>JAMPIV010023228.1:425000-539841 GCA_024509875.1 Oreohelix idahoensis | reverse complement strand
ATCGATACGGGTGTTCTGGCGCATGTCTTTGTTTGTGGCACGTTTTGTATGATTACCGCCCAGGGAGTCTGAGCGAAAATGCCTGGGAAGCGAGACGTAGCGGTTGTGCTAACGTCTCGCTTAGTTTATTCAGGAAGGAGTCCTCATCATTGTGGTTTCCTTCTTTTTGAGATGATATATCTCTACGTTATTCCAAGTGCCTGGAAGGCATATGTGATCTAGTGGATTTATGTGATTTAATTCCATGATGAAACAGGTAACAGAATCCCTTTTTGCTGAGTAACTTATCGCCATCTCGTGATGTTGACCTTTTGCCTAGCCTGCCTCATTATAGAGTCTATGATAAGACGAGTTTGCTCATCCACGATCCACTATATTGTCACGCATCGATTGATTCCTGTTCCTAAGACCATTTGCTTCCTGAACTCTATTGATGATCTAGGTTTGAATAACCTTTGCTGTTTAGGAACATAGAGGACGAATAATAGCGACGCTCAAAATACATGCTGTCTTGTTGAGGTCGAATATAGGAGACTAGATTTAATCTCCTAGTTCGATATCTACTAGCTTTCTTATGGAAAGGGGAAGTTTACTACCTGACTACATGTACAGCTAGATTACGATATCTTAAAAGGCATATGATTTACATTATTTTGTGCTGTCCTGCTGTTACCTGTTGAATTGACTACGTCGATGATACAATGACTGTTGTCCTATACCTGTGATGTTTTCTGCATAACGATGTCCATGCACCTTGTCATTGTGGCGTACACAATATATATTGCCAAAAAACATCACTGCGTTAAAAGCTTTATTGACTTTCTAACGTTGTTTATGTCTGATGTGACGTCCAGTATGAATGCTGTAGCTATCTGACTCTATCCTTACGTCACACACTTAAACCAGACTAAAGACACCATGTTTACTCAGCCTCATCATCCCTGGTGTCCCTGAAGGGTGATAACACTACTCTTCAAGTGCCAGTATTATCAATACCTTTGGAAAGCAGCTGAAATATAGCCCCCTCAACATTAGTGTGGCAAAATGTGACATCATCCACGGAACATTTATACGCAACACACATTTTGCTACGCAACATTTGGTGCCATAAGCTGGTTTTGGTCTGGTAAACAGTAAACACGGGTCCCTTACCCACGTTCAATCTACGTGATAATCCAATATTTCAACATTTTTCAAGAATCAACATAAGAATTTTCTGAGACTACTTCGGCGTTTGCCCGATAAATGTCGTAATTGCAGTTTTGCCATAAAGCAAGAATTTGACAGTACCCGGCGTTGTTACATGTTGCCGGATAACTCGGACTGCTGTTATCTTTTACGCAAGTCGAGCAAGTTGCTGCTGTCAAGGTTCCAGTGCTGTCGTTTTTCTGAAGGACAAGTGCCGGTTGAAACGGGTTGTTTTCTGAAGAAGGCCAAGTACCGATTTCCACCAACTTACTTTTGGATATTAGGAAGATCACGTGCCGTTACCTAAACAACCTCAACACAACCCTGTAAACAGTTTAGGAGGCTCAAGATCTTGTACCATCGTGTTAGCAGGGGAATGCAAGTTCAGATGTGCCATTCATCGTTGGATGCTTCGCTCTTTAGGGACGGTGATTGACCATCCTGTTTATCTGCTGTTCTCGACGATTGGAAGTTCCTATAAGTTTATGTGGCCTGTTTGATATGTAAACTGTGCCCTTATACTTCTGCTGAGTCATCTGGTGTATCATCTCATTCCTATTTGTTTACATGTTATATGGTTTATATTGTTATTTGTATATTTTATTAATGTTTATAATTCAGGTGTCTGGCGGTTCTTTTTCGGCTTGGGTGGTGTTTCGGTTAGGATCATATGCACGTCATTGAGGTCGTCTTATTGTGAGCGTTTTTTCTGTCAAGGTTTGCAAATTTCCGATTACTGGAATTTGACCAAAAGAGACTTCTGTTGCTATTTATGTTAGATGTTATGAACATGTTTTAGTATTGTTTTCGTTATTATTTCGCCATTCTTTAGTTTTGTTTTTGATTTGTTTGTGTTTGTGTAGCCTACTCTTTCCTATTTAATTTAGTTTTCCATACAACATATATTTGTTTATAATACACTGTTTGGGGTCATGGATTTTGTTTAATTTCTTCTCGCAGATATCGTCCCATTTTTTGTGATAATTACATTAATTTTTCCGCTTTAATTTTTTTTGGTTGAATTTCTGCCGGAAAGTTTTTGTATATGTTGCTGTAAAACCTTTGTTATTGTTTACATTGGTATTGTTTTCAATTATTTGGCATTGTTTACCGTTTCTATGTGTTACATTACTTGCATGTGTTTACATATGTAGTTGTGTTTAACAGTTTAGTCCATTAGTTTTACCCTCTGGGCTTATTGCTAATGGATCATACTGTTGCACTACTACTATACTGATTGGATAAAATGAATGCATGAAATAGTAATCGTCACTATTGAATGTGAAGTGCACTTATGATCAAGAGTTGATCTGCTGCTATTTCAACAAGGTCTCATACACAAGGTCTTTTGAATTTGGTGACTTGTTTCTCCCACAGAGACTGGGATAATAAATATAGTGAGTGAATATACAAGTGCTTAATTAAGACTTGTTACACTTAGGTTTGAAATAAATTAGTTCATTATTTCAGGTTTTGGACTCATATATTACTCATCCTGTCTACATTTGAGCACTTTATTGAGCAGGGTAAATTGCTTGGGAAGACTGGTGATAAGTTAGAAGAATTTGCAACTGCTCGATATGATAAAGCAATGGAAGCTGAACAAAAGAAAACTTGCGAGATGCAGGTGGATGAAAAAAAGAATTCCAAATGGAAATTGGAAAAAAAAAAAAACAAAGATTGGGTATCAGAAGTTTGAGGAAGAGAAAAACTCCAGCTACAGCTAGAAGATGATAAACCTGAAATAACTTGAAAAAGGAGGCTTGAAAGACTAAAAGAATTAAAAGACTTGAATAAAGAGGCTAATGACTTGAAAAAGAGGCTGGAAAAAAGACGGCTGAAAAAAAATAAGACTTGATAAAGAGAGTTCTTGAAAATAAAAGACTTGAAAAAGAGGCTGAAATAAAAGGACTTGAAAGACGCATGAGGCTGAAGGAAAAGGTTACCGAGTGAGGCTTGATGAGAGGAAAAGAAAATGAAAGAAAAAAAATTCGAACATGAAAAGAAATGGTCTTAGCCTTAGTGGAAAAAAATTGTAAAAGTGGTCGAGCATGGAGTTAATGGTTATGAAAACATGGGTTCATCTTCTGGGTAAAAATAAAGCTCAATAATACTGATACCTTTTAAGATTAAGAGTTACCAACATTTTAGATCCTTCCAGTGATGACATAATCGTTTCTATCTGGACAGATTTGAAAACAAGCTTCATGTACAGCTCATAACATAGATAATAAAGCAAAAATATGCAGGTTTATCAGTTATCAGGGAATACCAAGACTTAGGAGGTAAAGCTCTAAGTATATTAAATATGGTGGATGAACCTGACAAGAACAATTATGAGGTTGTCAGGGCCGCTTTGTTAAAGAAATATCAGCTTAACGAAGACGGCTATCGTCTACAATTTAAATACATGTTACCTGAAAATGGAGTTGAATTCTCCGAGTTTATTGCAAGAATACGCATTACTTTCTCACGATGGGTTGAACTATCTAAGACGGAAAAAACTTATGAAGGACTTATGGACTTAATACTTAGAGACAAAGTCATGTCGTCTGTCAATGAGTCTTTCCTTGCTTTCCTTCATGAACGTAAACCTAAAACAATAAAAGAAATGGAAGATTTCTGTTGCCAATACGCAACTGCACACCCACACATAACCATGGGTAACTCTAAGGTGAAAGAAGGTTTACCAGTTGCTTCGGCAGCTCCGGATGGTCAAAACTTTGCTCCTAGATCCCAACAAAATTTTGATAGAAAGGGCAGCGGTAATTTCCGTCAAAATCTTGATGAAATCAATTTCAATGGGGTGATTCTTCTTCGAAAGAATTGGAGACATCCTGATAGTTGGTCGTTACTATCACCCTAATAATTATAAGCATTTCAAAAGAGGATATGGTAATAGAGGTTATTCCTGCCGAAGACCTCAGAACCAAACAAATAGATGTTCGCATCAATGTGGACATGATAGTAATCGTGGAAACTGGAATTCGAACCAGGATAACAATTACAATAGAGACAATAATAACTGCAGAGATAATAATAACTCTGATAACTTCAGAGGTAATAATAGTCGGGGTAGATCTCAACACAAAAAAAAGAGATATCAGCAGGCTAATGCTGTACAACAGGAAACTGAGGGAGCCTTTAATCATGTTGTTGATAGTAAAAACTTTGACGCTGTCACTGGTTCTGCTTTTGACTTTGAGAGAGCAAACAAATGCCCCCAATGCAGTACTTTATTCGAACCGGGTACCATAACTACTTTGAGTTGTGGTCACCCACTTCCCGCTCTTCCTGCTGCTGTTGCGCATGACGGGAGGGGTTCTTTAATCCTACATAAGGGTCTTGTTAATGATACTCCGGTCTCACTACTTTTCGATTCCGGATGCACCACTATTGGTGTTAGACAATCGCTTGTAGATCCATCTTGTGCTACAGGAAGGGTTATTAAATGTGTCACATTTGGCGGCACTCTAGAAAAATATCCTACTGCTGTAATTCGCATTGCCACTCCTTTCTTTACTGGAGATGTGCATGCTTGTCTCTTACCTAATCCTATTGCGGACCTTATTATTGGTCGTATTCACGGAGTTAGGGAATGTACCCCACAGCAGATTGCTGCTTGGGAAGATAATAACATATGCAAGCTACCAATGCAGTGGTTACAAGAGCACAAGCTCTACAAACACCCGAAACTTCACTGAATAGTGATAATGAAGTTGATAGCCAAGATAGTCACTTAGTAATTACTCGTGACTCTTTCATAAAATTGCAAGAAGAAGATCCTTCTTTAAAAAAATTCTTCGTTCTTGCGAAGAAAGGTGATCCGAATCAGGATACAAATAGAAAATCTTGGATTGAAATGAGAAACGGCGTACTTGTACGTATGGTACAAGATTCGACTACGTCGGCACATTCGCAAATTCTTGTTCCCAAGAGCATGAGAGTCCAAATATTACAACATGCTCATGACTCGCAATGTGCTGGACATATGGGTTTTGCCCGTACGAAGTCGAGAGTCCTTGCGGCTTTCTTTTGGCCTTTTTGTTAATAAGGACATTCGTATTTACTGCCGATCATGCAAGGTATGTCAGGAGGTCAAATCTAGAGGACCACGACATGCTGCGCCTATCCAGGCTGCTGACATTCCTATTCGGCCGTTTCAGAAAATGGCCATAGATATTATTGGCCCTTTTAAGGTCAAGTCGGCCAGAGGACATCAGTTTATCCTTACATGTGTCGATATGTGCACACGTTGGCCAGAGGCTATTCCCTCTTAAGAGCATATCTACTACAGATATCGCAGATGCTCTTTGGTTGATATTTTCTCGCTTGGGGTTCCCCAGAGAAATATTGTCAGACCATGGCACTCAACTCATATCTGACACTATGTCACAGGTAATGTCTACCTTACACATTTAACGATCTCTCTCAGTAGTATCTACCATCCTATGTCTAATGGGTTAGTTGAGCGTCTGAAATAGAACGCTCAAGACTTTGCTTGGTAAGATAACTGAAGATCATCCTCAAGATTGGGACAGGGTTTTACCCGCGGCTCTCTTTGCCTATAGAGAAGTCCCTAATGAACACACAGGATTTTCTCCCTTCGAACTTGTCTTTGGCGCGCGTCCACGCGGCCCTATGTCTTTATTACACGATCTCATCACTGCCGATGATATTAGTGATGAAACTCAATCCTCATATGAGTATGTCATTGCTCTTAGACAAAAGATCATTGAGGCATGTAAGCTAGCAACTGCTTCATCAGAAATTGCTAAAGAGAAGGCAAGGCAGTTTGCTAACAAGAATAGATGTCTACGACAACTTTGTCCAGGTGACAAAGCATTCGTCCTACTCCCCAGTAGGGAAAATAGACTTCTTATTGCATGGAAAGGTCCGTATGCAATAGTCTCTCGGATTTCCGATGTTGACTATGTGGTCGATATTGATGGAAAGCATAAAACTTTCCACATAAACATGCTTTCGGAATTTCACGAACGTCCGGACTATTTGCTGCCTATTTTCCAGGCAACGGATGATGCTCCTGCACCTCACGGTCATTATTCATCCCTGTCTGTCATTCAGGATGAGGAATCTACCTTCTCTGATGTCAACCTTCCCCTTCCAGTGGTTCCATTACATTCCACGGAATCTTGGAAAAACGTTTCTGTTTCTCCTAATCTTTCTGGTGACGAACATCGACAAGACTGGTCGATGTTACAAACATTTCAGGATGTTCTCACTGACATTCCTGGACACACAGATGTCATAGAACATGACATAATTCTTACCGACAATAATCCAATTAGGGTTAGGCCGTTATCCTATTCCTATACACTTTCAGTCGCAAGTGGAAAAGGAATTGGATGAAATGATTCAATTAAATATAATTGAACCATCGACTTCACCATATTCTTCTTCATGGTTATTGTCCGGAAGAAGGATAAGAACATACGAATTTGCGTTGATTATCGCAAATTGAATCAGGTCGCAAAGTTCGACGCTGAAACCGATGCCTTTGTTAGAAGATCTACTGATTAGACTTTCTAATTCTAGATTCTTCACTAAACTTGACTTGTCTAAAGGTTATTGGCAAGTGCCTTTAGCAGAGCATGCCAAACCTCTTACTGCTTTTTCTACACCTAGGGGTCTATTTCAATGGAATGTTATGCCTTTTGGTCTCATGAACGCCCCTGCCACTTTCGTTCGCATGATGCGTCGAATTCTGTCACATCGTTCGGATGTCATCGCATACTTAGATGACATCTGTCTCTTCAGTGAGACCTGTGAATATCACTAGTTAGGGTTATATGACTTACTGTCCACTCTACGTGAGAATAATTTGACAGCAAAACCTTCTAAAGCTTTTGTTGGTTTTGGTGAAATCTCTTTCCTGGGTCATCGGGTTTGTCATGGTCTCTTGAAGACAGAAGACCACAATACTTCCAAAATACTGAACATCTCTGTTCCTAAAACGAAGAAACAAGTTAGGAGTCTCTTAGGTTTAATTCAATTTTATGGGAGATTTATTCCAAATTTATCTTCGATCATGGCCCCTCTCTCAACATTGTTGAAGAAAGGTTCGCCTAATCTGGTCCGTTGGTCTGAAGAATGCCAATCTTCACTAGACCAAATCAAGAATATATTTTCTTCTCCTCCCATCTTAAGATCACCTACTCTTGATAGGACTTTTGTTCTTCGGAGTGATGCTTCATCCACTGGGATTGGAGCAGCACTGATGCAAGAATATGCAAATACTCTGCATCCTGTTATGTACATTTCTAGAAAACTAAATGCGGCAGAGAGGAACTACTCGGTTTTAGACCGTGAGTTGTTAGCGATGGTTTGGTCAATTCTAAAACTACAAAGATTCCTCCTGGGCGCACATTTCATTCTAGAGACTGACCAGAAAGCTCTTACAGCTATTCAGACTAAGAATTTGAAGAGTTCGAGATCCACTCGATATGCTATAGCTCTTCAACCTTTTCACTTCACGGTACGAGCTATCCGTGGTGCGGATAATGTGATGGCTGACATTTTGTCTAGATGCCCACATGACTCCAACTAATACTTCTGTCCTATATTTCCTTATATTACAGAGTCATAACACACCTATATTTCTACAATAGATTAGCACATCTGTACTTACTTTATATGTACACACTATCGTGCTTTGTTGTCATCTTCTTCTGTTCGTTTTTTAAGTTGATAGAGGAGGACTGAGTAGTTAATATAAGGGCAAAACACGCAACACCGACACGAAGCCATGTTATCGTTTACGATCGACGAGGATGAGGAGCTGGTGTAAAACTTGGAAGAGGTTTGCTTACCTGCGGGCACTTGACCTTTAGCAGACGAACTCCGATAGTCGAGTCACCTGGGATCTGTTTAAATCTTGGTGGGTAATATTAATTTCACTTTTGGTAATGCAAATAGGCCTACAGCAGAAATATAGATGTTTGTATATTGGTTGTGTGTCTTTTATACTACCTACTCATATATATGTTAATATATTTTGGTATCAATATGACGGTATCAGGTTACTGACACTGCTATCTTGGATTATAATTAGGTTATGAACTGGCATATTTATATTGATAAGATTCATGCATAGACGAATAGTGACTAATAGGTGCTTATCGCTTCCCGATATCTTTGTCTCCTTCTTGAAACTTCACATCTATTTGTCTCAGATAACTCCAAATGAAATATTTATCGCTAAACAGTCCTGTTATGTGACTCCAAAATATTAGTCTCCTATAAGGCAGTGCAATCTAAGTTTATCTCAGCATCAAATTCGTGCGTATACCAAACGCCTTTTTTATTTGTTTTTTGTTAGGACTCAATTATGGTCTCATACCTAAATTCAGTCTATTGTCTCATCTAAACTGTTGCAACCTGAATTATTACAAAACGGGAGTGGCGTAATGTTGCTCTAAACTTGTCGCAACCTTATTCTTGACTATTTTAATTCTGACTATGCATTTGACTATATTGAATTTTTTTAATGCATGGGGAAGTAACTCATGGAATTGTAGTCACTTTTATTTCTTACCAGTCCGTCTAATCTTGATAGCATCGTCAGAGATGTTGGTCTTATCTTGTTAGCTAGGGTTGTTGATAGTTTGAGTTGTGAGCGATTTTAAGTCATAACCATGTATGGGAGCGCTTTCCTTTGAAACAGTTGGCAAATTTGCGAGTCATTTCCTTTTAAGGTGTCGAATAGGTCTTTAGTCGAACACTCGTAGAACATTTCTTTTGTTTCGTAAATTAAGCTGAGTTGTATTCGATTCGGGTGTTCTGCGCATGTCCTTTGTTGTGGCTATGTTTGTTTAAAACCATTTCCGCCCAGGGTCAGTCTGAGGCGAAAATTGCTGGTGAAGGCGAGACGTAGCGGTGTGCTAACCGTTTTCGCTTAGATTTTTTCAGGAAGGAGTCCACATCATTGTTGTTCCTTCTTTTTTGAGATGATATTATCTCTATGTTATTCCAAATGCCTGGACGGAAAATATGTGATTTATTGATTTAATTCCTGGATGAACAGGTAAACTGGAATCCCTTTTTTGCTGAGTAACTTTATCGCCATCTTGTGATGTTGACTTTTGCATAGCCTGCCTCATTATAGAGTCTATGATATGACGAGTTTGCTCTAGCTCACGATCCACTTATATTGTCACGCACATCGATTGATGCCCCCTGTCCTAAGGACCTATTTGCTGTTCCTGGAACTCTATTGTTGATGGATCTAGGTTTGATACCTTTGCTGTTTAAGGAACCATAGAGGACGATTAATGTGAAACGCTCAAAAGACTGGCTGTCTTGTTCGAGGTCGAATATAGGAGACTAGAATTTAATCTCCTAGTTGATATCTACTAGCTCTTATGGAAAGGGAAGTTTAACTACCTGACTACATGTACAGCTGATTACGATATCCTAAAAGGCATAGGATGTATTTATTTGTACATTATTTGATGCTGTATGCTGGTTCCTGTTGAATTGACTACGTCGATGATACAATGACTGTTGTACTATACCTGTGAAGTATTCTGCCATAACGATGTCCGGCTGTTTATGCAATCTTGTCATTGTGGCGTACACAATATATATTGCCAAAAAAACATCACTGCTGTTAAAATTTAAAATGACTTTCTACGTTGGTATGGTGGTGAAGTGACGTCCATGTATGACTGTAGCTTATCTGACCGGCTTATCCTTACGTCACACACTTAAACCAGACTAAAGACACCATGTTACTCTGCCCCTCATCATCCCTGGTGTCTGAGGGTGATACACTACTCTGGCAAGTGCCAGTAAATTCTCATCTCACCATTGGAACAGCCCATGTAAATAATAGCCACCCTCAACATATGAGTGGCAAATTGATGGCATCAAACTCCACGGAACATTTATACGCACCACACATTTTGCTACGCAAACCAATCACACCAACCCCACACACCTCCCCACCACACTCAGGGTCAACAAAGACTCCATGGATCAACAATACAATACCTCACCTTGAGAGAAGGGTACCACACACACAAGAATAAACCATCATCCAAATACCCCACACATTCTACCACAACCTCTACCCAAACAACTACAAAAAACCACCATACCATCCCCACACACACCATCAATCATCACCCCACCATCATCAACACCACCATTACTACCACCACATTCACTACCAACCACCATCACCAACCACCAACATCATCCATTAATTGTTGTCCTTTGCGCTTCTTATGGAGCATAGTGCACTTACTGTAGCTAGTCCATTTACAGGAAGACTGCTCCAGGCACTGACATGCTCTCGCAGCAGTGGGGGTAATGTGGCACTGATGGTTTGTTTTAAACTTGATGAAGTTGCCTAGCCCATGCACATATTCATATTAGTCGCTTTGAACGACATGCTAAGGGCCAGTAGTCCTAATTTTCTTTGACTCTTCAAATGCCCGACGGCAAAGACATGGTGTCAGTATAATTTATTTTATTCAAATTTCTCATAATGTATTTTTCTCAACAGCTAGACGCTGATGTTATTTAACTGTTATTACATATGTATACCGGATATTCAGTATTGTTCTTATTATTGTACTGTTTTACAAGCGGATATTTTGGTCTACTACCGTTATACGATTGTGTTACCACCACAAAACAAAGGAAGCATTTTAAAGGGAAATATTACAAAATATTGTTAAATTACGTGTTAATTATTTCGTGCACTCCTTGATATTTATCAACAATAATAAAATATAATAATAATTATTATTTATAACAATGATATAATAATAGTAATAACACTGACAAACAACATTTTTCTTTCTATATAAGAATAAGTGTTCTTAGGTCAGTTTCTTGCGCTGATTTCAAATCTGAAATCCGTTTATCTCTATCACGTCGGGTTCTTAAGATATTTGTGAATAAATATATTTTTGGGAAACCGTTATTTGCTCCGTTTCATTTTTACTATATAACTTATTAAAAATTAATAAAATGCAAAATAATTCTACTTTTTATACTGCTAAAAGATGCATGACATATGTACGCTATTTTTCAAATAGTTACTGTATTTTGAAATAATTCTGAGCGAAATATGGCTTCGAGAAGTTGTAGAAATTCGGCTGATCTGTTCTGTTACGTGTGCGGATATTTTACCGATCGTGTTCACCAGAAAAACTTTACACCATTACTAAAGAAAACATATGAACTTTATTTCGATTCGAAAGTTGATGATGCAAATAAATCTTGGAAGCCAAATGCAGTTTGTTCGACTTGTGCAAATACATTGGCAGGTTGGTTACGAAAATCGCCGAAGCATAAGTCGATGCCTTTTGGAGTGCCAGTAATATGGCGTGAACCGACAATCACGCTACTGATTGTTACTTCTGCTTGACAAATATCTATTGTTCCACTTTTAAAACTAGAAAGTCTGTGGTTTATCCAAATATTGAATCGGTTTCGAAACCAGTGCCTCATGATCCAATCACGTGTCCGATCCCAGTTCCACCAGAACAATATCCGTTGGACGTGAATGAACCATCAGAAAGTGATAGTTTACCTGCTTTAGAAACTAATTCTGACTCGGATTATGTACCGGTGAATGATGGTGTTCACTTAATTAACCATTCAGAACTTTCAGATCTAATACGTGATCTCGCTCTTACCAAAGGACAAGCGGAATTACTCGGTTCGCGACTCAAAGAATGGAATCTTTTAGCGCCCAATACTCCGATAACTAAATTTCGTCATAGACACAGAGAACTTGTTCAATACTTTGATATGTATGCTGACATTTGCTATTGCAAATATGTAAAACGGTCTAATGGTGCACCTCGGTCCATGAGCACATAGTCAACGAATGGCGACTTTTCATCGACTCTTCCAAGACTAGTCTAAAAGCCGTGTTATTGCATAACGGAAATTTATTTTCATCAATTCCAGTCGCCTACCCTGTTCATATGAAAGAAACTTATGACAATATGGCTATACTTTTGGCAAAAATAAAGTACAATGACTAACAATGGCGGATTTGTGGAGACCTAAAGGTCATTGCAATTCTCACGGGCATGCAGACTGGGTATACTAAATTTTGTTGCTTCCTATGTGAATGGGACAGCCGCAACAGACGGAACATTATGCAAGAAAGGGGTGGCCTATCAGGGATCGTATGCAGCTCGGGCATAAAAATGTAATACACGAGCCATTAGTTAACAAAGACAGCATCATTTTACCACCGTTACATATAAAGTTGGGGCTCATGAAGAATTTCGTAAAAGCGTTAGATAAAACGAGCAAAGCTTTCACTTATCTTCGAGAAAAGTTTCCGCAAGTTAGCGATGCAAAGATAAAGGAACGTATCTTTGTAGGACCTCAGATTAGGAAAGTTATTGCAGACAAACAATTCGAGAACTTGTTACATGGTAGTGAACTTGGCGCATGGATGGCATTCAAATCGATCGTCGATAACTTTCTGGGAAATCACAAATCTGTCGACTATGTGCATATTGTTAAGCAGTGCACAGATGCATACAGAATTATGGGCTGTAACATGTCCCTCAAAATCCATTTGCTCGATTCGCATCTTGACTTTTTCCCTGACAACCTTGGCGAAGTCAGCGATGAACATGGAGAAAGATTCCATTAAGATATCGCCGTAATGGAGTCACGTTATCAAGGACGGTGGAGTGTGACCATGCTTGCCGATTATTGTTGGATGCTTCATCGAAATGTACCACATGCCATTCACCGACGAAAGTCGACTGCAAAGAAATACAAGCCTACATAACTTATACTTCTTCAATTGCGTATTTCTAAAGATCCCGACCTGATAGAGAAAATCGGTTTGCAGATTTAAAAACAGCGCATTAAAATTGACCAGAAAAACATAGAAATGTTAGAGAATGAAAAAAAAAGTTTTTTTTTTGTTAGCCAGTGTAATAGGAAGGCAGTTAAGTGATCACATAGGTGATCAAACGATTGTCTCTGTACTTGGTTGATAGTCATGGCAAACGCTGGAATAATCGGAAATTGACGACGTCTCAGGACAGGAAGGCAGGACAGACGGTAATAAATGTTGGTTCTAAATATGTATTTCTCTAAATTTGTGGAGTGTGTGTCTAAGCCTTCCTGTGCTCCCAGAGCACGGCTTAGGGCCCCATCATCATTGCCCTGCGTTTACATAAAAAAATGTAAAGTGAGGAAGATAAAAGCAATTGCAAATTCAAAACAGTGACAACTGATTGCTCTATTTATTCAGTTGGTAACATAAAGCTAAGTCTCCGATTGATGAGTGGTTAGATCGCTGGAAACTCTCGCGGGCACAAGGTCCGGGTTCGATTCACGGAATCGACACGCTCCAGTCTACCTAGCTGTAAATTGGTAGCTGACTTTGTACTTCAGTTAGGGAAGGAAATGGCAGTGGGGAAGGAAACTTATCACCCCACCTCTGGATGCTGGACATAGTATGTTGAAGTCTTAAACACTTCACTCCCCTACATCAGTATCGGCTATGGGACTATATTTACCTTTAAATATAAAGCTACAGATACGCTTACTTGTCAATTTAATAAAATAAAAAAACATAATTACTTAATCGAGTATAACACACTTTCATCAACAGTAAATGCGAGTACATTAGTAGCCCATCAATTATTTCACCTTTCAATGAAATAAATGAACCTGGTGCAGTGACATAAATGCTCACGCAAGGGCCATGTCTAATTAATCGCTTTTACATGTAAGCATTTTATTTAGTAATGTTGCTGAATTTAACCTGACGAATTCTCAACCACCCCATCATTATAGAATACCTTCCTCCCTGTCACCCGTTTGGATCCTCCTATCGCACCACGGAGTGGGGGAGGGGGGGGGGGGGGGTTTGAAAGCGTCCGAGGGACCTAGTTGCATCAAGATCCAGTCTACTCAGCTGTAAAATGGGTTTTCCTCACTTTGCTTGTGAGTTACGGAGGCACACAGCAAGCGAGGAAGAAAACGTCAGTCAACCCACGTCATAATGATGTGACTTAATGAAGTGACGTCTCTAACACTTCGCTGCTTTAGGACACTATCAGCAATGGAACTAACATTTACATTACCTTTTCGTTCCTGTCAGGGAAGCGGCTAGAATGGTGGTTTTAAGCTCCATGGTGTGCGGAACGGAGAAGGATGATGATGATGATGATGACGATGATGATGATGATGATACCAATAAAAAGTAGTCAACAAGGATTTTTTTTTTAAAAAAATGCTATTTTCAGCTTCTTCACTTGATACCTACTTTCTGTTCACACAGTTCGATTTTCGATTTTTTTAATTATTAGAGCTTTTATCAACAATATTTATGTTACAAGAAATCTGAATGCTACAAAACAGCGTGAACCAAATATAAATGTGCCCAAGCTTGCACCACCTCAGACTGGGCAAAAAAAAAGAAGCGGTAACAACGACAAGCAGAAGAGATAAGAACACGCCGAAAGGAACATCAGGGAACGGGATGGGGGCGAGGGGGGGGGGGGGGGGGGGAGGGGGGAGAAAGCAGCCGAAGGCTATCAGCTAAGGGTAAGATTAAAAAAGTTCCACTTCCCATAGACCAGTTACGAAAAGAAGGCTAAACTACTACGAGACAATCAAATATTGACGGTAAAGATCTAAGAATAATCAAAAAATTATGTTCTAAAATCTGGTAACAGATGTGGGATTTTTGAACATTAATCTGAGGCAGTCGTTCACTAAACTGCAAAACAAAGGAGTTAGGCAGAGATAAGTTTAAGTATGTGACGGTATTGCCCTGCCCCCTGCTTTGCAGTAGTGGTCCAACAGTGGCCCAAACTCAAGAGAAATCATTATAGGCTTCAATGGAGTCTATCTTTACACACGATTACTTCTTGGCAAAATGTAGATAGAAGAGTAGTAAAGCTTCTAACGCAATGGGAGTGTCGTGGAATATTCTAAACCACATATATAAATTAAAAGGTAATGTAAAGCTTAACAAATAAATTCTAATAAAGAAAAGAGCAATGGTAAAATAACAGTGCTGTCACAATGACAGTACTCGAAATCCCCTTTGTTTTATGCTTCGTCTGCAAATTGTAACGCTTTCACGTTGATAGTAAAAGCCTACTATATTATTACCCGCTTTCTTCAATGAAACGTGTGCTGTATTTCTTGGAAAAACATTTGAGATACGCAAGCTGAACAATGACCTAATTTTAATATTTCATTCATTCCATTTTATACACGGCGTAACTAAAGACAGATGGACTAAAGGATAGAGAGAAGGGAGGGCTGAAAATCAGGAACGCATGCAAAATTAAACACGCGTCTCGCTATTAATGCCACCCCAACAAGCGTAACGCGATACACAATTACTACTATCACGCGTGTAAGGCCACATGCACTAACTTTTTCGGACGGACAGTGATAAAAACACTAACCGTCCCAGAGTTAGGGTTTAAAACCCTTGAAAACGCTTATTGGGGAAACCTGACATTCCCCACTGTTTTTTATGTCCATAATTCCTGACATTAGGTAACTGTCAGTACTAATGTCAGGATTTCGGGACATAAAACAGTAAAATGTCAGTTTACCCCAATAAGCGTTTTTCGTGATTTTAAAACCTAACTCTGGGAAGGTTAGTGTTTTTATCACTGTCCGTCCGAAAAAGTTAGTGCATGTGGCCTTACACGCGTGATAGTAGTAATTGTGTATCGCGTTACGCTTGTTGGGGTGGCATTAATAGCGAGACGCGTGTTTAATTTTGCATGCGTTCGGCTTTATGCCTCTCCCTTCTCTCTATCCTTTAGTCCATCTGTCTTTAGTTACGCCGTGTATAAAATGGAATGAATGAAATATTTAAATTAGGTCATTGATCAGCTTGGTATCTCAATGTTTTTCCAAGAAATACAGCACACGTTTCTTTGAAGAAAGCGGGTAATAATATAGTAGGCTTTTACTATCAACGTGAAAGCGTTACAATTTGCAGACGAAGCATAAAACAAAGGGGATTTCGAGTACTGTCATTGTGACAGCACTGTTCTTTTACCATATGCTCTTTTCTTTATTAGAATTTATTTGTTAAGCTTTACATTTTACCTTTTAAATTTATATATGTGGATTAGAAATATTCCACGACACTCCCATGTGATAGAAGCTTTACTACTCTTCTATCTACATTTCTGCCAAGAGTAATCGTGTGTAAAGATAGACTCCATTGAAGCCTATAATAGATTTCTCTTGAGTTTGGGCCACTGTTGGACCACTACTGCAAAGCAGGGGAGGCAATACCGTCACATAACTTATCTCTGCTAACTCCTTTGTTTTGGCAGTTTAAGTGACTGCTCAGATTAATGTAAAATCCCACATCTGTTACCCAGATTTTTTAGGAACATAATTTTGATTATTCTTAGATCTTTACCGTCAATATTGATGTCTCGTAGTAGTAGCCTTCTTTTCGTAACTGTCTATGGGAAAGATCTGACCCTTAGCTGATAGCCTTCGGCTGCTTTCTCCCCCCCCCCCCCCCCCCCCCCCCCCCCCCCCCCCCCCCCCTCCCCCCTCCCCCCCCCCCCCCCCCCACTTGTTCCTGATGTTCCTTTCGGCGTGTTCCCTTATCTCTTCTGCTTGTCGTTGTTACCGCTTCTTTTTTTTTGCCCAGTCTGAGGTGGTTTTTTTGGTGCAAGCTTGGGCACATTTATATTTTGGTTCACGCTGTTTTTGTAGCATTCAGATTTCTTGTAACATAAATATTGATGATAAAAAGCTCTAATAATTAAAAAATCGAAAATCGAATCTGTGAAAAAGTAGTAATCAAGTGAAGAAGCTGAAAATAGCATTTTTTTAAAAAAAAAATCCTTGTTGACTACTTTTTATTGGTATCATCATCATCATCATCGTCATCATCATCATCATCATCCTTCTCCGTTCCGCACACCATGGAGCTTAAAACCACCATTCTAGCCGCTTCCCTGACAGGAACGAAAGGTAATGTAAATGTAGTTCCATTGCTGATAGTGTCCTAAAGCAGCGAAGTGTTAGAGACGTCACTTCATTAAGTCACATCATTATGACGTGGGTTGACTCGTTTTCTTCCTCGCTGCTGTTGCCTCCGTAACTCACAAGCAAAGTGAGGAACCCATTTTTACAGCTGAGTAGACTGGATCTTGATGCAACTAGGTCCCCGGACGCTTTCACCCCCCCCCCCCCCCTCCCCCACTCCGTGGTGCGATAGGAGGATCCAACGGGGTGACAGGGAGGAAGGTATTCTATAATGATGGGGTGGTTGAGAATTCGTCAGGTTAAATTCAGCAACATTACTAAATAAAATGCTTACATGTAAAAGCGATTAATTAGACATGGCCCTTGCGTGAGCATTTATGTCACTGCACCAGGTTCATTTATTTCATTGAAAGGTGAAATAATTGATGGGCTACTAATGTACTCGCATTTACTGTTGATGAAAGTGTGTTATACTCGATTAAGTAATTATGTTTTTTTATTTTATTAAATTGACAAGTAAGCGTATCTGTAGCTTTATATTTAAAGGTAAATATAGTCCCATAGCCGATACTGATGTAGGGGAGTGAAGTGTTTAAGACTTCAACATACTATGTCCAGCATCCAGAGGTGGGGTGATAAGTTTCCTTCCCCACTGCCATTTCCTTCCCTAACTGAAGTACAAAGTCAGCTACCAATTTACAGCTAGGTAGACTGAAGCGTGTCGATACGTGAATGGAACCCGGCCCTTGTGCCGCGAGAGTCCAGCGATCTAACCACTCATCAATCGGAGACTTAGCTTTATGATACAACTGAATAAATAGAGCAATCAGTTGTCACTGTTTTGAATTTGCAATTGCTTTTATCTTCCTCTCTTTACATTTTTTATGTAACGCAGGGCAATGGATGGGGCCCTAAGCCGTGCTCTGGGAGCACAGGAAGGCTTAGACACACACACACAAATTTAGAGAAATACATATTTAGAACCAACATATACCGTCTGTCCTGCCTTCCTGAGACGTCGTCAATTTCCGATTATTCCAGCGTTTGCCATGACTATCAACCAAGTACAGAGACAATCGTTTGATCACCTATGTGATCACTTAACTGCCTTCCTATTACACTGGCTA
The DNA here is from genome assembly GCA_024509875.1 of Oreohelix idahoensis. NCBI lineage: Eukaryota > Metazoa > Mollusca > Gastropoda > Stylommatophora > Oreohelicidae > Oreohelix > Oreohelix idahoensis. Next base: position 521,527 of record JAMPIV010023228.1, on the reverse strand, counting down.
ACAAAAAAAAATTTTTTTTTCTTTCTCTAACATTTCTATGTTTTTCTGGTCAATTTTAATGCGCTGTTTTTAAATCTGCAAACCGTTTTTCTCTATCAGGTCGGGATCTCTAGAAATACGCAATTGAAGTTTTTTTTAACAGCGCATTCAGTATTACAACATCATTCGTACAAGAAGTATAACAGTTATGTAGGCTTGAATTTCTTTGCAGTCGACTTTCGTCGGTGAATGGCATGTAGTACATCGCGATGAAGCATCCAACAATAATCAGCAAGCATGGTCACACTCCACCGTCCTTGATAACGTGACTCCATTACGGCGATATCTTGATGGAATCGTTCTCCATGTTCATCGCTGACTTCGCCAAGGTTGTCAGGGAAAAAGTCAAGATGCGAATCGAGCAAATGGATTTTAAGGGACATGTTACAGCCCATAATTCTGTATGCATCTGTGCACTGCTTAACAATATGCACATAGTCGACAGATTTGTGATTTCCCAGAAAGTTATCGACGATCGATTTGAATGCCATCCATGCGCCAAGTTCACTACCATGTAACAAGTTCTCGAATTGTTTGTCTGCAATAACTTTCCTAATCTGAGGTCCTACAAAGATACGTTCCTTTATCTTTGCATCGCTAACTTGCGGAAAACTTTTCTCGAAGATAAGTGAAAGCTTTGCTCGTTTTATCTAACGCTTTTACGAAATTCTTCATGAGCCCCAACTTTATATGTAACGGTGGTAAAATGATGCTGTCTTTGTTAACTAATGGCTCGTGTATTACATTTTTATGCCCGAGCTGCATACGATCCCTGATAGGCCACCCCTTTCTTGCATAATGTTCCGTCTGTTGCGGCTGTCCCATTCACATAGGAAGCAACAAATTTAGTATACCCAGTCTGCATGCCCGTGAGAATTGCAATGACCTTTAGGTCTCCACAAATCCGCCATTGTTAGTCATTGTACTTTATTTTTGCCAAAAGTATAGCCATATTGTCATAAGTTTCTTTCATATGAACAGGGTAGGCGACTGGAATTGATGAAAATAAATTTCCGTTATGCAATAACACGGCTTTTAGACTAGTCTTGGAAGAGTCGATGAAAAGTCGCCATTCGTTGACTATGTGCTCATGACCGAGGTGCACCATTAGACCGTTTACATCTTTGCAATAGCAAATGTCATCATCCATCTCAAAGTATTGAACAAGTTCCCTGTGTCTATGACGAAATTTAGATATCGGAGTATTGGGCGCTAAAAGATTCCATTCTTTGAGTCGCGAACTGAGTAATTCCGCTTGTCCTTTGGTAAGAGCGAGATCACGTATTAGATCTGAAAGTTCTGAATGGTTAATTAAGTGAACACCATCCGAGTCAGAATTAGTTTCTAAAGCAGGTAAACTATCACTTTCTGATGGTTCATTCACGTCCAACGGATATTGTTCTGGTGGAACTGGGATCGGACACGTGATTGGATCATGAGGCACTGGTTTCGAAACCGATTCAATATTGGATAAACCACAGACTTTCTAGTTTTAAAAGTGAAACCATGGATATTTGTCAAGCAGAAGTAACAATCAGTAGCGTGATTTGTCGGTTCACGCCATATTACTGGCACTCCAAAAGGCATCGACTTATGCTTCGGCAATTTTCGTAACCAACCTGCCAATGTATTTGCACAAGTCGAACAAACTGCATTTGGCTTCCAAGATTTATTTGCGTCATCAACTTTCGAATCGAAATAAAGTTCATATGCTTTCTTTAGTAATGGTGTAAAGTTTTTCTGGTGAACACGATCGGTAAAATTCCGCACACGTAACAGAACAGATCAGCCGAATTTCTACAACTTCTCGAAGCCATATTTCGCTCAGAATTATTTCAAAATACAGTAACTATTTGAAAAATAGCGTAACATATGTCATGCATCTTTTAGCAGTATAAAAAGTAGAATTATTTTGCATTTTATTAATTTTTAATAAGTTATATAGTAAAATGAAACGGAGCAAATAACGGTTTCCCAAAAATATATTTATTCACAAATATCTTAAGAACCCGATGTGATAGAGATAAACGGATTTCAGATTTGAAATCAGCGCAAGAAACTGACCTAAGAATACTTATTCTTATATAAGAAAGAAAAATGTTGTTTGTCAGTGTTATTACTATTATTATATCATTGTTATAATAATAATTATTATTATATTTTATTATTGTTGATAAATATCAAGGGAGTGCACGAAATAATTAACACGTAATTTAACAATATTTGTATTATTTCCCTTTAAAATGCTTCCTTGTTTTGTGGTGGTAACACAATCGTATAACGGTAGTAGACCAAAATATCCGCTTGTAAAACAGTACATAATAAGAACAATACTGAATATCCGTATACATATGTAATAACAGTTAATAACATCAGCGTCTAGCTGTTGAGAAATACATTATGAGAAATTTGAATAAATTATACTGACACCATGTCTTTGCCGTCGGGCATTTGAAGAGTCAAAGAAAATTAGGACTACTGGCCCTTAGGCATGTCGTTCAAAGCGACTAATATGAATATGTGCATGGGCTAGGCAACTTCATCAAGTAAAACAAACCATAGTGCCACATAACCCACTGCTGCGAGAGCATGTCAGTGCCTGGAGCAGTCTTCCTGTAAATGGACTAGCTACAGTAGTGCACTATGCTCCATAAGAAGCGCAAAGGACAACAATTAATGATGATGATGGTGGTGGTGATGGTGGTGGTAGTGAATGTGGTGGTAGTAATGGTGGTGTTGATGATGGTGGTGATGATGATGGTGTGGTGGGGATGGTGGTGGTGATGGTAGTGGTGGTAGGGGTTGTGGTGATGGTGTGGCCGTTGATGATGGTTGTCTTCTATACCCTTCTTCTCAATGTGAGGATCGTATAGGTTTCATATCTCTACCCTAGCAGAAAGCAGTTTTGTGTGTTGCGTATAAATGTTCCGTGGATGATGTCACATTTGCCACACAATGTTGAGGGTGCTATATTTCATCTGCTTTCCAAAGGTATGATAATACTGGCACTTGCAGAGTAGTGTATCACCCTCAGACACCAGGGATGATGAGGCAGAGTAACATGGTGTCTTTAGTCTGGTTTAAGTGTGTGACGTAAGGATAGAGTCAGATAGCTACAGTATCATACATGGACGTCACATCAGACCATACAACGTAGAAAGTCAATAAAGCTTTTAACAGCAGTGATGTTTTTTGGCAATATATATTGTGTACGCCACAATGACAAGATGCATGGACATCGTTATGCAGAAACATCACAGGTATAGTACAACAGTCATTGTATCATCGACGTAGTCAATTCAACAGGAACAGCATACAGCATCAAATAATGTAAATCATATGCCTTTTAGGATATCGTAATCAGCTGTACATGTAGTCAGGTAGTAAACTTCCCCTTTCCATAAGAGCTAGTAGATATCAACTAGGAGATTAAATCTAGTCTCCTATATTCGACCTCAACAAGACAGGCATGTCTTTTGAGCGTCACATTATCGTCCTCTATGTTCCTTAAACAGCAAAGGTATCAAACCTAGATCCATCAATAGAGTTCAGGAAGCAAATGGTCCTTAGGACAGGCATCAATCGATGCGTGACAATATAAGTGGATCGTGAGCTGAGCAAACTCGTCATATCATAGACTCTATAATGAGGCAGGCTAGGCAAAAGTCAACATCACGAGATGGCGATAAAGTTACTCAGCAAAAAAGGATTCAGTTACCTGTTCATCAGGAATTAAATCACATAAATCACATAGATCACATATGCCTCCAGGCATTTGGAATAACGTAGAGATATATCATCTCAAAAAAAGAAGGAACAACAATGATGAGGACTCCTTCCTGAATAATCTAAGCGAAGACGTTAGCACACCGCTACGTCTCGCCTTACCAGCATTTTCGCTCAGACTGACCTGGGCGGAAATCATTTAAACACTGCCACAAACAAAGACATGCGCAGAACACCCGAATCGAATACAACTCAGCTAATTTACGAAACAAAGAATGTTCTACGATGTTCGACTAAAGATTCGAACCTTAAAAGGAAATGACATCGCAAGTTGCCAACTGTTTCTAGGAAAACGCTCCATACATGGTTATGACTTAAAATCGCTCACACACAAATTATCAACAACCCTAGCTATCAAGATAAGACAACTTCCTGACGATGCTATCAAGATTAGACGACTGTAGAAATAAAAGTGACTACAATTCCATGAGTTACTTCCCATGCATTAAAAAATTGAATATAGTCAAAATGCATAGTCAGAATATATAGTCAGAATAAGTTGCGACAAGTTTAGCGCAACATTACCGCCACCTCCCGATTAAAAAAAAATGTGCAACATTTTTTTTTTTTTAAATATCCAAGAGTAAAACCAAAAGCGGTTTAACAACGCACGAATTATGCGGGGATAACTAATTGCACTGCCTAATATGAGGCTAAATTGACACATAAAGTGTCTGGTGAGAATATTTCTCAACAGATAAAAAATCTGATTCAAGAAAAAAAATATATCGGGGAGGTGCCACCAACACACACTACGCTTGCATGAAAATACAATATAAATATGCAAGTTCATATCATTATAATCAAATAGCAGTGTCATATTCTAATACCGCTTAGAATGGATGTACACATCTGATATAGAATGTTAAATATTACATTATCTAAATGTTTAATAATACCATTACATAATGAAATTAAACATAAATGACGATCCAGGACACATCTCCTGTCGTTCCAAGGAAAGTGTACAATGTGGAACTCTCCATGTTTGACAACAGAAAGGTAGCTTCTCCGATCAACAATAACATGCTGAGAAAAAACAACCAATATAATTCTATTTAATAGCCATTAAGTTTCATACTATACAATACATTATTATTAACAATTGTGACCGAGTAAACTTTCGGCCCTTATATTAACTACTCAGTCTTCTTCTTATATTAAAGATGGGAACAGAAGAAGATGATAACAAAGCACAATAGTATGTGTTCACCTAAAGTGAGGACAGTTGTGCTAATGTATTGTAGTAATATAGGTGTGTTATGGCTCTGTCGTATATCTAGAAATAGGACAGAAGTATTAGTTGGAATCATGTGGGCATCTAGACAGAATGTCAGCCATCACATTATCCGACCCACGGATAGCTCGTACCGTGAAGTGAAAAGGTTGAAGAGCAATAGCATATCGAGTGGATCTCGAACTCTTCAAGTTCTTAGTCTGAATAGCTGTAAGAGCTTTCTGATCAGTTTCTAGAATGAAATGTGCGCCCAGGAGGAATCTTTGTAGTTTGAGAATAGACCAAACCATAGCCAACAATTCACGGTCTAAAACCGAGTAGTTCCTCTCTGCCGCATTTAGTTTTCTAGAAATGTACATGACAGGATGCAGAGTTTCAGCATATTCCTGCATAAGTGCTGCTCCGATCCCAGTGGATGAAGCATCACTTCGAAGAACAAAAGTCCTATCAAGAGTAGGTAATCTTAGGATGGGAGGAGAAGAAAATATTTTCTTGATCTGGTCTAAGGAAGATTGACATTCCTGAGACCAACGAACCAGATTAGGCGACCCTTTCTTCAACAAAGTTGAGAGAGGTGCCATGATCGAAGATAGATTCGGGATGAATCTCCCATAGAATTGAATTAGACCCAAGAGACTACGGACTTGTTTCTTCGTTTTAGGTACAGAGATGTTCAATATTTTCGAAGTATTGTGGTCTTCTGTCTTCAAGAGACCATGACCAACACGATGACCCAGGAAAGAGATTTCACCAAAACCAACATAGGCTTTAGAGGGTTTTGCTGTCAAATTAAACTCACGTAGAGTGGACAGTAGGTCATATAAACCCAAATAGTGATCTTCCCAGGAATCACTGAAGAGACAGATATCATCTAAGTATGCGATGACGTCTGAACGATGAGAAAGAATTCGACGCATCATGCGAACGAAAGTAGCAGGGGCGTTCATAAGACCGAAAGGCATAACATTCCATTGAAATAGACCCCTAGGTGTTGAGAAAGCAGTAAGAGGTTTGGCATGATCTGCTAAAGGCACTTGCCAATAACCTTTTGACAAGTCAAGTTTAGTGAAGAATCTAGAATTAGAAAGTCTAATAAGTAGATCTTCTAGTAAAGGCATAGGTTCAGCATCGAACTTTGTGACTTGATTTAATTTGCGATAATCAACGCAAATTCGTATGTTCTTATCTTTCTTCCGAACAATAACCATGGAAGAAGAATATGGAGAAGTCGATGGTTCAATTATGTTTAATTGAATCATTTCATCCAATTCCTTTTCCACTTGTGACTGAAAGTGTATAGGGATAGGATAAGGCCTAACCCTAATAGGATTATTGTCGGTAAGAATTATGTCATGTTCTATGACATGCGTGTGACCAGGGATGTCGGTTAGAACATCCTTAAATGTCTGTAACATCGACGAGACTTGACGATGTTCATCAACAGAAAGATTAGGAGAAATGGAGACATCTTTCCAAGATTCCATGGAATGTAGTGGAACCACTGGAAGAGGAAGATCGACATCAGAAAAAAACAGATTCCTCATCCTGTATGACAGACAGGGATGAGTAATGACCATGAGGTACAGAAGAATCGTCCGTTGCCTGGAAAATAGGCAGCAAATAGTCTGGACGCTCATGAAATTCCGTGAGCATGTTGATATGGAAAGTTTTATGCTTTCCATCTATATCGACCACATAGTCAACATCGGAAATTCGTGAGACTATTGCATATGGACCTTTCCATGCAATCAGAAGTCTATTTTCCCTACTGGGGAGTAGGACGAATGCTTTGTCACCTGGACAAAGTTGTCGTAGACATCTGTTCTTGTTAGCAAACTGCCTTGCTTTTTCTTTAGCAATTTCTGATGAAGCAGTCGCTAGTTTGCATGCATCAATGATCTTTTGCCTAAGAGCAATGACATACTCATATGAAGATTGAGTGTCATCACTAATATCATCGGCAGTGATGAGATCGTGTAATAAAGACATAGGGCCGCGCGGACGCGCGCCAAAGACAAGTTCAAAGGGAGAAAATCCTGTGTGTTCGTTTGGGACCTCTCTATAGGCAAAGAGAGCCGCGGGTAAAACCCTGTCCCAATCTTGAGGATGATCTTCAGTTATCTTACCAAGTAAAGTCTTGAGCGTTCTATTCAGACGCTCAACTAACCCATTAGACATAGGATGATAGATGCTACTGAGAGATCTTTTAATGTGTAAGGTAGACATTACTTGAGACATAGTATCAGATATGAGTTGAGTGCCATGGTCAGACAGTATTTCTCTGGGGAACCCCAAGCGAGAAAATATCAGCCAAAGAGCATCTGCGATATCTGTAGTAGATATGCTCTTTAGAGGGATAGCCTCTGGCCAACGTGTGCACATATCGACACATGTAAGGATAAACTGATGTCCTCTGGCCGACTTTATCTTAAAAGGGCCAATAATATCTATGGCCATTTTCTGAAATGGCCGAATAGGGATGTCAGCAGCCTGGATAGGCGCAGCATGTCGTGGTCCTCTAGATTTGACCTCCTGACATACCTGACATGATCGGCAGTATATACGAATGTCCTTGTTAACAAAGGGCCAAAAGAAAGCCGCAAGGACTCTCGACTTTGTACGGGAAAATCCCATGTGTCCAGCACATTGCGAGTCATGAGCATGTTGCAATATTTGCACTCTCATACTCTTGGGAACAAGAATTTGCGAATGTGCTGACGTAGCCGAGTCTTGTACCATACGTACAAGTACGCCGTTTTTCATTTCTATCCAAGATTTTCTTTGTGTATCCTTATTTGGATCACCTTTCTTCGCAAGAATGAAGAATTTTTTTAGCGTCGGATCTTCTTCTTGTAATTTTATGAACGAGTCACGAGAAATAACCAAGTTACTATCTTGGCTATGAACTTCAACGCTATCATTATTCAACGAAGTTTGTGGTGTTTGTAGAGCTTGTGCTCTTGTAACCACTGCATTGGTAGCTTGCATATTATCATCTTCCCAAGCAGCAATCTGCTGTGGGGTACATTCCCTAACTCCGTGGATACGACCAATAATAAGGTCCGCAATAGGATTAGGTAAGAGACAGGCATGCACATCTCCCGTAAAGAAAGGAGTGGCAATGTGAATTACAGCAGTAGGATATTTTTCTAGAGTGCCGCCAAATGTGACACATTTGATAACCCTTCCTGTCGCACAGGATGGTTCTACAAGCGATTGTCTAACACCAATAGTGGTGCATCCGGAATCGAAAAGTAGTGAGACCGGAGTATTATTAACAAGACCCTTATGTAGGATTAGAGAACCTCTCCCGTCATGTGCAACCGAAGCAGGAAGAGCGGGGAGAGGGTGACCACAACTCAAAGTCGATATTGTAGTCGGTTCGAACAGAGTACTGCATTGGGGGCATTTGTTTGCTCTCCCAAAGTCAAAAGAAGAACAAGTGACAGCGTCAGAGTTTTTATTATCAGAAACCTGATTACAAGCTCCCTGAGATTCTTGTTGAACAGAGTTAGCCTGCTGATATCTCTTTTTTTTTTGTATTGAGATCTACCGCGACTACTATTACCTCTGAAGTTATCACTGTTGTTATTATCTCTGTAGTTATTAGTGTCTCTATTATAATTGTTATCCTGTTTCGAACTACAGTTTCCATGATTATTATCATGTCCACATTGATGTGAACATCTATTTGTTTGGTTTTGAGGTCTACGCGAGGAAAAGCCTCTGTTACCATATCCTCTTCTGAAATGCCTAAAATTATTAGGTTGGAAGTAACGAGGACTGTCAGCTCGTCTCCAATTCTTCGAAGAAGAATCACCCTGAAATTGATTTCCATAATTTTGACCGTAACTACGGTTACTTTTCCTATCAAAATTTTGTTGGAATCTATGACTAGAGTTTTGACCATAAGGTGCTGCCGAAGCAACTGGCATACCTTCTTTTACTTTAGCGTTACCAATGGTTACGTGAGGATGCGCAGTTATATACTGGCTACAGAAATCTTCCATTTCTTTTATTGTTTTAGGTTTACGTTCGTGAAGGAAAGCAAGGAAAGACTCATTAACAGAAGACATGACTTTGTCTCTAAGTATTAAGTCTATAAGTCCTTCATAAGTTTTTTCTATCTTAGACAGCTCCACCCAACGTGAAAAAGTAAGACGTATCTTTGAAATGAATTCAGAGAATTGCATTCCAGTTTCTGGCAACATATTTTTAAATTGAAGACGATAGCCGTCTTCGTCAAGTTGGTATTTCTTTAACAACATAGCCCTGACGACATCATAGTTGTTCTTGTCAGGCTCATCTACCATACTTAACATACTCAAAGCATCACCTCTAAGTATCTTGGACAAATGATAAACCTGCAATGATTTATCTATGTTATGTACTTTACATGAAGTTTCAAATCTGTCCAGATAGAATGTTATATCGTCGATGGAAGCATTGAATGGTGGTAGATTAAGCTTGAAAGTGCTTGCATTAGTCTTATCTGAGACCTTATTTGCATCATTAGCATTACCCATGTTCATCACCTTTAATTTCTCAACTTCCAAAGCTAAGAGTTTTTCTTCATGCTGCATTTTTGCTTTTCTCTCATCAGCCTCTCTTTGTAACTTTTTCTCTTCAGCCTCAGCCTCTCTTTAAAGTCTTTTGTTTTCAGCCTCTTTTTCAAGTCTTTTATTTTCAGCCTCTTTTTCAAGTCTTTTATTTTTCAGCCTCTTTTTCAAGTCTTTTATTTTCAGCCTCTTTTTCAAGTCTTTTATTTTCAGACTCAATCTGTAGTCTCTTCTCTTCAGCTTTTGCTTCTGCTTCTCTTTTTTGTTTTTTCATTTCCATTTGGAATCTTTTTTTCATCCACCTGCATCTGCAGTTTCTTTTGTTCAGCTTCCATTGCTTTATCATATTGAGTAGTTGCAAATTCTTCTAACTTATCACCAGTCTTCCCAAGCAATTTACCCTGCTCAATAAAGTGCTCAAATGTAGACATGATGAGTAATAATATGAGTCCACAACCTGAAATAATTAATTATCTTATTTCAAATTTAATTATAACAAGTCTTAAATGAAGCACTTGCTTACTCACAACACTATATTATTATCCCAATCTCTGTGGGAAACAAGTCTTAGATCAAAGAACTTGTGTATAGACCTTGTTGAAATATCATCAATCAACTCTTGATCATAGGTGCACTTCCCATTCAATAGTGCACAATACTATTCATCATTTATTTATCATCAGTATAGTAGTAGTGCATCAGTATGATCCACTATTCAATTACCATTAGTGTAACCAATGACTATGTAAACACAACTACAATGTAAACATCAAGCATGTAAACACTAGCAATGTAAACATTAACAATGTAAACAATACCAATGTAAACAATAACAAAGGTTTAGCAACAATACGAAAACATTCGCAGAAATCAACAAAAAATAAAGCGAAAAGTAAAGAAATATCACAAAAAAATGTGATGATATCTGCGAGAAGATATTACAAATACAAGACACAACAGTGTATAAACAAAAATGGTGTATGAAACTAAACAATAGGAAAGAGTAGGCTAGCAAATACAAACAAATCAAAACAAAACTAAAGAGTGCGAAAAATAACGAAAACAATACTAACACATGTCATCACAACTAACAAAAAATAGCAACAGAAGTCGCTTTGCAAATTCCAGTATCGGAAATTTGCACACCCTACAGAAAACGCTCACGATAGACGACCTCTATGACGTGGTATGATCTAAGGGAGACACCGCCCAACCGAAAACCCGCAGACACATAAATATATAAATATAAATATACAAATAACATATAAACATATAACATGTAAACAAAAGAATGAGAAATACAGAAGACTCAGTAGAAGTATAAGGGCACAGTTCACAATCAAACAGGCCACTTAACTTATGGAACTCCAATCGTCAGTACAGCAAAAAACAGGTGGTAATCAGCATTCTAAGATCGAAGATCCAACGTTGATCACACATCTGAACTTGCATGAAACAGCTAAGACGATGGTTGAGACTTGAGCTTCTAAACAGTACAGGCAGTGTACAGGTAGTGTAGTAACGGCACTTGACCTTCTTATCCAACAGTAAATTGCTTGAATCGGTACTTGGCCTTCTCAAGAACTCGTAGCAACCAGAACTTGGCCTTCTCAACAACTACAGCAACCTGGAACCTTGATAGCAGCAACTTGTGTTATCCGGCAATATATACAACGCCGGGTACTGTCAAATTTCTTGCTTTATGGCAAAACTGCAATTTCGACATTTATCGGGCAACGCCGAGTAGTCTCAGAATTCTTTATGTTGATGTCTTGAAAAATGTTGAAATATTGATATCATGTAGAATGAAGTGGGTAAGGGACCCCGTGTATGCTGGTACCAGACCAAACCAGCTTATGGCCACCAAATGTTGCGTAGCAAAATGTGTGTTGCGTATAAATGTTCCGTGGATGATGTCACATTTGCCACACAATGTTGAGGGTGCTATATTTCATCTGCTTTCCAAAGGTATGATAATACTGGCACTTGCAGAGTAGTGTATCACCCTCAGACACCAGGGATGATGAGGCAGAGTAACATGGTGTCTTTAGTCTGGTTTAAGTGTGTGACGTAAGGATAGAGTCAGATAGCTACAGTATCATACATGGACGTCACATCAGACCATACAACGTAGAAAGTCAATAAAGCTTTTAACAGCAGTGATGTTTTTTGGCAATATATATTGTGTACGCCACAATGACAAGATGCATGGACATCGTTATGCAGAAACATCACAGGTATAGTACAACAGTCATTGTATCATCGACGTAGTCAATTCAACAGGAACAGCATACAGCATCAAATAATGTAAATCATATGCCTTTTAGGATATCGTAATCAGCTGTACATGTAGTCAGGTAGTAAACTTCCCCTTTCCATAAGAGCTAGTAGATATCAACTAGGAGATTAAATCTAGTCTCCTATATTCGACCTCAACAAGACAGGCATGTCTTTTGAGCGTCACATTATCGTCCTCTATGTTCCTTAAACAGCAAAGGTATCAAACCTAGATCCATCAATAGAGTTCAGGAAGCAAATGGTCCTTAGGACAGGCATCAATCGATGCGTGACAATATAAGTGGATCGTGAGCTGAGCAAACTCGTCATATCATAGACTCTATAATGAGGCAGGCTAGGCAAAAGTCAACATCACGAGATGGCGATAAAGTTACTCAGCAAAAAAAGGATTCAGTTACCTGTTCATCAGGAATTAAATCACATAAATCACATAGATCACATATGCCTCCAGGCACTTGGAATAACGTAGAGATATATCATCTCAAAAAGAAGGAACAACAATGATGAGGACTCCTTCCTGAATAATCTAAGCGAAGACGTTAGCACACCGCTACGTCTCGCTTCACCAGCATTTTCGCTCAGACTCCCCTGGGCGGAAATCATACAAAACTGCCACAAACAAAGACATGCGCAGAACACCCGAATCGAATACAACTCAGCTAATTTACGAAACAAAGAATGTTCTACGATGTTCGACTAAAGATTCGAACCTTAAAAGGAAATGACATCGCAAGTTGCCAACTGTTTCTAGGAAAACGCTCCATACATGGTTATGACTTAAAATCGCTCACACACAAATTATCAACAACCCTAGCTATCAAGATAAGACAACCTCTCGACGATGCTATCAAGATTAGACGACTGTAGAAATAAAAGTGACTACATTTCCATGAGTTACTTCCCATGCATTAAAAAATTGAATATAGTCAAAATGCATAGTCAGAATATATAGTCAGAATAAGTTGCGACAAGTTTAAACAATGATGGTAAGAAAATTTTTCTCTCAGATGATAACATTTACTCGTAACAACAATGGATAATTGACTTCACGCTGACAGCAGAAAACAATTAACGTTGAACTTTATTTACATAAGTGATCAAACATGTAGAATTATATGCCCAACCTTCCCATAAGGTTAGCAGACTTGTACAGCAAAAATTTAGTAGGTAAAATCTCAGTGTCTCTCTCTCTCTCTCTCTCTCTCTCTCTCTCTCTCTCTCTCTCTCTCTCTCTCTCTCTATCTATCTATCTATCTCTCTTGTTTCAATTATCGTATTGTCTCTAGTGGTTATTGTGGTCACAGCTTGAGAACCACTGTTGTTTAAAATCTTATCTGCCATCTAATTCTTCATGTAACATTGTCTCTCTCTTATGCTGACTTAGTTCTTATGTTCTGCTTGGTGTATCTTAAGGATACTGCATGACCGCCAAAGATGTCGATTTACCACGTTTATCTGCTACTCGCTAGTCTGTCAGCTTGTCTACTGTACTGCACTATTAGTAATAGACTCATAATTTTCAAAGTACTTGGTTTGTTTCGAAATGCACACATTTTATCGCACTGGCAACACACACTGCAGTCAATATTAATCTTGGAATAATTATCATATTTGTTTCTTTAACTAAAATATCATCATATAACACAGACATCGGTGTTAAGTCCTAATTCTAGTCAAGGGGAGTTTATCAGTAAAATACTTGTAAGTAGAGGCTGGGCCTTTGTTAGCTCCCTTGTTTAGCTGTTTATGTGTTTAAAATAACTTCGCGTATCTTCGCGAATGTTCTGGAACGTGGGTGAACAAAATTCATCTCAGGCGCTAAATCCGCTGAGCTGTTTTCTTTAGGCGGGGAGATTTTTTCGTGACAATAGAATGCTGATATAGCTTAGAGAAGGGACTGACGATTATGGTCAGTGTGTCCCGATATGGAGAATAGTTTTGGTGAAAGGGATTTTGATATTGCCTAAGATTTTTCATAAAGCCGTAGATATAAAGGCTGATATATGTATTCTGCAGAATGTGCATTGTTAAAGATTTTTTCGGGCCTTGGATTATAGGCCGTTATGTGTTGATATCTCCGATGAGGGAGATTTGTGAAGGTCGACAGATTATTATGATAGGGAAGGTGTTTTTCCTCCCATGAGTTATGTTGAGTCTGACGATATAGATATATGTACATTAATTTAAAGCCAGGAACTTATACGGCTTATTTACCATATTGCCAGAGATGTTTGAGAGCATATTTACATTACTGCAAAGCCAGGAATAGGCTTTTACATATATGCGCTGTTTATACTATATACAGATGAATTGAACTGTCGTTATTTCCATGAGATGCTTAGAACTGTGACCTATTGTCGGTGTGCTGTTGTGATGTCTGCTTTTGTTACTGTGGCGTAATAAACAGTATAGAACTGTACTTGAAGTTTTAAACCTTCCTGACTCCCATGTGTGCATTGATGTGGGATTGCTGCTGAATTACTTCAAGAGCCTTTACGCATTCGCGTCCATATCTACATACACACATCAGTTGGCCATTTGTAAGCCCGGAACACTGATTGCCTATATCAGCGCACACCATTACATTCATCATTATCTTCCCGGGTAAACTTACCATTATTAGCTGCAAGTACCCGGCGTTGCCCGGAAGTCTATCACCCTTCAACAAACCGAGATATAGCCTTCAACAGTGGTCGCCAGTAACATGGGGCTTTGGATTAATGATGTACATTACTACAGGGAGTCACAATGCAGTGTTTCCAGTTCGTGTTTCCTGATGAGGTGCTTACTACAAAAGGAATTTGCTATACAAGTGATTTAAGTCAAAACCTGCAGTGTTCCGGTCCTTCCTCTGTTACGCCAACTTCTTATGTCAGCACTCGATGTCTGGATTTACCTTGGAGTTCCGGTGTCGATCGCCAGTGGATTGTTACAGACTGTGTTAGCTGTGTACATTTTTGCAGTTGTTACGGAGGCCAGGTTTTTTTCCAGTTAAAGATAAGTGGCTATTTGTTTGTGTTGTAAACTGTGCCACTGTGTGGTTGATTAGGCCTTCCTCAGACTACTCTATTAGATCGTCATTTTCTGTGTTATATGTTTATATGTTTTATATTTCAGCGGGCAGGTTGGGTGGAGACTTTCGTAGGATATCCCACTTCACCGAGGGCCTACGAAAGCGTTCTATAGGGACTGTTTTGTCTAAGTCCGTGTCGTAAAAGATCCCTTGATAATTCGGGGCATACTCTGTTTACGCCGGATTCAGTCATCTTTATAATTGTTTAGGTGTGACGAGATGTCTTAATGTTGTTTTCGTTATATTTTCCTCTGTTCTTTAGTTCTTGATTAATTTGTTTGTGAGTGTCTTCCTCCCCTTTCTATCTTTCAGTTATATTCGTTTATACACTGTTTTGTCATTTGTATTGTATACTATTCGCAGCTGTCGTTGCAAGCTTTGCAATAGTATTTTCACTTTATTTCTACTTTTTACTTTAGTTGATTCCTACGAACGTTGTCATTTGTTATTTATATCTTGTTTCTGTCTTCTTGTCTGTGCTATATATTGTGTCATACGCTGTCAATATTATAATGCACAATAGATATATAGGTGATTGATTATATTCTAATATTTAAGGTAATTATACTGGTTCTAGATTAAGGACTTGTGACCCCCTGAGTGGCATAAAGTGAGTTTCTCAAGAAATATATATTTACACAAGGGATCTATCTCATATAATACAGCATCATGTCTACTTTGGATTACTTCATTGAGCAAGGGAAATCCCTTAATATGACTATTGAGGAGGTAAGAGAATTCGCACTTGCTGAATATGCCAAGGCGCTAAAGGCTGAAGAAAAGAGACAGAAAATGGAAGTGGAAAGACAGAAAATAGAAGCAGAAGATAGAAAATTGCAAATGCAGGCAGATGAGAGAAAAATCCAAATGCAAATGGAAGCTGAAAAACAGAAAATGGAAATGGAAAAACAGAAACTAGAAGCTGAAGAGAGAAAAACAGAAATTAGAAAGAGAGGCTGAAGATAGAAAAATGCAAATGCAAATGGAGGAGAAAAAGCTTCAGATGCAAGCTGAAGAAAACCAAAGACTCCAGGAGCAAAAATTGGCAGCTATGTAGCTGGAGAAAATAAAGGTAGTGAATACTGGTAATACACAAAATGAGACAAACAATCAAACAACTTCTAATAAGGCAAATACTAAACCTCATGATATTAAATTACCTGCTTTTAAACCCTGCCAGCGACGATATCTCATTCTATCTAAATAGATTTAAACTTTCATGCGAATCTCATAAGATAGGCAAGACGCAATATGTTGCACAACTTATGAACATACTTAAGGGTGAAGCTTTGAGTTCAATAAGTATGATGGAAGGTCCTGACAAGAATAACTATGATGTTGTCAGAGCGACCTTATTAAAAAAATACCAACTGGATGAAGAAGGTTATCGCCTACGCTTTAAGTCTCTATTGCCAGAGACAGGGAAAGATTTTTCAGACTTTATATCAATTATTCGCCCTACGTTTTCACGTTGGGTTGAACTTTCAAAAACGGATCACACATATGAAGCCCTTATGGACTTATTGCTTCGCGACAAAGTCATGTCGTCAGTTAGTAAATCTTTTCTTTCCTTTTGTTGAATGTAGCTTTGACCATTTTTGTTGTCTTCTTAATTGCTGTTTCACGTCTGCCATTTTCTGTTATTATATGACCGAGATATACGTAGCTCTTGACTTGTTCCAGGATTTCCCCATTTACGCTTATCTTTAATGTGGGTTTATCGTCTGTTTTGCTAATTATCATAGTTTTTGTTTTCTCAATATTAATGTCGAGTCCATATTCATGACTTATACTGTTCACTTGCTTCACTAGTTCTTGTAACTCCTGTTCGCTTTCAGCTAACAACACGGTATCATCTACATATCTAAGGTTGTTTATTGACCTTCCACTGATGTTCAGTCCTGGTATTTCCTGTATCTGTTTGAAAATTTTTTCGGTGTATAAATTAAATAGGCAGGGGGACAGCACACAACCTTGTCTGACACCTCTTTTTATGTCTATGTATGGTGAATAATTCCTTCCAGATCTTACTGTGGCAGTTTGCTCCCAATAAAGGTTACTGAGTATTCTTATATCTTTTCCATCAATACCTATGTCTTCGAGGCATTCAATTATTTTCTCATGATGGACTCTGTCAAAAGCCTTCTTATAGTCAATGAAGCACATATACATACTTTTTTGGACCTCTGTATATTTTTCTGCTAATATTCTTAGGCAAAATATTGCCTCTCTTGTTCCACTGTTCCGTCTAAAACCAAACTGTTCTTCCTGGATTTCGCTGTCTACTTTACTTTTTATTCTTTCCTGTATGATTTTGAGCAGTATCTTAATTGCATGACTCATCAGGCTGATTGTTCTGAAGTCTGAACATTCTGTTGAATTTGGTTTTTTGGGCAATGTTATAAAAACTGATGTCTTCATGTCGTGTGGTATATATCCTGTATTATATACATCGTTGCATATTTCTGTGATTGTATCTATACCAAAGCTCTCCAGAGCTTCTATCATTTCAATTTTTATGTTATCCATGCCTGCTGATTTTCCTTTTTGTATCATATGAATGGCATTCTCTACTTCTGATCTGAGAATGTTTGGGCCTTCATTAGAATCTGGTGATGGTTTTTTACCTCTGTTGTCCTCGAATAATTCTTTTACGTATTCTGCCCATCTGTTTGATATGTCTTTCTCATCAAGTAATATTACACCATTTTTTGTTCTTGATACAGCTTCCTCCTTGTGCAAACCGCGACCGATTTGATAATTTCTTTATTTCTTCATGCATATCTCTTGTCATGTGCTTTGCTTCCAAGTCTTCTATTTCCTTACATTTTGTTTCTATCCACCGTTCTTTTGCTTCTCTACACATAGTACGTATGTCATTGTCTATTGTTTTATATTTTTGGAGTGTTTTTTTGCTTTCTTTCTTTCGGTCATTTTATTCAAGATGTCAATCTGTCATCCAAATTTGATTTTTTTAAATTCTGTTGAAAGGGAGCATTCTGAGAAAGACCACCTAAAAACTAGTAGGAGAAGCCTAAAAATAGGAACATGGAATGTTAGAACTCTGAACGGAGAAGGAAAGCTTGACAATCTTATATTAGAGGCAACAGACATGAAACTCGATATACTGGGAGTTGCAGAGGCAAGACTTTTGGATACAGGCTACATAACAAGAGACCAGTACACGCTTATACACTCAGGAGGAGAAAAACATGAAAGAGGGGTAGGAATGTTGATAAAGAAGGAGTTAGAAAAATACGTATGTGGATACTGGACACACAATGACAGAATGATGTTACTAAAGATGAGAGCAAAGCCATTCGACATATCAATCTTACAAACTTATGCACCAACTAAAGATCACAGCGAGGAAGAAATAGAAGAATACTATGAAGAGCTACAACACATCTGTAGATTTGACTGGTTTAAGTGTGTGTTGTAGCTCTTCATAGTATTCTTCTATTTCTTCCTCGCTGTGATCTTTAGTTGGTGCATAAGTTTGTAAGATTGATATGTCGAATGGCTTTGCTCTCATCTTTAGTAACATCATTCTGTCATTGTGTGTCCAGTATCCACATACGTATTTTTCTAACTCCTTCTTTATCAACATTCCTACCCCTCTTTCATGTTTTTCTCCGCCTGAGTGTATAAGCGTGTACTGGTCTCTTTTTATGTAGCCTGTATCCAAAAGTCTTGCCTCTGCAACTCCCAGTATATCGAGTTTCATGTCTGTTGCTTCTAATATAAGATTGTCAAGCTTTCCTTCTCCGTTCAGAGTTCTAACATTCCATGTTCCTATTTTTAGGCTTCTCCTACTAGTTTTTAGGTGGTCTTTCTCAGAATGCTCCCTTTCAACAGAATTTAAAAATCAAATTTGGATGACAGATGACATCTTGAATAAAATGACCGAAAGAAAGAAAGCAAAAAACACTCCAGAATATAAAACAATAGACAATGACATACGTACTATGTGTAGAGAAGCAAAAGAACGGTGGATAGAAACAAAATGCAAGGAAATAGAAGACTTGGAAGCAAAGCACAGGACAATAGATATGCATGAAGAAATAAAGAAATTATCAAATCGGTCACAGTTTGCACAAGGAGGAAGCTGTATCAAGAACAAAAATGGTGTAATATTACTTGATGAGAAAGACATATCAAACAGATGGACAGAATACGTAAAAGAATTATTCGAGGACAACAGAGGTAAAAAACCATCACCAGATTCTAATGAAGGCCCAAACATTCTCAGATCAGAAGTAGAGAATGCCATTCATATGATACAAAAAGGAAAATCAGCAGGCATGGATAACATAAAAATTGAAATGATAGAAGCTCTGGAGAGCTTTGGTATAGATACAATCACAGAAATATGCAACGATGTATATAATACAGGATATATACCACACGACATGAAGACATCAGTTTTTATAACATTGCCCAAAAAACCAAATTCAACAGAATGTTCAGACTTCAGAACAATCAGCCTGATGAGTCATGCAATTAAGATACTGCTCAAAATCATACAGGAAAGAATAAAAAGTAAAGTAGACAGCGAAATCCAGGAAGAACAGTTTGGTTTTAGACAGAACAGTGGAACAAGAGAGGCAATATTTTGCCTAAGAATATTAGCAGAAAAATATACAGAGGTCCAAAAAAGTATGTATATGTGCTTCATTGACTATAAGAAG
The DNA here is from genome assembly GCA_024509875.1 of Oreohelix idahoensis. NCBI lineage: Eukaryota > Metazoa > Mollusca > Gastropoda > Stylommatophora > Oreohelicidae > Oreohelix > Oreohelix idahoensis. The sequence continues at coordinate 501,844 of JAMPIV010023228.1, read as the reverse complement.
GCTTTTGACAGAGTCCATCATGAGAAAATAATTGAATGCCTCGAAGACATAGGTATTGATGGAAAAGATATAAGAATACTCAGTAACCTTTATTGGGAGCAAACTGCCACAGTAAGATCTGGAAGGAATTATTCACCATACATAGACATAAAAAGAGGTGTCAGACAAGGTTGTGTGCTGTCCCCCTGCCTATTTAATTTATACACCGAAAAAATTTTCAAACAGATACAGGAAATACCAGGACTGAACATCAGTGGAAGGTCAATAAACAACCTTAGATATGTAGATGATACCGTGTTGTTAGCTGAAAGCGAACAGGAGTTACAAGAACTAGTGAAGCAAGTGAACAGTATAAGTCATGAATATGGACTCGACATTAATATTGAGAAAACAAAAACTATGATAATTAGCAAAACAGACGATAAACCCACATTAAAGATAAGCGTAAATGGGGAAATCCTGGAACAAGTCAAGAGCTACGTATATCTCGGTCATATAATAACAGAAAATGGCAGATGTGAAACAGAAATCAAGAAGAGAATAGGAATGGCCAAAGCTACATTCAACAACATGAAACATATACTGACATCCAAACAGTTATCTCACAAATTAAAACTGAGAATCATAAAGTGTTATATATATTCTGCATTTCTGAATGGTGCAGAAACATGGACGATGAATAAGCAGTTGGAAGAAAGAATTGAGGCTCTTGAAATGTGGATATATAGAAGAATGGGGCGTATCTCATGGACAGAGATGAAAACAAATAAGGAGGTCCTAGAAAATCTAGGTATGAAAAGAGAACTAATGAGGGAGGTCAAAGTTCGACAGCTAAAATACTTTGGCCACATAAAAAGGCATAACACCTTGCAGAAGACCATAACAGAAGGGAGAGTTGAAGGCAAACGTGCAAGGGGAAGACAGCGCTATAAGTGGGAAGAAACATCAAGAGATGGACAGAAAAGAGTCTATCAGAGTGCACCATCAAGACAAGAGACAGAAGACGTTGGAGATCCATTACAGCCAACCTTCGTTGTGGAGATGGCAACTGATGATGATGATGATGATGTATTGCTGAAGCCACGGGTAAACCTTCTTCGACTTTAGAATTGCTAACCGTTACATTTGGATGTGCCGTGACATAGTGGCGACAGTATTGTTCCATATCTTTCAAATTTGGAGGTTTTCGTTCATGTAGAAAGGAAAGAAAAGATTTACTAACTGACGACATGACTTTGTCGCGAAGCAATAAGTCCATAAGGGCTTCATATGTGTGATCCGTTTTTGAAAGTTCAACCCAACGTGAAAACGTAGGGCGAATAATTGATATAAAGTCTGAAAAATCTTTCCCTGTCTCTGGCAATAGAGACTTAAAGCGTAGGCGATAACCTTCTTCATCCAGTTGGTATTTTTTTAATAAGGTCGCTCTGACAACATCATAGTTATTCTTGTCAGGACCTTCCATCATACTTATTGAACTCAAAGCTTCACCCTTAAGTATGTTCATAAGTTGTGCAACATATTGCGTCTTGCCTATCTTATGAGATTCGCATGAAAGTTCAAATCTATTTAGATAGAATGAGATATCGTCGCTGGCAGGGTTAAAAGCAGGTAATTTAATATCATGAGGTTTAGTATTTGCCTTATTAGAAGTTGTTTGATTGTTTGTCTCATTTTGTGTATTACCAGTATTCACTACCTTTATTTTCTCCAGCTACATAGCTGCCAATTTTTGCTCCTGGAGTCTTTGGTTTTCTTCAGCTTGCATCTGAAGCTTTTTCTCCTCCATTTGCATTTGCATTTTTCTATCTTCAGCCTCTCTTTCTAATTTCTGTTTTCTCTCTTCAGCTTCTAGTTTCTGTTTTTCCATTTCCATTTTCTGTTTTTCAGCTTCCATTTGCATTTGGATTTTTCTCTCATCTGCCTGCATTTGCAATTTTCTATCTTCTGCTTCTATTTTCTGTCTTTCCACTTCCATTTTCTGTCTCTTTTCTTCAGCCTTTAGCGCCTTGGCATATTCAGCAAGTGCGAATTCTCTTACCTCCTCAATAGTCATATTAAGGGATTTCCCTTGCTCAATGAAGTAATCCAAAGTAGACATGATGCTGTATTATATGAGATAGATCCCTTGTGTAAATATATATTTCTTGAGAAACTCACTTTATGCCACTCAGGGGGTCACAAGTCCTTAATCTAGAACCAGTATAATTACCTTAAATATTAGAATATAATCAATCACCTATATATCTATTGTGCATTATAATATTGACAGCGTATGACACAATATATAGCACAGACAAGAAGACAGAAACAAGATATAAATAACAAATGACAACGTTCGTAGGAATCAACTAAAGTAAAAAGTAGAAATAAAGTGAAAATACTATTGCAAAGCTTGCAACGACAGCTGCGAATAATATACAATACAAATGACAAAACAGTGTATAAACGAATATAACTGAAAGATAGAAAGGGGAGGAAGACACTAACAAACAAATTAATCAAGAACTAAAGAACAGAGGAAAATATAACGAAAACAACATTAAGACATCTCGTCACACCTAAACAATTATAAAGATGACTGAATCCGGCGTAAACAGAGTATGCCCCGAATTATCAAGGGATCTTTTACGACACGGACTTAGACAAAACAGTCCCTATAGAACGCTTTCGTAGGCCCTCGGTGAAGTGGGATATATTCTACGAAAGTCTCCACCCAACCTGCCCGCTGAAATATAAAACATATAAACATATAACACAGAAAATGACGATCTAATAGAGTAGTCTGAGGAAGGCCTAATCAACCACACAGTGGCACAGTTTACAACACAAACTAATAGCCACTTATCTTTAACTGGAAAAAATCCTGGCCTCCGTAACAACTGCAAAAATGTACACAGCTAACACAGTCTGTAACAATCCACTGGCGATCGACACCACAACTCCAAGGTAAATCCAGACATCGAGTGCTGACATAAGAAGTTGGCGTAACAGAGGAAGGACCGGAACACTGCAGGTTTTGACTTAAATCACTTGTATAGCAAATTCCTGTTGTAGTAAGCACCTCATCAGGAAACACGAACTGGAAATACTGCATTGTGACTCCCTGTAGTAATGTACATCATTAATCCAAAGCCCCATGTTACTGGCGACCACTGTTGAAGGCTATGTCTTGGTTTATTGAAGGGTGATAGACTTCCGGGCAACGCCGGGTACTTGCAGCTAATAATGGTAAGTTTACCCGGGAAGATAATGATGAATGTGATTGTGTGCGCTGATATAGGCAATCAGTGTTCCGGGCTTACAAATGGCCAACTGATGTGTGTATGTAGATATGGACGCGAATGTGTAAAGGCTCTTGAAGTAATTCAGTAGCAATCACATATCAATGCACACATGGGAGTCAGGAAGGTTTAAAACTTCAAGTACAGTTCTATACTGTATATTACGCCACAGTAACAAAAGCAGACATCACAACAGCACACCGACAATAGGTCACAGTTCTAAGCATCTCATGGAAATAACGACAGTTCAATTCATCTGTATATAGTATAAACAGCGCATATATGTAAAAGCCTATTCCTGGCTTTGCAGTAATGTAAATATGCTCTCAAACATCTCTGGCAATATGGTAAATAAGCCGTATAAGTTCCTGGCTTTAAATTAATGTACATATATCTATATCGTCAGACTCAACATAACTCATGGGAGGAAAAACACCTTCCCTATAATAATAATCTGTCGACCTTCACAAATCTCCCTCATCGTAGATATCAACACATAACGGCCTATAATCCAAGGCCAGAAAAAATCTTTAACAATGCACATTCTGCAGAATACATATATCAGCCTTTATATCCACGGCTTTATGAAAAATCTTTGGCAATATCAAAATCCCTTTCACCAAAACTATTCTCCATATCGGGACACACTGACCATAATCGTCAGTTCTTTCTCTAAGCTATATCCGCAATCGAATGTCACGAAAAAATCTCCCCGCCTAAAAAAACCAGCTCAGCGGATTAAGCGCCTAAGATGAATTTCGTTCACCCACGTTCCAGAACATTCGCGAAAATACGCGAAGTTATATTAAACACATAAACAGCTAAACAAGGGAGCTAACAAAGGCCCAGCCTGTACTTACAAGTATTTTACTGATAAACTCCCCTTGACTAGAATTAGGACTTAACACCGATGTCTGTGTTATATGATGATATTTTAGTTAAAGAAACAAATATGATAATTATTCCAAGATTAATATTGACTGCAGTGTGTGTTGCCAGTGCGATAAAATGTGTGCATTTCGAAACAAACCAAGTACTTTGAAAATTATGAGTCTATTACTAATAGTGCAGTACAGTAGACAAGCTGACAGACTAGCGAGTAGCAGATAAACGTGGTAAATCGACATCTTTGGCGGTCATGCAGTATCCTTAAGATACACCAAGCAGAACATAAGAACTAAGTCAGCATAAGAGAGAGACAATGTTACATGAAGAATTAGATGGCAGATAAGATTTTAAACAACAGTGGTTCTCAAGCTGTGACCACAATAACCACTAGAGACAATACGATAATTGAAACAAGAGAGATAGATAGATAGATAGAGAGAGAGAGAGAGAGAGAGAGAGAGAGAGAGAGAGAGAGAGAGAGAGAGAGAGAGAGACACTGAGATTTTACCTACTAAATTTTTGCTGTACAAGTCTGCTAACCTTATGGGAAGGTTGGGCATATAATTCTACATGTTTGATCACTTATGTAAATAAAGTTCAACGTTAATTGTTTTCTGCTGTCAGCGTGAAGTCAATTATCCATTGTTGTTACGAGTAAATGTTATCATCTGAGAGAAAATTTTCTTACCATCATTGTTGCGCTAAACTTGTCGCAACTTATTCTGACTATATATTCTGACTATGCATTTTGACTATATTCAATTTTTTAATGCATGGGAAGTAACTCATGGAAATGTAGTCACTTTTATTTCTACAGTCGTCTAATCTTGATAGCATCGTCGAGAGGTTGTCTTATCTTGATAGCTAGGGTTGTTGATAATTTGTGTGTGAGCGATTTTAAGTCATAACCATGTATGGAGCGTTTTCCTAGAAACAGTTGGCAACTTGCGATGTCATTTCCTTTTAAGGTTCGAATCTTTAGTCGAACATCGTAGAACATTCTTTGTTTCGTAAATTAGCTGAGTTGTATTCGATTCGGGTGTTCTGCGCATGTCTTTGTTTGTGGCAGTTTTGTATGATTTCCGCCCAGGGGAGTCTGAGCGAAAATGCTGGTGAAGCGAGACGTAGCGGTGTGCTAACGTCTTCGCTTAGATTATTCAGGAAGGAGTCCTCATCATTGTGGTTCCTTCTTTTTGAGATGATATATCTCTACGTTATTCCAAGTGCCTGGAGGCATATGTGATCTATGTGATTTATGTGATTTAATTCCTGATGAACAGGTAACTGAATCCTTTTTTGCTGAGTAACTTTATCGCCATCTCGTGATGTTGACTTTTGCCTAGCCTGCCTCATTATAGAGTCTATGATATGACGAGTTTGCTCAGCTCACGATCCACTTATATTGTCACGCATCGATTGATGCCTGTCCTAAGGACCATTTGCTTCCTGAACTCTATTGATGGATCTAGGTTTGATACCTTTGCTGTTTAAGGAACATAGAGGACGATAATGTGACGCTCAAAAGACATGCCTGTCTTGTTGAGGTCGAATATAGGAGACTAGATTTAATCTCCTAGTTGATATCTACTAGCTCTTATGGAAAGGGGAAGTTTACTACCTGACTACATGTACAGCTGATTACGATATCTTAAAAGGCATATGATTTACATTATTTGATGCTGTATGCTGTTCCTGTTGAATTGACTACGTCGATGATACAATGACTGTTGTACTATACCTGTGATGTTTCTGCATAACGATGTCCATGCATCTTGTCATTGTGGCGTACACAATATATATTGCCAAAAAACATCACTGCTGTTAAAAGCTTTATTGACTTTCTACGTTGTATGGTCTGATGTGACGTCCATGTATGATGCTGTAGCTATCTGACTCTATCCTTACGTCACACACTTAAACCAGACTAAAGACACCATGTTACTCTGCCTCATCATCCCTGGTGTCTGAGGGTGATACACTACTCTGCAAGTGCCAGTATTATCATACCTTTGGAAAGCAGATGAAATATAGCACCCTCAACATTGTGTGGCAAATGTGACATCATCCACGGAACATTTATACGCAACACACATTTTGCTACGCAACATTTGGTGGCCATAAGCTGGTTTGGTCTGGTACCAGTATACACGGGGTCCCTTACCCACTTCATTCTACGTGATATCAATATTTCAACATTTTTCAAGACATCAACATAAAGAATTCTGAGACTACTCGGCGTTGCCCGATAAATGTCGAAATTGCAGTTTTGCCATAAAGCAAGAAATTTGACAGTACCCGGCGTTGTATATATTGCCGGATAACACAAGTTGCTGCTATCAAGGTTCCAGGTTGCTGTAGTTGTTGAGAAGGCCAAGTTCTGGTTGCTACGAGTTCTTGAGAAGGCCAAGTACCGATTCAACCAATTTACTGTTGGATAAGAAGATCAAGTGCCGTTACTACACTACCTGTACACTGCCTGTACTGTTTAGAAGCTCAAGTCTCAACCATCGTCTTAGCTGTTTCATGCAAGTTCAGATGTGTGATCAACGTTGGATCTTCGATCTTAGAATGCTGATTACCACCTGTTTTTTGCTGTACTGACGATTGGAGTTCCATAAGTTAAGTGGCCTGTTTGATTGTGAACTGTGCCCTTATACTTCTACTGAGTCTTCTGTATTTCTCATTCTTTTGTTTACATGTTATATGTTTATACGTTATTTGTATATTTATATTTATATATTTATGTGTCTGCGGGTTTTCGGTTGGGCGGTGTCTCCCTTAGATCATACCACGTCATAGAGGTCGTCTATCGTGAGCGTTTTCTGTAGGGTGTGCAAATTTCCGATACTGGAATTTGCAAAGCGACTTCTGTTGCTATTTTTTGTTAGTTGTGATGACATGTGTTAGTATTGTTTTCGTTATTTTTCGCACTCTTTAGTTTTGTTTTGATTTGTTTGTATTTGCTAGCCTACTCTTTCCTATTGTTTAGTTTCATACACCATTTTTGTTTATACACTGTTGTGTCTTGTATTTGTAATATCTTCTCGCAGATATCATCACATTTTTTGTGATATTTCTTTACTTTTCGCTTTATTTTTTGTTGATTTCCGCGAATGTTTTCGTATTGTTGCTAAACCTTTGTTATTGTTTACATTGGTATTGTTTACATTATTAATGTTTACATTGCTAGTGTTTACATGCTTGATGTTTACATTGTAGTTGTGTTTACATAGTCATTGGTTACACTAATGGTAATTGAATAGTGGATCATACTGATGCACTACTACTATACTGATGATAAATAAATGATGAATAGTATTGTGCACTATTGAATGGGAAGTGCACTTATGATCAAGAGTTGATTGATGATATTTCAACAAGGTCTATACACAAGGTCTTTGATTTAAGACTTGTTTCCCACAGAGATTGGGATAATAATATAGTGTTGTGAGTAAGCAAGTACTTCATTTAAGACTTGTTATAATTAAATTTGAAATAAGATAATTAATTATTTCAGGTTGTGGACTCATATTATTACTCATCATGTCTACATTTGAGCACTTTATTGAGCAGGGTAAATTGCTTGGGAAGACTGGTGATAAGTTAGAAGAATTTGCAACTACTCAATATGATAAAGCAATGGAAGCTGAACAAAAGAAACTGCAGATGCAGGTGGATGAAAAAAGATTCCAAATGGAAATGGAAAAACAAAAAAGAGAAGCAGAAGCAAAAGCTGAAGAGAAGAGACTACAGATTGAGTCTGAAAATAAAAGACTTGAAATAGAGGCTGAAAATAAAAGACTTGAAAAAGAGGCTGAAAATAAAAGACTTGAAATAGAGGCTGAAAATAAAAGACTTGAAAAAGAGGCTGAATATAAAAGACTTGAAAGAGAGGCTGAGGCTGAAGAAAAAAAGTTACAAAGAGAGGCTGATGAGAGAAAAGCAAAAATGCAGCATGAAGAAAAACTCTTAGCTTTGGAATTTGAGAAATTAAAGGTGATGAACATGGGTAATGCTAATGATGCAAATAAAGTCTCAGATAAGACTAATGCAAGCACTTTCAAGCTTAATCTACCACCATTCAATGCTTCCATCAACGATATAACATTCTATCTGGACAGATTTCAAACTTCATGTAAAGTACATAACATAGATAAATCATTGCAGGTTTATCATTTGTCCAAGATACTTAGAGGTGATGCTTTGAGTATGTTAAGTATGGTAGATGAGCCTGACAAGAACAACTATGATGTCGTCAGGGCTATGTTGTTAAAGAAATACCAACTTGACGAAGACGGCTATCGTCTTCAATTTAAAAATATGTTGCCAGAAACTTGAATGCAATTCTCTGAATTCATTTCAAAGATACGTCTTACTTTTTCACGTTGGGTGGAGCTGTCTAAGTTAGAAAAAACTTATGAAGGACTTATAGACTTAATACTTAGAGACAAAGTCATGTCTTCTGTTAATGAGTCTTTCCTTGCTTTCCTTCACGAACGTAAACCTAAAACAATAAAAGAAATGGAAGATTTCTGTAGCCAGTATATAACTGCGCATCCTCACGTAACCATTGGTAACGCTAAAGTAAAAGAAGGTATGCCAGTTGCTTCGGCAGCACCTTATGGTCAAAACTCTAGTCATAGATTCCAACAAAATTTTGATAGGAAAAGTAACCGTAGTTACGGTCAAACTGATGAAAATCAATTTCAGGGTGATTCTTCTTCGAAGAATTGGAGACGAGCTGACAGTCCTCGTTACTTCCAACCTAATAATTTTAGGCATTTCAGAAGAGGATATGGTAACAGAGGCTTTTCCTCGCGTAGACCTCAAAACCAAACAAATAGATGTTCACATCAATGTGGACATGATAATAATCATGGAAACTGTAGTTCGAAACAGAATAACAATTATAATAGAGACACTAATAACTACAGAGATAATAACAACAGTGATAACTTCAGAGGTAATAGTAGTCGCGGTAGATCTCAATACAAAAAAAAGAGATATCAGCAGGCTAACTCTGTTCAACAAGAATCTCAGGGAGCTTGTAATCAGGTTTCTGATAATAAAAACTCTGACGCTGTCACTTGTTCTTCTTTTGACTTTGGGAGAGCAAACAAATGCCCCCAATGCAGTACTCTGTTCGAACAGACTACAATATCGACTTTGAGTTGTGGTCACCCTCTCCCCGCTCTTCCTGCTTCGGTTGCACATGACGGGAGAGGTTCTCTAATCCTACATAAGGGTCTTGTTAATAATACTCCGGTCTCACTACTTTTCGATTCCGGATGCACCACTATTGGTGTTAGACAATCGCTTGTAGAACCATCCTGTGCGACAGGAAGGGTTATCAAATGTGTCACATTTGGCGGCACTCTAGAAAAATATCCTACTGCTGTAATTCACATTGCCAATCCTTTCTTTACGGGAGATGTGCATGCCTGTCTCTTACCTAATCCTATTGCGGACCTTATTATTGGTCGTATCCACGGAGTTAGGGAATGTACCCCACAGCAGATTGCTGCTTGGGAAGATGATAATATGCAAGCTACCAATGCAGTGGTTACAAGAGCACAAGCTCTACAAACACCACAAACTTCGTTGAATAATGATAGCGTGTAAGTTCATAGCCAAGATAGTAACTTGGTTATTTCTCGTGACTCGTTCATAAAATTACAAGAAGAAGATCCGACGCTAAAAAAATTCTTCATTCTTGCGAAGAAAGGTGATCCAAATAAGGATACACAAAGAAAATCTTGGATAGTAATGAAAAACGGCGTGCTTGTACGTATGGTACAAGACTCGGCTACGTCAGCACATTCGCAAATTCTTGTTCCCAAGAGTATGAGAGTGCAAATATTGCAACATGCTCATGACTCGCAATGTGCTGGACACATGGGATTTTTCCGTACAAAGTCGAGAGTCCTTGCGGCTTTCTTTTGGTCCTTTGTTAACAAGGACATTCGTATATACTGCCGATCATGTCAGGTATGTCAGGAGGTCAAATCTAGAGGACCACGACATGCTGCGCCTATCCAGGCTGCTGACATCCCTATTCGGCCATTTCAGAAAATGGCCATAGATATTATTGGCCCTTTTAAAATAAAGTCGGCCAGAGGACATCAGTTTGTCCTTACATGTGTCGATATGTGCACACGTTGGCCAGAGGCTATCCCTCTAAAGAGCATATCTACTACAGATATCGCAGATGATCTTTGGCTGATATTTTCTCGCTTGGGGTTCCCCAGAGAAATACTGTCTGACCATGGCACTCAACTCATATATGATACTATGTCTCAAGTAATGTCTACCTTACACATTAAAAGATCTCTCAGTAGCATCTATCATCCTATGTCTAATGGGTTAGTTGAGCGTCTGAATAGAACGCTCAAGACTTTACTTGGTAAGATAACTGAAGATCATCCTCAAGATTGGGACAGGGTTTTACCCGCGGCTCTCTTTGCCTATAGAGAGGTCCCAAACGAACACACAGGATTTTCTCCCTTTGAACTTGTCTTTGGTGCGCGTCCGCGCGGCCCTATGTCTTTATTACACGATCTCATCACTGCCGATGATATTAGTGATGACACTCAATCTTCATATGAGTATGTCATTGCTCTTAGGCAAAAGATCATTGATGCATGCAAACTAGCGACTGCTTCATCAGAAATTGCTAAAGAAAAAGCAAGGCAGTTTGCTAACAAGAACAGATGTCTACGACAACTTTGTCCAGGTGACAAAGCATTCGTCCTACTCCCCAGTAGGGAAAATAGACTTCTGATTGCATGGAAAGGTCCATATGCAATAGTCTCACGAATTTCCGATGTTGACTATGTGGTCGATATAGATGGAAAGCATAAAACTTTCCACATAAACATGCTTTCGGAATTTCACGAACGTCCAGACTATTTGCTGCCTATTTTCCAGGCAACGGACGATTCTTCTGTACCTCATGGTCATTACTCATCCCTGTCTGTCATACAGGATGAGGAATCTGTTTTTTCTGATGTCGATCTTCCTCTTCCAGTGGTTCCACTACATTCCATGGAATCTTGGAAAAACGTTTCTGTTTCTCCTAATCTTTCTGGTGACGAACATCGACAAGTCTCGTCGATGTTACAAACATTTCAGGATGTTCTCACTGACATTCCTGGACACACAGATGTCATAGAACATGACATAATTCTTACCGACAATAATCCAATTAGGGTTAGGCCTTATCCTATTCCTATACACTTTCAGTCGCAAGTGGAAAAGGAATTGGATGAAATGATTCAATTAAATATAATTGAACCATCGACTTCTCCATATTCTTCTTCCATGGTTATTGTCCGGAAGAAGGATAAGAACATACGAATTTGCGTTGATTATCGCAAATTGAAACAGGTCACAAAGTTCGATGCTGAACCGATGCCTTTGTTAGAAGATCTACTGATTAGACTTTCTAATTCTAGATTCTCACTAAACTTGACTTGTCTAAAGGTTATTGGCAAGTGCCTTTAGCAGAGCATGCCAAACCTCTTACTGCTTTTTCTACACCTAGGGGTCTATTTCAATGGAATGTTATGCCTTTTGGTCTCATGAACGCCCCTGCCACTTTCGTTCGCATGATGCGTCGAATTCTGTCACATCGTTCGGACGTCATCGCATACTTAGATGACATCTGTCTCTTCAGTGATACCTGGGAAGATCACTATTTAGGGTTATATGACTTACTGTCCACTCTACGTGAGAATAATTTGACAGCAAAACCCTCTAAAGCCTATGTTGGTTTTGGTGAAATCTCTTTCCTGGGTCATCGTGTTGGTCATGGTCTCTTGAAGACAGAAGACCACAATACTTCGAAAATATTGAACATCTCTGTACCTAAAACGAAGAAACAAGTCCGTAGTCTCTTGGGTCTAATTCAATTCTATGGGAGATTCATCCCGAATCTATCTTCGATCATGGCACCTCTCTCAACTTTGTTGAAGAAAGGGTCGCCCAATCTGGTTCGTTGGTCTCAGGAATGTCAGTCTTCCTTAGACCAGATCAAGAAAATATTTTCTTCTCCTCCCATCCTAAGATTACCTACTCTTGATAGGACTTTTGTTCTTCGAAGTGATGCTTCATCCACTGGGATCGGAGCAGCACTTATGCAGGAATGTGCTGAAACTCTGCATCCTGTCATGTACATTTCTAGAAAACTAAATGCGGCAGAGAGGAACTACTCGGTTTTAGACCGTGAATTGTTGGCTATGGTTTGGTCTATTCTCAAACTACAAAGATTCCTCCTGGGCGCACATTTCATTCTAGAAACTGATCAGAAAGCTCTTACAGCTATTCAGACTAAGAACTTGAAGAGTTCGAGATCCACTCGATATGCTATTGCTCTTCAACCTTTTCACTTCACGGTACGAGCTATCCGTGGGTCGGATAATGTGATGGCTGACATTCTGTCTAGATGCCCACATGATTCCAACTAATACTTCTGTCCTATTTCTAGATATACGACAGAGCCATAACACACCTATATTACTACAATACATTAGCACAACTGTCCTCACTTTAGGTGAACACATACTATTGTGCTTTGTTATCATCTTCTTCTGTTCCCATCTTTAATATAAGAAGAAGACTGAGTAGTTAATATAAGGGCCGAAAGTTTACTCGGTCACAATTGTTAATAATAATGTATTGTATAGTATGAAACTTAATGGCTATTAAATAGAATTATATTGGTTTTTTTTTCTCAGCATGTTATTGTTGATCGGAGAAGCTACCTTTCTGGTGTCAAACATGGAGAGTTCCACATTGTACACTTTCCTTGGAACGACAGGAGATGTGTCCTGGATCGTCATTTATGTTTAATTTCATTATGTAATGGTATTATTAAACATTTAGATAATGTAATATTTAACATTCTATATCAGATGTGTACATCCATTCTAAGCGGTATTAGAATATGACACTGCTATTTGATTATAATGATATGAACTTGCATATTTATATTGTATTTTCATGCAAGCGTAGTGTGTGTTGGTGGCACCTCCCCGATATATTTTTTTCTTGAATCAGATTTTTTATCTGTTGAGAAATATTATCGCCAGACACTTTATGTGTCAATTTAGCCTCATATTAGGCAGTGCAATTAGTTATCCCCGCATAATTCGTGCGTTGTTAAACCGCTTTTGGTTTTACTCTTGGATATTTAAAAAAAAAAATGTTGCACATTTTTTTTAATCGGGAGGTGGCGGTAATGTTGCGCTAAACTTGTCGCAACTTATTCTGACTATGTATTCTGACTATGCATTTTGACTATATTCAATTTTTTAATGCATGGGAAGTAACTCATGGAATTGTAGTCACTTTTATTTCTACAGTCGTCTAATCTTGATAGCATCGTCGAGAGATTGTCTTATCTTGATAGCTAGGGTTGTTGATAATTTGTGTGTGAGCGATTTTAAGTCATAACCATGTATGGAGCGCTTTCCTAGAAACAGTTGGCAACTTGCGATGTCATTTCCTTTTAAGGTTCGAATCTTTAGTCGAACATCGTAGAACATTCTTTGTTTCGTAAATTAGCTGAGTTGTATTCGATTCGGGTGTTCTGCGCATGTCTTTGTTTGTGGCAGTTTTGTATGATTTCCGCCCAGGGGAGTCTGAGCGAAAATGCTGGTGAAGCGAGACGTAGCGGTGTGCTAACGTCTTCGCTTAGATTATTCAGGAAGGAGTCCTCATCATTGTTGTTCCTTCTTTTTTGAGATGATATATCTCTACGTTATTCCAAGTGCCTGGAGGCATATGTGATCTATGTGATTTATGTGATTTAATTCCTGATGAACAGGTAACTGAATCCTTTTTTGCTGAGTAACTTTATCGCCATCTCGTGATGTTGACTTTTGCCTAGCCTGCCTCATTATAGAGTCTATGATATGACGAGTTTGCTCAGCTCACGATCCACTTATATTGTCACGCATCGATTGATGCCTGTCCTAAGGACCATTTGCTTCCTGAACTCTATTGATGGATCTAGGTTTGATACCTTTGCTGTTTAAGGAACATAGAGGACGATAATGTGACGCTCAAAAGACATGCCTGTCTTGTTGAGGTCGAATATAGGAGACTAGATTTAATCTCCTAGTTGATATCTACTAGCTCTTATGGAAAGGGGAAGTTTACTACCTGACTACATGTACAGCTGATTACGATATCCTAAAAGGCATATGATTTACATTATTTGATGCTGTATGCTGTTCCTGTTGAATTGACTACGTCGATGATACAATGACTGTTGTACTATACCTGTGATGTTTCTGCATAACGATGTCCATGCATCTTGTCATTGTGGCGTACACAATATATATTGCCAAAAAAAACATCACTGCTGTTAAAAGCTTTATTGACTTTCTACGTTGTATGGTCTGATGTGACGTCCATGTATGATACTGTAGCTATCTGACTCTATCCTTACGTCACACACTTAAACCAGACTAAAGACACCATGTTACTCTGCCTCATCATCCCTGGTGTCTGAGGGTGATACACTACTCTGCAAGTGCCAGTATTATCATACCTTTGGAAAGCAGATGAAATATAGCACCCTCAACATTGTGTGGCAAATGTGACATCATCCACGGAACATTTATACGCAACACACATTTTGCTACGCAACAATCATACAACAAACTGCTTTCTGCTAGGGTAGAGATATGAAACCTATACGATCCTCACATTGAGAAGAAGGGTATAGAAGACAACCATCATCAACGGCCACACCATCACCACAACCCCTACCACCACTACCATCACCACCACCATCCCCACCACACCATCATCATCACCACCATCATCAACACCACCATTACTACCACCACATTCACTACCACCACCATCACCACCACCATCATCATCATTAATTGTTGTCCTTTGCGCTTCTTATGGAGCATAGTGCACTACTGTAGCTAGTCCATTTACAGGAAGACTGCTCCAGGCACTGACATGCTCTCGCAGCAGTGGGTTATGTGGCACTATGGTTTGTTTTACTTGATGAAGTTGCCTAGCCCATGCACATATTCATATTAGTCGCTTTGAACGACATGCCTAAGGGCCAGTAGTCCTAATTTTCTTTGACTCTTCAAATGCCCGACGGCAAAGACATGGTGTCAGTATAATTTATTCAAATTTCTCATAATGTATTTCTCAACAGCTAGACGCTGATGTTATTAACTGTTATTACATATGTATACGGATATTCAGTATTGTTCTTATTATGTACTGTTTTACAAGCGGAATATTTTGGTTCTCTACTACCGTTATACGATTGTGTTACCACCACAAAACAAGGAAGCATTTTAAAGGGAAATAATACAAATATTGTTAAATTACGTGTTAATTATTTCGTGCACTCCCTTGATATTTATCAACAATAATAAAATATAATAATAATTATTATTATAACAATGATATAATAATAGTAATAACACTGACAAACAACATTTTTCTTTCTTATATAAGAATAAGTATTCTTAGGTCAGTTTCTTGCGCTGATTTCAAATCTGAAATCCGTTTATCTCTATCACATCGGGTTCTTAAGATATTTGTGAATAAATATATTTTTGGGAAACCGTTATTTGCTCCGTTTCATTTTTACTATATAACTTATTAAAAATTAATAAAATGCAAAATAATTCTACTTTTTATACTGCTAAAAGATGCATGACATATGTTACGCTATTTTTCAAATAGTTACTGTATTTTGAAATAATTCTGAGCGAAATATGGCTTCGAGAAGTTGTAGAAATTCGGCTGATCTGTTCTGTTACGTGTGCGGAATTTTACCGATCGTGTTCACCAGAAAAACTTTACACCATTACTAAAGAAAGCATATGAACTTTATTTCGATTAGAAAGTTGATGACGCAAATAAATCTTGGAAGCCAAATGCAGTTTGTTCGACTTGTGCAAATACATTGGCAGGTTGGTTACGAAAATCGCCGAAGCATAAGTCGATGCCTTTTGGAGTGCCAGTAATATGGCGTGAACCGACAAATCACACTACTGATTGTTACTTCTGCTTGACAAATATCCATAGTTTCACTTTTAAAACTAGAAAGTCTGTGGTTTATCAAAATATTGAATCGGTTTCGAAACCATTGCCTCATGATCCAATCACGTGTCCTATCCCAGTTCCACCAGAAGAATATCCGTTGGACATGAATGAACCATCAGAAAGTGATAGTTTACCTGCTTTAGAAACTAATTCTGACTCGGATGATATACCGGTGAATGATGGTGTTCACTTAATTAACCATTCAGAACTTTCAGATCTACTGTAATACGTGATCTCGCTCTTACCAAAGGACAAGCGGAATTACTCAGTTCGCGACTCAAAGAATGGAATCTTTTAGCGCCCAATACTCCGATATCTAAATTTCGTCATAGACACAGGGAACTTGTTCAATACTTTGAGATGGATGATGACATTTGCTATTGCAAAGATGTAAACGGTCTAATGGTGCACCTCGGTCATGAGCACATAGTCAACGAATGGCGACTTTTCATCGACTCTTCCAAGACTAGTCTAAAAGCCGTGTTATTGCATAACGGAAATTTATTTTCATCAATTCCAGTCGCCTACCCTGTTCATATGAAAGAAACTTATGACAATATGGCTATACTTTTGGCAAAAATAAAGTACAATGACTAACAATGGCGGATTTGTGGAGACCTAAAGGTCATTGCAATTATCATGGGCATGCAGACTGGGTATACTAAATTTTGTTGCTTCCTATGTGAATGGGACAGCCGCAACAGACGGAACATTATGCAAGAAAGGGGTGGCCTATCAGGGATCGTATGCAGCTCGGGCATAAAAATGTAATACACGAGCCATTAGTTAACAAAGACAGCATCATTTTACCACCGTTACATATAAAGTTGGGGCTCATGAAGAATTTCGTAAAAGCGTTAGATAAAACGAGCAAAGCTTTCACTTATCTTCGAGAAAAGTTTCCGCAAGTTAGCGATGCAAAGATAAAGGAACGTATCTTTGTAGGACCTCAGATTAGGAAAGTTATTGCAGACAAACAATTCGAGAACTTGTTACATGGTAGTGAACTTGGCGCATGGATGGCATTCAAATCGATCGTCGATAACTTTCTGGGAAATCACAAATCTGTCGACTATGTGCATATTGTTAAGCAGTGCACAGATGCATACAGAATTATGGGCTGTAACATGTCCCTTAAAATCCATTTGCTCGATTCGCATCTTGACTTTTTCCCTGACAACCTTGGCGAAGTCAGCGATGAACATGGAGAACGATTCCATCAAGATATCGCCGTAATGGTGTCACGTTATCAAGGACGGTGGAGTGTGACCATGCTTGCTGATTATTGTTGGATGCTTCATCGCGATGTACTACATGCCATTCACCGACGAAAGTCGACTGCAAAGAAATTCAAGCCTACATAACTGTTATACTTCTTGTACGAATGATGTTGTAATACTGCATGCGTTGTTAAAAAACGTCAATTGCGTATTTCTAGAGATCCCCACCTGATAGAGAAAAACGGTTTGCAGATTTAAAAACAGCGCATTAAAATTGACCAGAAAAACATAGAAATGTTAGAGAAAGAAAAAAAAAATTTTTTTTTGTTAGCCAGTGTAATAGGAAGGCAGTTAAGTGATCACATAGGTGATCAAACGATTGTCTCTGTACTTGGTTGATAGTCATGGCAAACGCTGGAATAATCGGAAATTGACGACGTCTCAGGAAGGCAGGACAGACGGTATATGTTGGTTCTAAATATGTATTTCTCTAAATTTGTGTGTGTGTGTCTAAGCCTTCCTGTGCTCCCAGAGCACGGCTTAGGGCCCCATCCATTGCCCTGCGTTACATAAAAAATGTAAAGAGAGGAAGATAAAAGCAATTGCAAATTCAAAACAGTGACAACTGATTGCTCTATTTATTCAGTTGTAACATAAAGCTAAGTCTCCGATTGATGAGTGGTTAGATCGCTGGACTCTCGCGGCACAAGGGCCGGGTTCCATTCACGGTATCGACACGCTTCAGTCTACCTAGCTGTAAATTGGTAGCTGACTTTGTACTTCAGTTAGGGAAGGAAATGGCAGTGGGGAAGGAAACTTATCACCCCACCTCTGGATGCTGGACATAGTATGTTGAAGTCTTAAACACTTCACTCCCCTACATCAGTATCGGCTATGGGACTATATTTACCTTTAAATATAAAGCTACAGATACGCTTACTTGTCAATTTAATAAAATAAAAAAACATAATTACTTAATCGAGTATAACACACTTTCATCAACAGTAAATGCGAGTACATTAGTAGCCCATCAATTATTTCACCTTTCAATGAAATAAATGAACCTGGTGCAGTGACATAAATGCTCACGCAAGGGCCATGTCTAATTAATCGCTTTTACATGTAAGCATTTTATTTAGTAATGTTGCTGAATTTAACCTGACGAATTCTCAACCACCCCATCATTATAGAATACCTTCCTCCCTGTCACCCCGTTGGATCCTCCTATCGCACCACGGAGTGGGGGAGGGGGGGGGGGGGTTGAAAGCGTCCGAGGGACCTAGTTGCATCAAGATCCAGTCTACTCAGCTGTAAAAATGGGTTCCTCACTTTGCTTGTGAGTTACGGAGGCAACAGCAGCGAGGAAGAAAACGAGTCAACCCACGTCATAATGATGTGACTTAATGAAGTGACGTCTCTAACACTTCGCTGCTTTAGGACACTATCAGCAATGGAACTACATTTACATTACCTTTCGTTCCTGTCAGGGAAGCGGCTAGAATGGTGGTTTTAAGCTCCATGGTGTGCGGAACGGAGAAGGATGATGATGATGATGATGACGATGATGATGATGATGATACCAATAAAAAGTAGTCAACAAGGATTTTTTTTTTAAAAAAATGCTATTTTCAGCTTCTTCACTTGATACCTACTTTCACAGTTCGATTTTCGATTTTTTAATTATTAGAGCTTTTATCATCAATATTTATGTTACAAGAAATCTGAATGCTACAAAACAGCGTGAACCAAATATAAATGTGCCCAAGCTTGCACCACCTCAGACTGGGCAAAAAAAAAGAAGCGGTAACAACGACAAGCAGAAGAGATAAGAACACGCCGAAAGGAACATCAGGGAACGGGATGGGGGGAGGGGGGGGGGAGGGGGGAGAAAGCAGCCGAAGGCTATCAGCTAAGGGTCAGATCTTTCCCATAGACAGTTACGAAAAGAAGGCTACTACTACGAGACATCAATATTGACGGTAAAGATCTAAGAATAATCAAAATTATGTTCTAAAATCTGGTAACAGATGTGGGATTTTACATTAATCTGAGCAGTCACTAAACTGCAAAACAAAGGAGTTAGGCAGAGATAAGTTATGTGACGGTATTGCCTCCCCTGCTTTGCAGTAGTGGTCCAACAGTGGCCCAAACTCAAGAGAAATCTATTATAGGCTTCAATGGAGTCTATCTTTACACACGATTACTCTTGGCAGAAATGTAGATAGAAGAGTAGTAAAGCTTCTAACGCATGGGAGTGTCGTGGAATATTCTAATCCACATATATAAATTAAAAGGTAAATGTAAAGCTTAACAAATAAATTCTAATAAAGAAAAGAGCAATGGTAAAATAACAGTGCTGTCACAAGGAATGTACTCGAAATCCCCTTTGTTTTATGCTTCGTCTGCAAATTGTAACGCTTTCACGTTGATAGTAAAAGCCTACTATATTATTACCCGCTTTCTTCAATGAAACGTGTGCTGTATTTCTAGGAAAAACATTTGAGATACGCAAGCTGAACAATGACCTAATTTTAATATTTCATTCATTCCATTTTATACACGGCGTAACTAAAGACAGATGGACTAAAGGATAGAGAGAAGGGAGGGCTGAAAATCAGGAACGCATGCAAAATTAAACACGCGTTTCGCTATTAATGCCACCCCAACAAGCGTAACGCGATACACAATTACTACTATCACGCGTGTAAGGCCACATACACTAACTTTTTCGGACGGACAGTGATAAAAACACTACCCTTCCCAGAGTTAGGTTTTAAAACCTGAAAAACGCTTATTGGGGAAACCTGACATTCTACTGTTTTATGTCCGAAATCCTGACATTAGTCTGACAGTACAGCAGGACAGGTGGCGGTTCTCACATAAAAAAAAAAAAAAAAAAAAAACAACTACACGACTATCCTAGAAATTGCATATTTTGAACGCAGCCACTTAGCTCTTTTAAATTCGTATATTTGGGTTCCTTAGGGCTTGCTGACAAAGAATATGTAAAACGTTACGCAAATAGTCTAGGAATTAACAAGTTATAACCAAAATAAAATAGTGGGGATGCCTGACAGCATGAAATCATTTCTGCTCATAAAATTTTTTTATAACGTGTTTGAAAAAAACCTTGCGTACGGAAATAGCCTACCATGTAAACTCCAAATTGATTGGAGCGCAACAAATATAAGACTAAACACGATTGGTCGGACTATAAATACTATCTTTGGTTGTTAGGGGAGACGTAGGAAGTTAAAATTTTTTTCAAACACTTGTCGAAACGTGGCTCCATTGGCCAGACTCGCTGATATACTTACTTAGGAGCGTTAGTTCGAGACCACTAGTTCAAATAAGCTTGATAAAGCAACAGTGCGTTGAAGCCAGCTCATATTTTTGCTAAATAAAAGCCTGGAACATAAGCAGATGGGAATTTGTGCCAGTATTTGTGCCAGAATTCATTGCTAATCAACGTATCTGTGTTTGTTTCCATGAATTGTGGTAAGCTTGAAACATTCAGTATCTTTTAATGAAAATTGAATGTGAATTGTTAATTTATGCCTGTATATATATGTGTAGTTCAGTAGCAAACATGATGTAAAGCCTATAATGCTCCAGCCTGAACAGAAGGTGTTGGAGGAAAGTAAAACTGCATGGAATGGCCAAACAGTACACTGACACCTAGATGATTGACTAGAAAGAAATAATGCTGGAATTGCAGAGGCGTAGTAACCATTAAGGAGGTTAATACTGGTATAAAGTATTTCAGATGAAGCTGACAGTTGGCCTAACGCTCTGAACTCAATGTTTGTGATGTATTGTGCTCAGTGTAAAAAGAGAGTATAAATTAGTTATGACGTAGAAGGTACATCCTTCTTGTTTTCAGGGACCGTGGTCTTGATGGTATTGAGCAGCACCTGGTCAGAGCTTTGCTGAATCCAGAGTCGGACAGCATACTCCTTGGTCCATTTAGCTATCAGTGAGGTGTCTCCAGAGCACAGGGGAGAAATCGAGCAGAGGAGTCTTTTCCTGCCGCCATCACGCAAGATAAGCTGATGTGGCCAGCTGAGCTCAAAATTATGTACCCCCATCTTAAAATAACATTGTAACATAAACTTAAGAGGGGAAGTAAATTGTTTTAATATCAGGAACTGAGAACATCTCCAATACTAGTTCCCATAAAGACAAACTATTGAAGTCATGATGACAAATACCAACAGAGCTTGAACAAAACAAAACCAGTATTACCTCATATTACTACTACACAACTGACACACATAGGATACTTTTAATAATAAATGTCACTACAATATTGATATTGAGAAATTCTGTACATATAACATGTAATTAAAATTGATTGTGATTCCTGGTTCCCTTTGTATTTGAATCAGGACACATATT
This sequence comes from Oreohelix idahoensis, assembly GCA_024509875.1. NCBI lineage: Eukaryota > Metazoa > Mollusca > Gastropoda > Stylommatophora > Oreohelicidae > Oreohelix > Oreohelix idahoensis. Next base: position 479,964 of record JAMPIV010023228.1, on the reverse strand, counting down.
CATTCATGACAGCAATGAATACATATTGTTATTTGAAAAGTTATCAGTGACTCCTTTAAGATATCCTTGTAGAGTGTTTTATGTATGTGAGTGTCACAGTGTTGTCAAGTGTGGTGGAATAAATTAAATTGTTTATCTGTCTGTTGTTGTTATGACTTACACTTCATCATACACATACCCTAGACATACAACGTAGTCATCACACTATTCCAGAATAATTCTGACTGAGATATATATATATATGTGGCAGCAAGTAAGGTTATCTATAATACACTACTCTTATTAGATATAGATACCTTCACAGCTGATCTCAGTCAGTACACTAAGTCCCCTATCAATATTTATAACATCCCACTTCACAACAGGGAGTCTTCACAAGATATTCAAATAAGGGAAAACAATACAGGCTGTTGCTGAGCACGTTAATTCTGTAATCTGCCTACACTTTTTATGAAGAATTTAAGCAATAGTTTATTCTAGCTCGTTAAGCCCCCACCCCTGAGTTAATCAGTGGAATTATTATTATGATAGGAAACTCTTTACAGAGCGATACAACAGGAAGCAATCTGATCATCAGAAGGAGACCCCGTCCAAAACGTGTTTCGGCCCGATATACTCCTTTACACTAAGGGGGCGGGCCCACTTTGGTCATGACTCCCAAGCGTCTCAGCCTCCTGTTGTCTTGTATCGAAAATGAACCCATTTCACTTTTGGTAGCAACTTTAAAATCCACAACTCCGCCAGCCGTGGAGGCAATTGTGAAAGTAACAAAGAGAAGACACATTATTCCGTTCGTTCCTTCGCACACACTGAGACACCATCGCGAAGCCGACGAGTCTAGCCACTGCGCGTTCGCCACTAAAATTCTGACACTGACACCCTTATAATATACACCGCCTGTTGCCCCTCAGTCACAGCCCGTTCACTAGTACACCAAAAAACTCAGCGTATTGTGGACTTAGAAATATTCCTGGTGTTTTCTAAACCGCAGCGTTTATTGTCACTATTTCCATTGCCCATTTCGGTTGTTCCACAGCCAGCCTGATGCCTTTTCGGCATTTTCACTAAGCCTCTTCAGTGCTCTTGTTCTCGACTGTCCCCTCAGCCCCAACAGTTTCAATAGATCATACACTAATGCAGCCACAAGCCCTCTTGCGCCCACTTCAACAGCCATGACCCTTGCAGTGAACCCATTGTGTCTCAGATCCGCGGCCAGATCACTATATTTGGCCGCTTTGAACGAATGCTGTTCGTCTAATCTGGATTCAAATGGCACGGTCAGTTCAATCAGTATGACCTGAAGCGTTGCTGAAGAATGAAGCACTATATCCGGCCGTCTCCGAGATTTTCTGATGCTCTCTGGATATGCCCCTCGTCCAGGTAGGTCTACCGCCATCTCCCAGTCGTTTGCACAGTCCAGAAAAGATGGTAAACTGCTGTCAGGTGTCACAGAGAGTTTTATGATCAATACATTTTCTCTATTCTCTTCTTTTTCTACCCATGTTCTTTACTCTATTATCGCTCTTTTTTCCTTTTCCTGTATTTTTCGCATTCGTTCGTTTGCGAAAAATATTTTCTTTCCCATTCTCACTTTACCGTTTTTCTTTCTCATACTGATACGCATTCTATTACGTAGATGCCAGTCAGACGAGAAACTGTGAATATTCATCTATCTCAGACATAGGAGCAGACTTTTGGCTAGAATTTTCACCTGACACGAACGTTTCTCCGGCGTGAGGTGTGATAACCGACATCTGCACGGTGCAGAAGGAGACATTTGTCTGGTATTTTCCTCTATCACGGCACTCAGGGCCATTTTTTTAGCAGTAAGGTGTCAGGACGCGAAGTGGCAGTTTATGGCAGGTCCGCTGGTTATGGAAAGTGTTAATGAGAAGGGGAGAGATCGGCGCTGTTTCGTGTTTTCGAAATAACGTGGGACCTCTTTGTCTGTTTGATACATATAATCAGAGTTTTAAACTTGATTTCACTCATTCTCCTAATTCGCAGTAGACGGTCGCTCGTGCTAGTGAAAGAAGCTTTTATAGCGAAGTTCTTAGTGATCGTCAAAGTTTGTCGAGCTTCTAGAATATCTAACTAGTGAATGATTCTAGTCGTTGTGATCTGTATTTCTCTGTGGAGGTAAATATTATACTAAGTATCTAATATTTTGTGAAGTGTTTAAAGTGATAATCGCTTATTTCATATTTCACTAGTTAGATTTTGTGCAGAGTGCTTAATTTATAAGTCTGTTATATTCTCTAGTCGACAAGTTACAGTGGAAAACAGAATAAATTATATTTCTAGCTTAAAATCATGCAGCTATAAATGAATTTGATTTTACTGCTAAATAATCAGACGAGAATATATTTTAAAATTAACTTATAACTGAAATGCACTGATGCCTCATGAGTATTGACGAAATATATTTATATGTATTTCAAATTCATGATGATAGATTTTTTAAATATAACTACTTCACGGGAATTTAAACGATAAGTCAAGCGCTACGCTTGCAGTTTAAAATGTAAGTTATAACAAGTACATAGTATGTATAATTATTTTATGTGTTTTTTTTCTCTATTTAGTGAAGAAAACTGGGGTTAACCGAAACTTTTGCAGCGTTAAGTAAAGAGAAATATCTGTGAAGAACGAAAACATTCTGTCCTTACAGACTTGATCTATAACCTTTACAAGAACTTCAAAGATCTTAAAGAAGTAACGGGCCCATCGAGCCTGATTTGATTCTTCCAGAGAAAAACCTCAAGCACATTTTAGCCCGTGCGGCAAGTAACATATTAACGTCAGTAACATTCTGACGGAGTTTTGCCTAGTGGTGTGGTGACCAAATATAGTCCTTTCCTGAAAGTAGACATCGACCTGACATTCCTCATGTCTAGAAACCTAAGCCATTTTGACACTGTGCTCGCTGTTAACGTACGTGCCTGGACAATTTTAATGTGACTCAAACAGATAACCTAAAAATAGTAGAACCAAGACAACGTTCCCTGAAGCAGTGAATTCAACCCGTCTTTTTGGAACTGGGGTTATCTTGGCCACGGCTACCATTGAAGATTCTGTATATGCATGTCCTAAAAATTATGTTGCCAGATGCTGCTACCAAAGCTGTAAGTATGCAAGAGAGCACGTGGCCACGGCTGAGTGAATAGAGTGAATGCAGGTCTGAGCGATTCCTTTATTGTGGTATTTTTGGCACCCATTTTTTTCTTGTTGTCTTAAATTTCTTTATGCACGTTTTCTTGCTAACAAATATTTTTCCTTAGGATAGAGCAGAATATCCAAGTCTGTTCATACCTTTAAAGGGAAGACTTAGACTAAATCATCTGTATCCGTGACTCTTTGGGCTATCACTTTTCTTCTAACAGGACTGTGGGCTAAACATCGAGGGAAAAGATCATAACTGTGGGTCTATCATTTTCTTGTAGCAATTCATCGATTTGACTATTTGTATATGCTTTGATGTATTTTTATGTGTTGTGATGAAATTTTCTGATAATTAAAAATTTCCTTGAACTTAATCAGTGTGTCGGGTCAGCTCGTTCCAAAATATCTATATAATCATTGTTATAGTTTTCCCACGTGTGTGCGTCTATATGTCGTCAATTGTGTGTTTGTGCACGTGAGTGGTAATATATATATATATATTAATATATATAGTTTATAGACTGTCTGACTCCTCTGGATCTGTTGTAGAAGATAGGCGGAGAGAGAGAAGATTCTCGCTTTCCGGGACAGCCTCTAAATTTCTACCATCTCACTCGTGGAAATCTATTTCTACTATTATCTCTCACTGTGGCTATCACTCATTCTAATCTATTCAGAAGGGACCAACCCAAGTCGTAATTCCCCTATCAACAATCTACGACACCAGGTTTACTCGGTTTGGGGTGTGCTGACTTTCAAGTCAGTTATTGAAGAGTACAAAGTTGGAAAGGCAAGGCTTGCAATGATGCTACGCGAGTCAGCTGATGACGTGGTTAAGTCCATTCAGCCCACACTGAAAACGGGAAGGAAGTGGAGAGTGGAAGAAGCTGTTGATGCTGCCCAAGAGTCACTCAAACTAAGGGAGGTAATCTGATACACACAAATGAACAGACGAGAATTTGGTCTTGGAGACATCCGCTGGTTGTCCGAGGCATCAAGCAGGGAGCGCAGAGACATGGTAGTTCAGGAGATACGAGGAACTGAGAATGATAAGAGGTTGCAAAAAGCAGTGCAGCAGGTCCAACAAGGCCAATGGACTACATGGGAAGGAGCCCTGCAGAGGTCCTTGACATGGAATGATATATGGCATATGGCACCTCTTAGAATCCACACTGTGACACTGGATATATGAGCTCAGCTAACTTGTGTAGTCGCATTAAAATGACTTTGGCAAAAACCTTACCAACAATACTAAGAAGAGAGATGCCTCTGTAGTTATTGTAATCACTTCTGTCTCCTTTATTTTTATACAGTGTTACAATCCTGGCATCTCGCATGTCTTGAGGAATAGTTGTCTCTTCGCAGCACTGGCACAGCACCCTATGCAGGGGATGTAATAGCGTTCTCTTACAGCACATGATTAAATCAATAGGAATCCCATCACTGCCTGGTGCTTTGCCAGAAGCTATCAATGGCCGTGCTGAGTTCCTCTAATGTTGGTTCGGCATCCAGCTCCTCTATAGTTGGTAGGCATTTGACAGCATCAAGGGCTGCAGGCGGTACGGTATTTTCTCTAGCGTAAAGCTCAGAGTAGTGCTCCACCCACCTTTCCATCTGCTTACTCTTATTGGTTAGCTTCTCTCCGCTGATGGTTTTTAGCGGTGCCGTCTTACTTTTTGGGGGGCCAAGTGCTTTCTTTATACCATCATACATTTGTCTAACGTTGCCTGTTTGCGCTGCGATCTGGATGCTCTCACTGAGTTGGAGCCAATAGTCATTTGCACAGCGTCGGGCAGTTTGTTGAACTTTGCTTCTCGTAGCCTTCAGGATCCGTAGGGTTCTGGCATTCGTGAACATTTGTATTCATTCATAGCACTGCGCTTAGCTTCAATGACAGGTGCCATCACATCTGATGAAGCATCAAACCAGTCATTTGACTTTGCCGTTTTCTTACAAAAGGTGGCAAGTGCAGTACTTTGAATGGTGTTCCGTAGATGCTCCCAGTTCTCTGTAATAGTATCACCATGTTGAGGACTAATGAGCACTTTCTTGAAGGTCGCAGTAAATTTAGCGAGCATGACAGGGTCTGACATCTTGCTGGTATCGATGCATGGTTTCCCTTCATGTCTGACACGATAGAGTTTTCTTGGTTGTGCGCTGATATTGCAGCAAACCAAGGAGTGATTTGTATCACAGTCTGCACTATGGTACGAGCGCGAGGAGAGCACAGACCTGAGAAGTGACCTTCTTACGAGAATCAGGTCCAGTTGGTGCCACTGCTTAGATCGTGGGTGTCTCCATGACACATTATGCTGGGGTTTTGTCTGAAAGTAGGTTTTGGTCACGCAGAGGTCATGGTGGACACACAACTCTAAGAGCCGTTGTCCATTTTCATTCATCTTGCCAATGCCAAACCTGCCCAGACATGAAGGCCATGAAACATTATCGGCACCCACTCTAGCGTTAAAGTCACCAAGGAGAACAAGCTGTTCTTACCTAGGTATGCTTTTAATGACTGCTGCTAGATTCTCGTAGAACTCATCTTTAGCTTCTGAGGCAGAGTACAGAGTAGGAGCATACACACTAACAAGGGTGATGGGACTTGTGCTAGTTTACAGGCGGAGCGTTAACAGGCGTTCTGATCCATTCTCACTTGGTTCAACCATTTTAGTTAGCGCTTTTTGACCGCAAAACCTACTCCGTGTTCTCTAGTTTTATTAAGATCTTTCCCTTGCCAATAAAATGTGTAGTCCTTCTCGCTCACCGTTCCAGAGCCCGCCAGGCGCGTTTCCTGAAGTGCAGCTATTTCCACGTGAAGTCGTTTAAGCTCATTATTAATTATGGCTGTCTTCCTTACATCGTTTACGTCCCGTAGGTTTTCGGATAGTCCAGTCAACATAGTCCGGACGTTCCCGCATCCTAATTTGAGAGTTTGCTTATTTCTATTATTACGATAATTGCTTGGTGCAAAATTTTCTGTCAACAATTCGGATTTGACCCTAATCCCCATGCACCCAATGGGGAAAGCAGACAGTGGTGGGACAACACCTTATTGACTGGGGGCTGCCCAGCTTGAAGGGGGCGGTAGCTGTCCATTGAGATCCTAGAACCTCTCCCACTGTCGGAAGTAGCCATGTCCTACGCCAATTGGGCAAAATGCTTATAACCGGTAACTGCTACTTCCCGTGTTTTACCGACACCTATAGGGTGAAGCTGGAGTGTCCTCTCCAGGGCGCGAGCTTGGGCACAGTTATATGGAGATCAAGTTGTTGCCAATGCAGCATGTTCCCCCTCTCCACACAGCTGGTATATCCAAAGGAACGGTAGTAGCCGATACAGTTTGGTACCTGCCACGTCGCTGGAGTTGCTAGAATAAAGTTGAATCGATATTATACTGCCTTAGGGCCTCCGACTCCGGATTTATCCTCAGGGTTTACTCCCGAAGCCAGTTCCATAAATGGATATTCCCGCATGGCAGCGATGGTTTGATTTCAGAGTTCCTTCTCTTAGATAAACTACCAACCAAGGATCACGAGCCCTATCTGCCCGAAGCTGCTGGTTTTAAGGCGCCAGTCGCTTGCCTTTGCCCCTTCTCCCGTCAGTGCGAACAGTTCCGCCGGGCTTATATTGAACAACACGTGAAGGCCGGGAGCTGGACTTGGTTGTCAGAGGCTGCTTGAGGCGCGTGCCATAGAATTATTTTATCTGCAGTGAGAGCTTATCCTCACTACAACTCCCGGCTGTAACAATCTTTGGTGCCAGGTCAGAGAAGAGCTAAAGATATCATCGAACAAAAAAACTGTGACGTCTCCGTCTCGGTGCAGCATACTTTATGATAGAGGAACAACAAAGGCTTGAATTTAAAACTTACTAAAGAAATCACAATATAGACTTGACAGGTGATAAGGTTTTAAGTATGAATGCCCCAGGAGATGCCCAATCAATACTTAAAAGATATATACATAAAACAAAGTAAAACATATAAGGTTAGTACTTCAGAAAAAACATTAAAACAAATTTAAAACAAATAGAAATTAAGCAACAAGAACTAACAAATTCTTTTAAAAAAAAAACAAAAACAAAAAACAGAAAACAAAAACTTACTAACTACTTATAGGACAAGGAAAGACAACGAGGTTTAAGGAAGAAAAAAACAACAACTCAAAAAGAACAAATACTAAAACAAACTAAAACCAAGTGTAAAGGACAATAGTTATCTATAAACAATACAAAAGAGAAAATAAAATGGACAAATACTAATATAAATTAAAATCAGCAACTGCAAAAGACAATAGTTATTTAAAATGAAAACAAAATTAGAAAATAAAATGACACTAAATACCCCAATTATAACCAATTTTCAGGTTGAACAGGGTAGACCAAGATGGAACGAGGAGAGGCAATAACGGTCAGCTGTTAAGTGCCCACTCTCCACCTATCACCTCTTCAAAACAACAAGTATAAATTTATACACTAAGACGTAAGGATAAATGTACACACTAAAACATTAAGTATAAATTTATACACTAAGTATCCAAATATTCATGTATGTGAGCATACAACATGAATGTATATGTAAATGTGCTTGAGTTGCGGTGTGTGTGTGGGGCGGGGTATGAAACACCTCAAAGTTCACAGAAAGACAATAAACTTTGCCGGAACCATCACAAGTTTAGCCCGAAACCCATAAACCAAAGGTGGATCACACAAGACATGACATTAGGAAACATTATCTGCAGCTCTTTCTTGCTCTCAGTGCTGGACTTTCTTTTCCGACGCAGCAAATTGAAACATGACCGTCACTTTGTTCTCTGATCTTAAAAGTTCTAAATCAGCGAAAAGATCAGCGCTTCATAGAACTATCCCCGACAATTAATAAACAAACAAGAAAAGTACTAGTGGTTGTACTGTAGATAATATTCTTATATTTTTTAATAACATGACGTAATACATATTTTAGTTTACTTTACAGTTCGGTTATCGTTGATTATTATATTAATCTGCTTTAACAATTAACAATAGCTGCAGTCAGTTCACAACATGGCTTATGATCAAGACCATTTACAGCGTTAATGTAATACATTAAAATACGAAACTACACCTGTACGATCATTAGGAAATAAAGTTTAATGGCGGCAATCTGATCATGAGTTATTGTGTGAATCCTGAACCTTATATGTGCGTGTGAAGAAGACGTAGCCAAGCTTACATACATACATAATAACACTACAACAGCAACAGCAGTAACATTCTCACTACAACCAAAACAGCAGCAATCAAATTGGGCAAATGTGTATAACAAGATGCAAGCTTTCCCACCGCATGTCACTCCTGCAATCCCGACAGATTGACAGCCGCGCACGACATTCTGTAAGATGGCGATAAAAGATACGCAGGTTGGACGAGTAAATTTTTATATTGTTCCCTCTACAAGCGTCGGTGGATAAGTTCTGATGGGTATTTGTCCACTCAAGATTTAATTCGACCTTGAGCGTGTATAGTTCAGGGCCAGTGAAAGCGTTCTTTTTAGAGAAAATCGACCGTCTTGTCTGGACGAGCTTGATGCTCTGATGGGTCGAGTGTCCAATTGTCAGGATCCCCCGGTGCGTGTGTCGCCTGGGGACAACGCAAGATTTAAATGTAATTGAAAGAAAATCTCCGATGTGAAAAAAAGGTCTTCCAGAAGAATAGGAGAGCTGTGAGAAGGCCACTGGTCGCAAAAACAGGAGGGCTTGCTTGAATTTTAGATTTTGAAAGATTTTTTTTCCTTGCTGGAATTTTTTTTGGATAAAGTTTTTTATTGAAAGGGAAGATTTGAAATGACCTTTTCGTTGTCTGAGTATGTGTTCAAGGTCAAAATGTTTGGCTTCTCTGTCTACTTCTGTCAAACACATTTTATATTTTATTTAAATTCTATTTTCTTCTTGTTATTGTAGTCTTTTTTTTGACTGTCTTGTGTTTATTCATCTCGTATGTGAAAACCCGAAAACGTCCCCGTGTTTGTACCGTTATTTTTCTTTACCACTTTTCAATTATATTTATCTTCATCGTCCTTGTCACCTGTTTCAGTATACACTTGCTGCAGGCTGTTCGAAGGGTGTAACACCTGTTCTCAGAAACTTGCTGTCCCACTTGCTGTTTCCACTTGCTGTTTTCAGTATACACTTGCTGTTTTCAGTACACTTGTTTTTCAATATACACTTGCTGTTCTCAGTAAACTTGATTCTCAGTATACCACTTTTACTTTGTTCTCAGTATACACAATTTGTTCTCAAATATTTGTTTCTCATATACACTTGCTGTTCTCAGTATACACTTGCTGTTCTCAGTATACACTTGCTGTGTTCAGTATATACGTGCTGTTCTCAGTATACACTTGTATACACTTGCTGTTCTCAGTATACACACAGTATACACTTGCTGTTCTCAGTATACACTTGCTGTTCTCAGTTCAGTTGCTGTTCTCATATACACTTGCTGTTCTATACACCAAGACCCTACCAAGACCCTACTCCACCTCCACGTGGTGGTCCTGGAAATAGGCTGCATCACTGCAGTCTGGCTGAGAGAGAAGGGATAGAAGAGGGAAGGCAAACCCGGTCTCAAAAAATGCCGTGTTGAAGTCGGATGTGTCGGCCGAAAGGCGCAGATATCGCAGATCTGGTGTAAACAGACACAACGCAACCAACGTCCTTTTCAGGACGAACGAGGAAGAAGAAGAATTTATACTCATATTCTAATTTTAAATAAGTACAATAAATTTAGAGAAATAATCGACGGTCATGTTATATGATGCAGGCGACGACTGCAGTGTCTACCTTGCAGTGAGCCTGCATCATCCCATTCATGTACTCTTGCAGCAGATAATTTTCGTAGTAATGTGTTTTACAAGATGACGTTTCCAGCCCCATGCTTCATCATCTTCTTCTTCAAGTACCATGCCTGGTGGCGTAGGTGATCGGGTCTCTCCAGAACTCCTGTCTCCAGTACTGTTTATCAAGTCTGTTGTTGAATTCCCGACTTAAAATGGGGCTCCGCTCCGACGACTCCATTGTATGTCGAAGAGGTCGTAAATTGGAAATCACTATATACTAAATGATCTGTAAGGATAAGTTAAAGAGTAACATGTCTGGATGCTAAAATATATATGTCTGTTTTGCTATATATTTAAATGAAATGTATTCTTTATTTATAGTGAAATAATACCATTTACAAATAATAACACTAACAATTATTGTTTAGTTTGGTTTGGGTTTAAGGACTATCTTCTTTGCACACGGACAACTCCATCAGTGCTACGATCTCCTCCATTATATCACATATGGAGGATCTCAGCACAATGCACGAAATCCGTAGCACCGGCGAGAAGCCCATTTTGTGTATACAGGAATCACACATTCTATAAATATTTTTGTGGTGGGTAGGTTTCACATTTTAAATGTTGCCAGGGCAGCGGCGTTATAGTCTACTCTATACGATTTCCAACTGCCGTGGGACCAACACACGGGACCTCCTATTTTTTTTTCACCCTTATCCGAGAAGACTATGCATCCGATCTCACTACCCAGAAGATCAGGGGGGAAGTATGACATCATTAGAACCACTGGTTCTGAAAAAATATTTCCATAAATAATATTCCTTCTGCTAGGAAACAAACACGGTTCCTTTAGAATTGGAGGTGGACGCCATACCTCTAAGCCACTCCGACCCCTAAAAGAGACAAAAAATGTATTGTACTGTACCGTAAATAGTAACGAAACTGTGCACCGTACTTTCAGGATGACGGACGTAAATACGAGTGGTCGTAAGCTGCATACATCGTAAGTCAAAGACAATCTGTAACATGAGTAATAAGCTTCCATTTGAGCACGCGATTCTTTCAGAACCACATGCACAACCCTCACGTTAGTAGCCTCTTACCTGAGGGACCATCGGCTCTATTCTTTTTTGTTTTTGTGTCTCCTCACAGATCCTTCAGGAAATAGACGAGACTGTGTTGTTATTGTTAATTACTATTGGGTTAGGATGATGTCTGCTTCTATAGAGTTGATTTGTTGTAAGGTTAACCGAAAATCTTATTTTGCCAACCAAAAGAAATGTTATCGGTCTTACAGTTACATAATCAAAATGTACGCAAAAATCATTAAAAACACTTGTTGACCACTTGTTGTCTCTTCTGAATTTCTTCAGTCATTCTTTAATCTCAGCATGATCTTTCTTTCTTATATCTACAACATATGTGGGCAACCAATTTGTCAAATTAGCCACAGGTGTGATGAATGAAGAGTGAAATTCGCCATACAATGCTAAAATTTAGAAACTAGGTTGCCAAAACAAAAACTTAAGATTTTACACACTTTTTGAACATGTTCATTCACGAATGGACACTTTCACTAGGCACTGTGTTATAACTACCTCAGACTAAAGAAAGACAGTTTTTAAATTTAAAACTGAGAAAATTGAATGCGAAATTTGACAATCATTTTGTCTGGCAAGTTGCAGAAAAGTTGTCTGAATAGCTGAGCCAAATTATCGCAAAATCAAATTCGCTAAACTTTTTATGACTAAGTCTCCCACTTGTGGCTGTATGCAACAGGGTTTGCCCACCCCATATCTACAGCATATAGCTTCCCTGGAGCGTGGACCATCTAGCACAAAGTCTCCAATGCCTGGTCTATTCTATTAAACCTGAAAACTTTCTCGAAGACAGAGACAACGTCTCGCCAGTCAAGGTCATACCCCAGCTGTGTTGTGACCAGCGCTTTCTTCTCTTTCTCTTATTAGTCTCATTACAGGACTGACGAAAACACACACACCATTCAAACGTTTCTCACAGCTAATTTTTTCCGAAATGTTTTTTTTCCATAAAAGTTTTCCATAAAATGTTTTTCCTTCTTAGATCGCTAATTAGGTTAGCATAGCCACAGGCAACACAGTTAAATTAATAATGTTTTACCAGATCCACCTGCGAATGTAACCTTTATTTAATTTTCCTTGCCCTCGCCTGGTATCCACCCAGCCCTGTGTGTTTTCTGAATCTAAATACTCTTTAAAAAGCCTGGGAAATTCCGTTATATCCTTCATAAAAATAAAAATAGTTCCATAGCAGACACAGTTAACTGGTTAGAGACTTTCATACACTAGGTCTCAGCCTTATAAGGTGGCATGCAGGTTCACTTTCTCTGTGCCTTTGCCTTCTCTATCTTAAGAGAAAAAGTAAAATATCAATTGACGGCGGGGTAGACCGAAGCGTGATGCTATCTGTTTTCTAACTCGGTAACTCTGGCCCCCGTAGCAAGTGCTTCTAATCACTCGACCACTCGACGCTCGTGTCCGTTATGTGTTTACCAATTTATGTCGTAGAGTTTGCATAAAATGTAACATTCCCAATAGTTAAATTATAAATTTTGCATAAAATGTAGCATTCCCAATAGTTAAATTATAAATTTTGCATAAAATGTAGCATTCCCAATAGTTAAATTTTTGCATATAAATTTTGCCCAATAAATATATAAAATTTTGCATAAAATGTAGCATTCCCAATAGTTAAATTATAAATTTTGCATAAAATGTAGCATTCCCAATAGTTAAATTATAAATTTTGCATAAAATGTAGCATTCCCAATAGTTAAATTATAAATTTTGCATAAAATGTAGCATTCCCAATAGTTAAATTATAAATTTTGCATAAAATGTAGCATTCCCAATAGTTAAATTATAAATTTTGCATAAAATGTAGCATTCCCAATAGTTAAATTATAAATTTTGCATAAAATGTAGCATTCCCCATAGTTAAATTATAAATTTTGCATAAAATGTAGCATTCCCCATAGTTCAATTATAAATTTTGCATAAAATGTAGCATTCCCAATAGTTAAATTATATAAATGTAGCATTCCCAAGTTAAATTTTTTGCATAAAATGTAGCATTCCCAATAGTTAAATTATAAATTTTGCATAAAATGTAGCATTCCGAATAGTTAAATTATAAATTTTGCATAAAATGTAGCATTCCGAATAGTTAAATTATAAATTTTCCATAAATTTTGCATTTCCCACTAGTTAAATTATAAATTTTGCATAAAATGTAGCATTCCCAATAGTTAAATTATAAATTTTGCATAAAATGTAGCATTCCCAATAGTTAAATTATAAATTTTGCATAAAATGTAGCATTCCCAATAGTTAAATTATAAATTTTGCATAAAATGTAGCATTCCCAATAGTTATGTAGCATTCCCAATAGTTAAATTATAAATTTTGCATAAAATGTAGCATTCCCAATAGTTAAATTATAAATTTTGCATAAAATGTAGCATTCCCAATAGTTATAAAATGTTATTATAAAATTTTGCATAAAAATGTAGCATTCCCAATAGTTAAATTATAAATTTTGCATAAAATGTAGCATTCCCAATAGTTAAATTATAAATTTTGCATAAAATGTAGCATTCCCAATATTAAATTATAAATTTTGCATAAAAATGTAGCATTCCCAATAGTTTAAATTTTTGCATTTTGCAAAATATAGCATTCCCAATAGTTAAATTATAAATTTTGCATAAAATATAGCATTCCCAATAGTTAAATTATAAATCTTGCATAAAATGTAGCATTCCGAATAGTTTTAAATTATAAATTTTTTTTGCATAAAATGTAGCATTCCCAATAGTTAAATTATAAATTTTGCATAAAATGTAGAATTCCCAATAGTTAAATTTTGCATAAAATTATAAATTTTGCATAAAATGTAGCATTCCCAATAGTTAAATTATAAATTTTGCATAAAATGTAGCATTCCCAATAGTTAAATTATAAATTTTGCATAAAATGTAGCATTCCCAATAGTTAAATTATAAATTTTGCATAAAATGTAGCATTCCCAATAGTTAAATTATAAATTTTGCATAAAATGTAGCATTCCCAATAGTTAAATTATAAATTTTGCATAAAAATGAGCATTCCCAATAGTTAAATTATAAATTTTTATAAATTTTGCATAAAATGTAGCATTCCCAATAGTTAAATTATAAATTTTGCATAAAATGGGCAGCATTTCCCAATAGTTAAATTATAAATTTTGCATAAAATGTAGCATTCCCAATAGTTTTATAAATTTTGCATAAAATTTTAAAATGTAGCATAATAGTTTAAATTATAAATTTTTGCATAAAATGTAGCCCAATAGTTAAATTATAAATTTTGCATAAAATGTAGCATTCCCAATAGTTAAATTATAAATTTTGCATAAAATGTAGCATTCCCAATAGTTAAATTATAAATTTTGCATAAAATGTAGCATTCCCAATAGTTAAATTATAAAATTTGCATAAAATGTAGCATTCCCAATAGTTAAATTATAAATTTTGCATAAAAAATGTAGCATTCCATTCCCAATAGTTAAATTATAAATTTTGCATAAAATGTAGCATTCCCAATAGTTAAATTATAAATTTTGCATAAAATGTAGCATTCCCAATAGTTAAATTATAAATTTTGCATAAAATGTAGCATTCCCAATAGTTAAATTATAAATTTTGCATAAAATGTAGCATTCCCAATAGTTAAATTATAAATTTTGCATAAAATGTAGCATTCCCAATAGTTAAATTATAAATTTTATGCAAAATTTATAATTTAACTATTTATAAATTTGCATAAAATGTAGCATTCCCAATAGTTAAATTATAAATTTTGCATAAAATATAGCATTCCCAATAGTTAAATTATAAATTTTGCATAAAATATAGCATTCCCAATAGTTAAATTATAAATTTTGCATAAAATGTAGCATTCCCAATAGTTAAATTATAAATTTTGCATAAAATGTAACATTTCCAATAGTTAAATTATAAATTTTGCATAAAATGTAACATTTCCAATAGTTAAATTATAAATTTTGCATAAAATGTAACATTTCCAATAGTTAAATTATAAATTTTGCATAAAATGTAACATTCCCAATAGTTAAATTATAAATTTTTTGCATAAAATGTAACATTTTATAAATTTTGCATAAAATAGTTTCCCAATTTAAATAAATTTTGCATAAAATGTAACATTCCCAATAGTTAAATTATAAATTTAACTAGCAAATAAACTTCTAGTTCTTCTCGTTCAAGTACCATTCCTAGTGATGTAGGCGATCAAGTCTCTTCACAACTTCCCGTCTTAAGTACCATTATTCAATTCTGTTCTCGACTTCTTTCCATGCTGCTACATTAAGACAATGTGAAGTCACTCCATTAAACATAACGGCAAAAATATTGACGACATTTAAGTTGATATTGTCCTCATTAGAACCAGCTTTAGATATCACTATCAGCACCAAGAGCCTTGCCGGGTGGCGTAGACGATCATTTTTGCGACAACGCTCTGTCTCTGCTCTTGGAAATCAGATCTGGTTGTGGCTCTCTCTGGTGCCCAGATATCAACACACACACACACACACACACACACACACACACACACACACACGCACGCACGCACGCACGCACGCGCACACACACACACACACCCACACACACACACGCACGCACACACACACACACACACACACACACACGCACACAATCTTTCTTCATCCCTTCAGTCTTTACGGCTGTTATCATGCGCTTAAATTCTCTTCTCAGACTACTTCTAATACCTTTTTTCACTAGTATGCACGGAGAGTCAAAGAGCGATCCAATAAAGACATGGCATGCTTATTAACCTTTTTTTTAAATCATGGACCCCTTTGATTTATTGTGAAGACCACAGACCCTTTCTTTAAAAAAAAAAAATGTACGTAACCGCACAATTATAAACTTTACTTACAAATAATACAGTTTAATACAAATAGAAATCGTTTCACTTACATATAGTCTTACTGAAATATAACAACTATCCTTAAAAAAAGGAAGAATATATTTCTCTAATGCAACTATGTATGTTAATTCTCCGAATAAAATTAAATATTTAAAAATCAGTTATATTAAAAATTATATTGTTGATAATAAAATTCACATTTTTAGTTTATGTACATGGACCACGGGGGCGGGGAACACATGTGAAGACACCCTGCTCTGCTGTAAACCACATTTTGGTCTCTGACCTCGAGGTCATTTAACGGGACACCTAAGCTATAGCTACTAAATAAATATTTGACCTGGTTAAAGTTTGCAAGAACAGACACACAAGCAACAATCCCCGTACCAAACCACGTAGAAAAAAAAGCTACTCTTTATTGCACTATCTAAATCCACAATTGGGACAACAATGAACCAACCCACCACCAAGAAATCCCACCTGTGTGAATAATTCTCCCTATCATCCCCAGTGTAATCCACCTCTATCACTCCCCTGTTGTTGCTAATAATCCAGGTATCCATTATCTTAAATACCTAATGTGCAGCAGTTGCACTCCATTGTTGCAATCTGTCAAAGGGAGGACAGGCGAATTGAAAACCAGGAAACATGAGTTGTGGGAACTGCGCTTTCGTGAAGTTCCTGAGGAGATATAATAATAATAATATTTGCACTAGCGCGGACTGTTCCGGCTTTTGTGTGCAGCGCTAGGACACACAGCCCTAAATAAGCCGTGCTATGAACTGGTGTAGAATGAGTGCCCGATTAGAGATTGGTTAGAGCGCTGGTCCCTAGCGGCAAAGGTACCAGGTTCGAAACAGAGTAGCGTCACGCTCCAGTCTACCCAGCTGTAAATAGATACCTGACCCTGCTCTTGAGTAGAACAGAAACCACTGCTGCACTGTGAATGCTTGATGCAGGTATCCTGTACGGGGACTAGCTACAGCGTTGGCTCCATGCTCCGAAGGAGCGCAAAGGAAAATGATAATGATGATGATGACGATAATGATGATGATGATAATAATAATGATGATAATGATGACGACGATGATGATGATAATGATGATAACGATGATGAGATGATAATAATGATGAGGTGATGATAATGATGATAATGATGATGATAATGATGATAATGATGATGATGATAATGATAATGATGATAATAATGATGATAATGATGATGACAATTATGATGATGATAATAATGATGATAATAATGATGATAATGATGATGATAATGATGATGATGATGATGATGATGATGATGATGATGATGATGATGATGATGATGATGATGATGATGATGATGATGATGATGATGATGATGATGATGATGATGATGATGATGATGATGATGATGATGATGATGATGATGATGATGATGATGATGATGATAATGATGATGATATAATAATGATGATAATGATGATGATGATAATAATGATGATAATGATGAGATGATCATAATGTAGCGAGAGGTTTGGATGCTATGACTTACAGATATCCTGGACAAAAAGGTGTATCAGGGGATACCAGGATAGTGCCAGCCAAGAGACTTGACTTATAAGTAATACCCCCTTCTCTGAAAAGAGCAAGGGTGTATAGACATCAAAGTGGGGTCAAGCTATGTAAGTTCTCAGAGAAAATGATGATGATGATGATGTACTCTGAGTCCGTAACTGCTACCTCCCAAGATCCCACAAAGATTAATGATTAATTGTTGTTGTTATGTTTTGACTAGTTGTCTAGAGGTATTTTAATTAATATAATATAGTAATAAATTTCACAACAGAACTTAAACTTTAATAAAGGTATCAAGCAAGTCCTAATGAAAGTTATATACAATTTAATTTGTCCTGAACCGTAAAATCTTTTCCGGTCAGGAATACTCAAAAGAACTGTAAGGATATATACACATAAAATTAAATAGACTGCAAAGAATCTTCCCTCCTGAATAAAAGGTAAAGTATTACTAATTTTCACATAAAGTCTCTACTACTAGGTTATTCACTTTCTGTGGCTGGTAAGAGTCACATAAGTATTGTTAGTCATTGTTTTCTTCATTAAGGGATAGTGTTTATGAGTGTGAAACTTTTTGCTGGATATCTGGATAGAGCTGTGCAGTGAACCCACATTCACTTATCTTGGATCCTGGTAACTGATGATCTCTTCTCCACCTTCTCTGACCACACAAATTTGCAGCTCAAAGCTTGGAGGCTGGACGTAGTTCTGGGTTTATGTAGAACTTTAGTCCACAGGCTTCCTCACAAGATGACAGGTGCTTTCTTAGCACTAGTGAGACATAACCTGGAATAAAGGAATGATCACATTCTATATAGGTATCTGCTTCAGTTCACACACTCACACTCAACATCACAACTTATCTTTCTGTAATTGAGCTAACAGGTTGCACTGGACAGATAACGTCTCCACCCACAGCCAGTTCCATGTGAATATTCTTTTACTGTACTAATTCTATGATAGAATCCTTAGCCCCATGATTGGCTTCCATACTATAATTGGGTCAGGTACACAAGAGTAAGTGATAACTTGATTACTTCATGTCAACAATTCCGGTACTTCTATCCTATATACATGATCAATGTGTAACTGTAGGAGAAAATATGCAATCAAACACACTAACAGACTCACAATGCTCAATTGTGCCTTAATTAGCAAATATCTGAACTGTTTCCAATTTCTGGCCTGTCGTATTTAACTACACACGTTTACAACTAGGCCAATATATCAGCAACACATTTGTGATTTCACTTCCTGCACATCGCCGAACACATCGTTTGAAATACACAGGCAATTGATTAATAATATATACATATATATATATATATATATATATATATATATATATATATATATAATATATATATATATATATATATATAGATAGATAGATAGATAGATAGATAGATAGATAGATAGATAGATAGATAGATAGATAGATAGATAGATAGATAGATAGATAGATAGATAGATAGATAGGTCTTTCTAACCATCAGGTATACAAACACAAGCTGACAGGCCGTCAAACGGCTCTCTCGATTTGCTTTCAGTTCAGAACGGCAAAAGATGTGGCAGGCACCGTCTGCTCTAGTTCGTGCAGCTTGGTTTGAATTTAAAAATTTTGTGGCAAGCTTTCTATGTCTCTCATCTATACATAGCGATACGATTAGCCAATCAGAGCATAGTCAAAAAAAAAATGTTATAAAGTAATATATCCGATGTTATAATAACTAGGTATTTATTTTTATTTATCACTAGTCTTAGAGAAATAAAATAACTCCTTCCCGTCAAAAACACAGATTAGGCCCTTTTTGCTTATAATGAAAGGTATCTTTATAGACACTAGAAAAGGAGCTTTCTGATTGGTCCTTACATTTTGGACTTTTTACCCTAGATTTTGAGCGCGGTAAATACGATCGTGTTGTGTATTCAGATTCAAATCATGACATATCTCCCCCGTTAAAAAATCGTGAACCACTAGTGAAGCTTTCACATCTGTATTCACAAACACGTCATGTTAGCTAAATTACATTTTACTCTGCCTTATTATTATCCTGGATTCCTGCAGGTGGGTCAATTCAAGTAGGCACTACTCAAGAAATCTGCCTCAGACCTCTGCAATCCAGAAATAATCAATTTATGATGTGTTAATAAACAGCCCAGGTGCTACTGCCTGTCAAATGCTGATTATCAATCAGTATTCACCATTAGTCTTCCCTGAGTTTGCTCAATGACTCGTCCAGAGGTGTTAGGTGTTCCTCAAGGTTCCAGTACTTATGAGGAGGAGATCTATAAAATAGGTGATAGCAGAGTTATATAGGGGACCCAGTAATTTCCTTATCATCCTGGTTAAAACACTCGGAGTAATTTCAATCCAAAAAGCAACATATGAATTCATAGTGCCATCCGAAGTGATCACAGCCAACAATGGTCTGAGCTCAGGCTTGATTGGAATTTGGAAAAACCCTTTACTAAAATTCATGTGTGACTCTTATTTTCTGCCATTCAGGTAGAGTCCATATTCTTACTTACTTACTTAGTCGTTCCCCTTCTACCGTGAGGTGTAGAGGTTTGGAAGAGAGAGCGCTAGACTATTCTATCAGCTGTCTTCTTCCTGGCCTGGTTCCATTTTAGTCCTCGGTCCTTCAAAGATTGTCTAATGTTGTCCTCCCAGCGGACTCTGGGTCTTCCTGGAGGTCTGGATCCCTGGCTCTTTGTTTCCCATGCTTGTCGTGGTAGCCGATCTTCTCCCATTCTGCACACATGGCCAAACCATCTTAGTTGGGACTGTTCTATTTGGGTCTTCAGCGGGTGGGATTTTAGGCCTTGACGTATTGTCTGGTTGCGGACCATGTCTCTTCTTGTTACTTCAACAACCTTCCTCAGATACCTCATTTCTGAGGTTTGGATCTGGCTTTTGTGGGTTGTAGTCATTGCCCATGACTCGCATCCATATGTCAAGACTGGGACAAAGTGGAGCGGTATACAGCCATCTTCGTTTTCTTACCAACCTCTTTCTTGCTGAGGAATTCTCGATTTATGGCTTGAAAAAGTCTCCCAGCCGCTGCTTTTCGAGTTGCCAACTCTTCTTTGATGCCTCCCTTTCGGTCTATAATAGCTCCAAGATACTTAAAGTGGTCGACCTGCTCCAGGACCTGTTCTCCCAACTTAATCTGATGTTTTCTTTCTTCTCGTGATATCACCATGGATATTTTTTTCAGAGCTGCTTATGACCATCCCTCTCTTCTCCAGCTCTTCCTTCCAGACTTGCAGGTTGGATTGGGGATGTGTCTCTGATTTAGCAATCAGGACAACATCATCAGCAAATGCTAGCTCTGAAATACAGACCTGTCTCATCTTCCAGTACCCCACTGAATACTTTCTTGTTCTCTCCTTACATGCCTTGATGACATCGTCCATGAGGAGTATTAAAAGATAAGGTGACAGGATATCGCCTTGTCTTACACCAGTGGTGGTCCTGAACTCTTCTGACTTATAGTTTTCTCTCCTCACATAATTTCTGCAAGACTTGTAGAAGCTCTGTATAAGAGTCCATATTCATCAGGTTTTTTCTCAGCCTAACGTCACTGGCGAAATAATATGTTTCATGTGGGGAAATGAATTTTCCTGCATCAAGAATCAATTCTCCCTGTAGCATTGCTATGTAATATGTGATCTCTATCCAATGTCCGTGTCAATACTTCGAATGGACTGTGTAGGGCCGGCCAACTACCACTGTCACCGGTACCCTCATAATGCTAATTTAATAGCCGTAAGTTGAAGCAAGCTGAACATTAGTCCTATTGGCCAAACGCCCACTCCCAACTTTTCTGGGGAATCCCTCAGTTTCGGTTTCAAATTGGACTGACAACCGATTCTATTTTTGGCCAGTTCCACGAATTCCGATCTACATTGTGTCGGGTGAGACTGGTCTGTGTTTACTCTGCGTACCATACGCAGAGTTGCCAGTGTTACTGGTTTATTGGAAGACTTGGTGTGTAAAAGTGCCATCTTATCCACGGTGTCTACCTGATTATTGTTGATTTCAGGCCTATGTTTGCCACAATGCTTTTCTAGGTCCTGATTATTTTCTCCACTTGGAGAGTTTACCTTGCTACACTGTGCACAAGCTTTTACATACTGGGCAATGTCCGCAGCTACACTTGGCCAGTAATATCTCACTGATGTCCTTTGACAGGTGGTGCCAATCTTCTGATTTCCACCGTCTGGTACAACATGTGCTTGTTTCATAACTTTGTCCCTATAACACAATGGCAGTACTAACTGTCCATATCCGTTTTGTTTGGCTCCAGCTTTCCTGTAGAGCAAACCATCCTTTAAATAAAATTATCCTTTCTTAGGGGTGTTATGGCTGGTTGGCAATTTGCCAAAGCAAGGTTTCAATGATTTATCTTTGGCCTGGGCCTTCCTCATCTGTTTAGTATGAATAGCAAGTGGTATTCCCTCCTCCTTACTAGGGGTCGACCTGACCTGGAGCGTTGCCATGATCACAGGTTTTATAGGGCTCCCTAGAAAAACAAATCTTTTTCCTAACACCAGCGGGTAATTAGGATCATCACACACTGCTGCACTGATCACTCCTTCCACGTAACTAGTTTTGACATTTATCTTGGCTACGGGAAGTGTCATGGTGGCTGTTACTTTTAATGGCCCTTGTATCTCCACTTTGTCTGGTGGTAAGTCTCTCCAGATAGCTGCTTGGTAGTTCTAAATTTCTTTCTACAAAATTCAGCATTCTTCTCATATCTCACTAACAAAGCTTGTTTTAAAAGTTCATAATCTTCTTGGTCTTCCCTACTTAATTTGGAGAACACTTCATAAGAAGTTCCTCTCAGCCCATGTGATAATGTTTGGCTCCACTTCTCCTTTTCTAGGCCATAGTTAGTAGCTAGTCTTTCATATCTACTGAGATAGTACTCAATATCATCTTCTTTCTCCACAAATGGGTCTAAATCGAAGTTCATGGCGGAATTTGAGGCACCCTGACTTACACCAGCATCAGAGGTAGTTGGGCTGCTTTCATTGCCTGTAACATGTCCTTGAAGTTCCAGCTTTTTTAGCCTCAACTCATGTTCTCTTTGCAATCTCTTTTCCTCCTTTTCAGCCTCCATATGCCTAACCTCCCTATCAGCCTCTAATTGCAATCTTCTCTCTGTTTCTAACCTCCTATCTTCTCTGTCTATGAATTTATCACATTCTGTGGTAACATATTTAATCAAATCGTCCCCACTCATGCCAAGTTCTTTTGCCGACTGCACTGTAGCAGACCTAAATTTTGCCAAGTCTGCCATTGTATTTAAATCTTAAACAATTTTTAACTAAATAGGGTATCAATCTGTAACTACAAACAATTTAATTAATTATATAGCACTGACAGCTCATACAGTCACCACAATTTGATTAATTTTGTTTCTAGACTTTCTTTGACTTATTATGTTATCTTATTCCTACTTTTACTATTATTATCTTAAGTCAAGGCCCCAGGGTATGAATAGA
The DNA here is from genome assembly GCA_024509875.1 of Oreohelix idahoensis. Classification (NCBI taxonomy): domain Eukaryota; kingdom Metazoa; phylum Mollusca; class Gastropoda; order Stylommatophora; family Oreohelicidae; genus Oreohelix; species Oreohelix idahoensis. The sequence continues at coordinate 456,915 of JAMPIV010023228.1, read as the reverse complement.
AAAAACCCGGACAGGACCCCAATATGTAGCCAGAGGTTTGGATGTTATGACGTACAGATATCCTGGACAAATAGGTGTATCAGAGGATACCAGGATAGTGCCAGACAAGAGACTGGACTTATAAGTAATACTTCCTTCTCTGAAAAGAGCAAGGGTGTATAGACATCAAAGTGGGGTCAAGCTATGTAAGTTCTCAGAGAAAATGATGATGATGATGTACTCTGAGTCCCTAACTGCTACCTCCCAAGATCCCACAAAGATTAATGATTAATTGTTGTTGTTATGTTTTGACTAGTTGTCTAGGGAAATTTTAATTAATATAATATAGTAATAAATTTCACAACAGAACTTAAACTTTAATAAAGGTATCAAGCAAGTCTGAATGAAAGTTATATACAATTTAATTTGTCCTGAACCGTAAAATCTTTTCCGGTCAGGAATACTCAAAAGAACTGTAATGATATATACACATAAAATTAAATAAACTGGAAAGAATCTTCCCTCCTGAATAAAAGGAAAAGTATTACTAATTTTCACATAAAGTCTCTACTACTAGGTTATTCACTTTCTGTGGCTGGTAAGAGTCACATAAGTATTGTTAGTCATTGTTTTCTTCATTAAGGGATAGTGTTTATGAGTGTGAAACTTTTTGCTGGATATCTGGATAGAGCTGTGCAGTGAACCCACATTCACTTATCTTGGATCCTGGTAACTGATGATCTCTTCTCCACCTTCTCTGACCACACAAATTTGCAGCTCAAAGCTTGGAGGCTGGACGTAGTTCTGGGTTTATGTAGAACTTTAGTCCACAGGCTTCCTCACAAGATGACAGGTGCTTTCTTAGCACTAGTGAGACATAACCTGGAATACAGGAATGATCACATTCCATGTAGGTATCTGCTTCAGTTCACACACTCACACTCAACATCACAACTTACCCTTTCCGTAATTGTGCTAACAGGTTGCACTGGACAGATAACGTTTCCTCCCACAGCCAGTTCCATGTGAATATTCTTTTACTGTACTAATTCTATGATAGAATCCTTAGCCCTATGATTGGCTTCCATACTATAATTGGGTTAGGTACACAAGAGTAAGTGATAACTTGATTACTTTATGTCAACAATTTCGGTCCTTCTATCCTATATACATGATCAATGTGTAACTGTAGGAGAAAATGTGCAATCAAACACACTAACAGACTCACAATGCTCAATTGTGCCTTAATTAGCAAATATCTGAACTGTTTCCAATTTCTGGCCTGTCGTATTTAACTACACACGTTTACAACTAGGCCAATATGGCAGCAACACATTTGTGATTTCACTTCCTGCACATCGCCGAACACATCGTTTGAAATACACAGGCAATTGATTTATAATATAAACACAAATATATATATATATATATATATATATATATATATATATATATATATATATATATATATATATATATATATATATATATATATATATATATAGGTCTTTCTTACCATCAGGTATACAAACACAAGCTGACAGGCCGTCAAACGGCTCTCTAGATTTGCTTTCAATTCAGAACGGCAAAAGATGTGGCAGGCACCGTCTGCTCTAGTTCGTGCAGCTTGGTTTGAATTTTAAAATTTTGTGGCAAGCTTTCTATGTCTCTCATCTATACATAACGATACGATTAGCCAATCAGAGCATAGTTTAAAAAATTTAAAGAATCTTACCTAAACGGTTTTATAACTTGCCTGTACAAAGTGAATAATCTTATTTATTTAATATTTCTGTTATTATTGGACCGATTTAATTATTTAAAGTGATAATAAAACGGCCAATTTATCTCTATCTTTCTATATATTTATTCTTGCGTTATTTCCTTGCATGTCAATATAATTAATTTTTAAGTAATTTAATCGTGTGTTACCCTGATGTATAAATATTACTAAAATAAATGTTTCTCTTAATTGACTTACTTTTATGAGGCTGGCGTTGTACCTGTTTATAAAGTAATATATCCGATGTTATAATAACTAGGTATTTATTTTTATTTATCACTAGTCTTAGAGAAATAAAATAACTCCTTCCCGTCAAAAACACAGATTAAGCCCTTTTTGCTTATAATGAAAGGTATCTTTATAGACACTAGAAAAAGAGCTTTCTGATTGGTCCTTACAATTTGGACTTTTTACCCTAGATTTTGAGCGCGGAAAATATGATCGTGTTGTGTATTCAGATTCAAATCATGACAGATAATAATGATGATGATGATGACGATGATGATAATGATGAAGATGATCCATATATAGACATGTCTCCAGCTACTGTATTATCATACTGCATCACGTATCCAGGCACAGAAGGACCACTATAACAAATCATCCGTATATGACCACCAGATAAGCACAGTGCTATAGTTAAGATGTGGAAGTGAACCACTCTCTGTGAGGCTAATTACACCCTCATTGGCTCTTGAAATTATACACACAGTTCCAGGGATTCACCCTGTGGTGAAACATGTTGAGAACCCAGCATTGCACATTAAGCTTGGAGAAGTCACTTGAGCCCCAGACGTAACTCTGGCATTTACCTGGTTAGCTACATGCAGGGGAATCTCACTCGACCCATGATAGGTAAGGACAGGGCCGGCACCTCCATTAAGCGAACTTAGGGGGTCGCCTAGAGCGCAAAGGTCCTAGGGGGGGCATACCAACTAAATGTAATATTTTGCGTGTGTTTAAACAAAAATTATTATTTAAATTAGATAAGATAATAATTATTTCTAAATAAAGAAATAACATTATCTAAATATTTTATCTAATATTAGGAATATATTTAAAATAAAGATTGATTTCTTGTTAAATATTCTAGTCCTTTGTGTTGTTGTGATCTCTATTAGCTATTTCTTTCAGGGTAGTAAATAGAACATTGTAACTCCATCCGCGCCAATGAATTTGATGAGCAGGGGAAGAGGAGGAATGGAGGACGATAACAGTTTATTTTGTGATAATGTTTCATGTCGTATTCGTGCACTGTATTGTTATTATCACATCATACAATAAATCATAATAATATACAGCAAGGTGATCTGTATTGTAGATGAAAAGATAGATAGATGAATTGGTCGTGTGACGAAACGGGGCGACCTCTATCGATCTTTGGTTCTCTCCGGCAGTATTGGTACATTTGTGGTACTGATTTTTATTGTGTGCTGTCAATTATCGCACTTTTCTTTCTTCCTTTCTTTCTTTATTTGTCTGCTAAGTAGCAGATATGTGATTTTATCAAATCGCCCTGTAGGTGATAACTATCACAGTTGTGATACTCCTTGCAGAAATGTCACCGGTTTGTTACCTGGTCATCCCAGCCTACGAAGAGCTGAGATAGTCGCCGGCGCGTTTACATTGAACCGCTGATAAGACGACATTACCGTCTGTGTGACACGGGTGGGCAGACAAATGTGATGTAATTGCTTCCGGTCCTTGGTTAAAAAGTAATCATGGATTTATTACATTTGAGACAATATGAGTCTACAAATGTGTGTGTGAGAGTGTATACAAGGCATCAGATATCTTCCTCCTAGCTTGGGAGCAGATGTGACGATCCTTTAAATGCAAGCCAAGCTAGAGAATCTGGAGCTCATGACTTCAACTCAACACGTTCCGAAATGGCAGAAAAGCCACAGGAAAAGCCTAGCTCTACAGTGTAGATAATACCAAGGAGTCTTGACTTGGTATTGGCTGCTTTAGATCGAAAAGCTCAGCAGCCCTAGTTAAACAACAACAGCAACAACAACAACCATAACAAATGTTGTTATTAACATACGTATATTAAATAATTCTTAAGTAGACATACACAGTTTACTGGATGATAAGTCATATACACTGTATACTGGATGATAAGTCATATACAAGTACACTGTATACTGGATCATAAGTCATATACAAGTACACTGTATACTGGATGATAAGTCATATACAAGTACACTGTATACTGGATGATAAGTCATATACAAGTACACTGTATACTGGATCATAAGTCATACTAGGAAGATAAATAGGTAAAGGTAGGCCCTAGCAGATACTGCCGTAGGGAAGTGAAGTGTTAAAGACTTCACTATACTAGATCCAGCATCGAGAGGCGAGGGTGACCAGTTCCCTTCCTCACTGCCTTTTCCTTTCCAAACTCAGGAGCAAAGTCAGGTACCCATTTACAGCTGGGTAGACTGGAGCGTGTCGATACCGTGAATCGCACCCGGCACCGTTGCCGTGAGAGACCAGCGCTCTAACCACTCTGCCAATCGGACGTTAACTAGGAAGATAGGTACACATAACAGTCAAGGTAGTACCACATTATATACTGTCATTGGAGAGGGAACCGTTAGAGACGTCACCATATTAGGATCAGCTTTTTGTGAAGTAGAGCAACCAGCTGCCGTCCTCTGTGCCTTTTGCTTTCCCTAACTCAAGAGTCAGGTACTCATTTACAGCTGTGTAAACTGGAGCGTGACGCTCGGAACCCAGTAACTTCACCGCGAAAGGAAAGCTCTCTATCCGCTGAGCCAATCGGACGCTCAGGTACACGTGCAAAGCATATTTTAAACACACACAAAAAGAGGGGAAACCCGAGGCCTGTAAACAGTATTTTTAAAATGTTTGTACAATACCAAACCTACCCTCTGTCCTGTACTGCTCTCTGTCTTCTATCATTTACTAGACACAGGATTAAGTTCTTTGTCTTGTGTAATCTGACCTATACTGTATACCTATATAATAGGAGGGACCACAGAAGTGATTGCGTCATAAATTGGTCCGGATCGCGCTAGGTAGTGTATTCAGTGTGGCGTGTGGAAAATCTCGCTAATGACCCCTGTCCACGAAGAACTATTTATGTGGTGGCTAGTTGGCATGTAAGATAGTGTGATTCACTTCTGTAACTAGGCCGTGTTGCCGTTCACGTGGCCCTGGGTTCGATTCTCATCAAGCCTATCACTTCTGTTTTCTGTTGTCTAGTTTTCTACTTCTTTATTTCTCACGAGTGCCTGAGACATACCTTTATGTGTGTAATATGTATTTATTTACACGTACTAAGTCATTGTCTGACTACACAAAAAATGTTGTACATTAACCGCTTTATCCATTATTTCTGTCAATCAGCCAGGATAGATCTATCTATCTATCTATCTATCTATCTATCTATCTATCTATCTATCTATCTATCTATCTATCTATCTATCTATCTATCTATCTATCTATCTATCTGTCCGTGCGACCGTCTGCATGTCTGTCTGTCCGTCCGTTCATCCGAATGTCTGTCTGTCTATCTTTTGTTTCTTAGTTTTCTTGTTCCTTTCTTTCTGTCTGTCTGCCTGTGTGCCTTTCTGTCTACCTTCTATTTGTCTCAGTTTTTCTGTCTGCCTGTGTGTTTGTTTGACATTAAAGATAAATCCAAAACATCCTCTCCCCATCCCAAAAAGGCTCAAAAACAAACAAATCCCATGTCCTCGTTTCACCTGCACCGTGGTCCAGGCAAGTCAGTCACCTGTTAGCTGTGGGCGTGGTCAGGCCAAACGTCACGTGTGTATCCGATGGCCACAGGGTAGGGATAACTCGAGGACACGGTCCGGGGGCACAGGTCGTTGGAAGGGGCTGGAGGTTGTTCTGTTTGTGAAATGCTGCGATTTCAAAGAAGAATTCGAGTTGTGTATGATGATGCCGGGTGTGGAATGGAAGATGGGTGAATGTCCTGCTCTTTTGTTTGTCTCTGAGAACGGGATCGGGTAAGCGAAGGACTGAAAGAGGTTTGTCATTTTATCCGCTGGGGTCATGGACCTAGCTGGACGGCTTAGATGGACTCTTACAGGTTTGGCCTCATTAAGGTCACTGTTATAATTCGGATTTCTTTTTCATTGTGATTTACAAGTTAGCGGATGACAATAAAACGAGAAGATACGTTGGACCTGGAATATTTTTTTGAAAATAAAATCGATTTTTAAAAAATATATAATTTTGCCTTGTTTTGGCTAGGCGCACATAGTTGCACCTGGACACAAGGTCCGTCGGTTATATTAGGACGCCTTTCCAAATATAAACGACCTTGCGGTCTGTTTAATAGTACTGAAGAAAATGTAAGGTGAACAACTAATTCACAGAATACTTGAGAGCAATGTGCAGATATGAGCTTTGAAATGCTCAACAGATATAGATTTTATAAAACGTAAATTATATTTTAAATCATAAGAATTATACGAGTCATAACATTTTTGTATAGAACGTAATAGTTTTGACGAGGACATGGAATCTGAATTGACCAATCAATAGCTTTTAGCTCCCCAATGAGCATTGGCCTTCAACAAATGACAGAATTTGTCAGCCATATAAATACAGGGTGTCCATAAAAGATTGTACCCTTTTCAAAAAATTTATTCTCGGCCCCATAATGTGGTACGAGAATGCTTTCTATCACAAAAGTAAGATAACCTCTGCAAGTTTGTTAACGTTTCTTTGCGAAAACTTTGATTACTCATAATGTCATAATTAAAATATTAAATTATTAAATAATTGACTGATTATTGTTTTGTCATCGGGAAAACACAACTATGCCAATTTTCAGAGCTATTGCTCACATGGAAGTGATTGAAAAATCGATTGCAAGATTTGAAAGTGATATGAAAGTGACATACAAGTGAAGTTAAATAAAAGCGTGTAAAAATAGATCTGATATTGAAAGTTTACGATTGCAGTTGATTTAGTTCCTTCTTGGGATATGCTCAAATCCTTTATAGATTGTCCTCGACATACGAAGGGGCTCCGTTCTGACAGCCACGTTATAAGTTGATATGGTAGTAAATCGGAAATCACTCGTTAGGATATGTTAACAGTAGAATTGCACGAATGCTAAAATATGCACATCTGTTTTAATATATATATTTTTTAACAATAAGAAATATGTTAGTGTGGGCAGCCGATGATATCGTTCGGCGAACGGAGCTGTGTCATCGCTAGAGTTTACGACGGAAGGTCGGGAGTGGAAAATGATTGAAAATAATATAATAAGCTTAATAGGATGGCGGTCCTAAATACAAGTAATCGTAACTCGATGACAGTCTGTACTGCCTTTCTATCTCTCGTGTTAGGAATAACGTAACTGAGGTGTGGGGCAGTACCCACCAATTTCCAGATCTTTTTTTCGTTTTGTGTCACGTTAGCAGTTTTCAAATTATATTCCGTCCCCCAAATTGTCTTACGCCTGTGATGTATCTATTACTGCTCAATGGATCTGCGCTATTCGCTACTTCGCCGTCGGAATTATCATACGGGTACTCGGTTTCGAGTGGCTCTGAAGCCTTCTGTTGAAACAGGGAACGGACTTGAGAGTTGGAGTTGTCGGAACTTACGAACCTGAAGGGTCAGTGACAGCCTTGTTTCTCTGTCGTGCAAAAGAATGTTATCTGACGGTAGCGTTGGAAGTGAGCGTCAAATTGATAGAGCGCTTGTTTCTCGACGCATATCTACCGGGTTCGAACCCTGGTTGCGCCAAGCTCCAATCTTCATTCATTCATTTTCTTGTGCGCTCCTCACAGAGCATTGAACCATCACTGCAACTAGTCCTTTGGAGGAAGCCTGCACCAAGCATAGGCACATGCTCTTGTAAATAGTGGTTTCTGTAACAATTTGTTTGACATGATGAGGTTGCCGGCCCCATGCACAACCTCCCATTAGTCGCCTTGTACGACATGCTTGAGGGAGCAGTAGTCCTATTCTGTCTGTCTCTTCACATACTCCCGAGAACTCTAGGCTAGCTGTAAATGGGTTACCTGACGATGCTCTTGAGTTAGAGAAGATAACGGCGTAGGGGAAGAAAACTAGTCATCATACCTCATAAAGCTAGACATGATATACTGAAGTATCTAAGACTTCATTCTTGAACGGAGGTATCTGATATAGGACTATCTTTACGATTGTTTACTCTCAGTACCACGTGTAGATATGACACTATGGCACCCAAGCGGGGCTTATTGACACTGAGATAAGCGGTTTGAGTGGGATCGGAAGTGTGGGTGTTGCGTGATAAATTCTCGCAACATCGTTTTATTTCAATATCTGTTTTATAACGCAAGGGCAACAACTGCTTGGAATTTATAGTCACTTTTCTCGGTAAGCATTTGTCTTCCCGCGTTGGTATCGAATGCAGTTAAGTTTGAGCTGTGGTCGTTTTGCGCTGGACTGCGCATGACTTGTCTTGCTTCTTTGTCGATCGGTTTCCGCCCACCACTAGTGGGAGTGAGCGATTTGGAATGGCGAAAGAGATGCCTCGTTGAAGAGGGGATCTCCGCTATTTTTGTTCTGTCAGGGATGTGTAGTCCTCTTAATGGATATTTCGTTTATTCGAGATAATACCTCTAGTGTTTCCCACATGTCGGGAGGCGTGATATTTCTGTGTATTTCATGAAAGCAAGGTAAATTGACTCTTTCATTAACTCTATTGATTTTGGGTCGTGAGCGATTTCGATTCATAGCCTGTCTGCGAAAGTCGTCGTCACGAGATGTTTTTTTCCCAGCTCACATGTCGCTGCATTGTACTGCATCGGTTGATGCAGGTACCAAGGACCATTACTTGCTACTCTGTTAAATGAACTAGGTTTGGAAAACCTTTATTATCTAGAGGATATTTTTGAGGACATTATTTATACTTCGGCAGACGTGTCTGTCTTGCTGAAGTCAAACTAAGGAGAGTGAACTGATCTCATACATCTGGTTATCTCCTGGCTGTTATAGAAAAGGATGGAGTTTTCCACCTGACTACATTTACAGCACTTTGAAATATAACATGCATCTGACTCATCATTGTAATGCTGTCTACCGTTTATTGCTGTATTGAATGTTGCTGTGATAATGACTGTTTGATGTGCCTACACATTTGCGTAACCATTTTGTCACTGTGGCGTCCACAATAAATAATGAAGAAAAACGTCAACGGCTGTTTCAAGACTCATTGACTTTATACGTCGTGAGTTTACTGACGTCCTATGTGGATTGCCCTGTTATTGTTGCATGAACATTGTTTTGACTGAACACATCTACACACTACACAAAACCAGACATGCGGATGCCATCCATCATCATATGGCATCACGCATCATTTGGTGGCCATAAGCTGGTTTGATTCTGGTACCAGCAAACACGGGGTCCCTTACCCACTTCATTTTCAACAAGAATTCATCAGCATCCTTCAAGAAATTAACATTCTTCAATACAGTCAACATCTTCAAAATTTTCAAAGTACTCGGCGTTGCCCGGTAAAAGTCAAATTTCAATTTTTTGACGGAAACAAGAATTTGACAGTACCCGGCGTTGTTACATGTTGCCGGATAACTCGGACTGCTGTTATCTTTTACGGAAGTCAAGCAAGTTGCTGCTGTCAAGGTTCCAGTGCTGTCGTTTTTTGAGAAGGTCAAGTGCCGGTTGAAACGGGTTGTTTTCTGAAGAAGGCCAAGTACCGATTTCCATCAACTTACTTTTGGATTAGAAGGTCAAGTGCCGAAACAACTCAACACACAGTATGTCAGAAGCTCTTGTACCATCGTGTTAGCAGTGGAAGCAGTTCAGATGTGCCATCATCGTTGGAGCTTCGCTCTTTAGGACGTTGATTGACATCCGTTTTTCTGCTGTTCTACGATTGGAAGCCTATAAGTTAAGTGGCCTGTTTGTATGTAAACTGTGCCCTTATACTTCTGCTGAGTCTTCTGTGTATCATCTCATTCTATATGTTTTATGTTTATATGTTATTTGTATATTTATATGTTTATATTTCAGCGGGTTCTCGGTTGGGTGGTGTCTCCGTTAGATTATGCCACGTCATAGAGGTCGTCTATTGTGAGCGTTTTCTGTAAGGTTTGCAAATTTCCAATACTGGAATTTGCTAAGCGACTTCTGTTGCTATTTATGTTAGCTGTGATGACATGTTTTAATATTGTTTTCGTTATTATTTCGCATTCTTTAGTTTTGTTTTGATTTGTTTGTGTTTGTTAGCCTACTCTTGTCTATAATTTAGTTTCATACAACATTTTTGTTTATACACTGTGGTGTCATGTATTTTGTTTAATTCTATCGCAGATATCGTCACATTTTTTGTGATATTTCATTAATTTCTGCTTTATTTTTAGTTGATTTCTGCGAAAGTTTTTGTATTGTTGCTGATCTTTGTTATTGTTTACATTGTTATTGTTTACATTGTTTGTATTGTTTACATTTTCAATGTTTACATTCTGCATGTGTTTACATAGTCATTGTTTACAGTTATAGTAATTAGTTAATGGGCTATGCTAATGCACTGTTACTACTATACTGATGATAAATGAATGATGAATAGTGTCGTGCACTATTGAATGAGAAGTGCACTTATGATCAAGAATTGAGTGCTGATATTTCATATACAAGTTCTTTGATTGGAGACTTGTTTCCCACAGAGACTGGGATAATATAAGGTGATGTGAATATACAAGTGCTTAATTAAGACTTGTTACACTTAGGTTTGAAATAAATTAGTTAATTATTTCAGGTTTTGGACTCATATGTTAGACAACATGTCTACATTTGAGCACTTTATTGAGCAGGGTAAATTGCTTGGGAAGACTGGTGATAAGTTAGAAGAATTTGCAACTGCTCGATATGATAAAGCAATGGAAGCTGAACAAAAGAAACTGCAGATGCAGGTGGATGAAAAAAGATTCCAAATGGAAATGGAAAAACAAAAAAGGGAATCAGAAGCTGAGGAGAGAAAACTCCAGCTACAGCTAGAAGCTGAAAGACTTCAAAAAGAGGCTGAGAATAAAAGACTTGAAAAAGAGGCTGAGAATAAAAGACTTGAAAAAGAGGCTGAGAATAAAAGACTTGAAAAAGAGGCTGAAAATAAAAGACTTGAAAAAGAAGCTGAAAATGAAAGACTTCAAAAAGAGGCTCAGGCTGAGGAAAGAAGATTACAGAGAGAGTCTGATGAGAGGAAAGAGAAAGCAAAAATGGAACATGAAGAAAAGGTCTTAGCTTTAGAGTTGGAAAAATTGAAATTGACAAGCATGAGTAATGGTAATGATTCAAACAAGGGTTCATCTTCTGGTAAGGCTAATAATGATACTTTTAAGATTAAGTTACCAACATTTAGTCCTTCCAGCGATGACATAATGTTCTATCTGGACAGATTTGAACAAGCATGTACAGCTCATAACATAGACAAAGCAAAATATGTTTATCAGTTATCAGGGATACTGACAGGTAAAGCTCTAAGTATATTAAATATGGTGGATGAACCTGACAAGAACAATTATGAGGTTGTCAGGGCCGCTTTGTTAAAGAAATATCAGCTTAACGAAGACGGCTATCGTCTACAATTTAAAAACATGTTACCTGAAAATGGAGTTGAATTCTCCGAGTTTATTGCAAGAATACGCATTACTTTCTCACGATGGGTTGAACTATCTAAGACGGAAAAAACTTATGAAGGACTTATGGACTTAATACTTAGAGACAAAGTCATGTCGTCTGTCAATGAGTCTTTCCTTGCTTTCCTTCATGAACGTAAACCTAAAACAATAAAAGAAATGGAAGATTTCTGTTGCCAATACGTAACTGCGCACCCACACATAACCATGGGTAACTCTAAGGTGAAAGAAGGTTTACCAGTTGCTTCGGCAGCTCCGTATGGTCAAAACTTTGCTCGTAGATCCCAACAAAATTTTGATAGAAAGAGTAGCGGTAATTTCTGTCAAAATCATGGAAATCAATTTCATGGTGATTCTTCTTCGAAGAATTGGAGACAACCTGATAGTACTCGTTACTATCACCCTAATAATTATAAGCATTTCAAAAGAGGATATGGTAATAGAGGTTATTCCTGCCGAAGACCTCAGAACCAAACAAATAGATGTTCGCATCAATGTGAACATGATAGTAATCGTGGAAACTGGAATTCGAACCAGTATAACAATTACAATAGAGACAATAATAACTGCAGAGATAATAATAACTCTGATAACTTCAGAGGTAATAATAGTCGGGGTAGATCTCAACACAAAAAAAAGAGATATCAGCAGGCTAATGCTGTACAACAGGAAACTGAGGCAGCCTGTAATCATGTTGTTGACAGTAAAAACTTTGACGCTGTCACTAGTTCTGCTTTTGACTTTGAGAGAGCAAACAAATGCCCCAATGCAGTACTTTATTCGAACCGGGTACCATAACTACTTTGAGTTGTGGTCACCCACTTCCCGCTCTTCCTGCTGCTGTTGCGCATGACGGGAGGGGTTCTTTAATTCTACATAAGGGTCTTGTTAATGATACTCCGGTCTCACTACTTTTCGATTCCGGATGCACCACTATTAGTGTTAGACAATCGCTTGTAGATCCATCTTGTGCTACAGGAAGGGTTATTAAATGTGTCACATTTGGCGGCACTCTAGAAAAATATCCTACTGCTGTAATTCGCATTGCCACTCCTTTCTTTACTGGAGATGTGCATGCTTGTCTCTTACCTAATCCTATTGCGGACCTTATTATTGGTCGTATTCACGGAGTTAGGGAGTGTACCCCACAGCAGATTGCTGCTTGGGAAGATAATAACATGCAAGCTACAAATGCAGTAGTTACAAGAGCACAAGCTCTACAAACACCCGAAACTTCACTGAATAGTGATAATGAAGTTGATAGCCAAGATAGTCACTTAGTGATCACTCGTGACTCTTTCATAAAATTGCAAGAAGAAGATTCTTCTTTAAAAAAATTCTTCGTTCTTGCGAAGAAAGGTGATCCGAATCAGGATACAAATAGAAAATCTTGGATTGCAATGAGAAACGGCGTACTTGTACGTATGGTACAAGATTCGGCTACGTCGGCACATTCGCAAATTCTTGTTCCCAAGAGCATGAGAGTCCAAATATTGCAACATGCTCATGACTCGCAATGTGCTGGACATATGGGTTTTGCCCGTACGAAGTCGAGAGTCCTTGCGGCTTTCTTTTGGCCTTTTGTCAATAAGGACATTCGTATTTACTGCCGATCATGCAAGGTATGTCAGGAGGTCAAATCTAGAGGACCACGACATGCTGCGCCTATCCAGGCTGCTGACATTCCTATTCGGCCGTTTCAGAAAATGGCCATAGATATTATTGGCCCTTTTAAGGTCAAGTCGGCCAGAGGACATCAGTTTATCCTTACATGTGTCGATATGTGCACACGTTGGCCAGAGGCTATTCCTCTTAAGAGCATATCTACTACAGATATCGCTGATGCTCTTTGGTTGATATTTTCTCGCTTGGGGTTCCCCAGAGAAATATTGTCAGACCATGGCACTCAACTCATATCTGACACTATGTCACAGGTAATGTCTACCTTACATATTGAACGATCTCTCAGTAGTATCTACCATCCTATGTCTAATGGGTTAGTTGAGCGTCTGAATAGAACGCTCAAGACTTTGCTTGGTAAGATAACTGAAGATCATCCTCAAGATTGGGACAGGGTTTTACCCGCGGCTCTCTTTGCCTATAGAGAAGTCCCTAATGAACACACAGGATTTTCTCCCTTCGAACTTGTCTTTGGCGCGCGTCCACGCGGCCCTATGTCTTTATTACACGATCTCATCACTGCCGATGATATTAGCGATGAAACTCAATCCTCATATGAGTATGTCATTGCTCTTAGACAAAAGATCATTTAGGCATGTAAGCTAGCAACTGCTTCATCAGAAATTGCTAAAGAGAAGGCAAGGCAGTTTGCTAACAAGAATAGATGTCTACGACAACTTTGTCCAGGTGACAAAGCATTCGTCCTACTCCCCAGTAGGGAAAAATAGACTTCTTATTGCATGGAAAGGTCCGTATGCAATAGTCTCTCGGATTTCCGATGTTGACTATGTGGTCGATATTGATGGAAAGCATAAAACTTTCCACATAAACATGCTTTCGGAATTTCACGAACGTCCGGACTATTTGCTGCCTATTTTCCAGGCAACGGATGATGCTCCTGCACCTCACGGTCATTATTCATCCCTGTCTGTCATTCAGGATGAGGAAGCTACCTTCTCTGATGTCAACCTTCCCCTTCCAGTGGTTCCATTACATTCCACGGAATCTTGGAAAAACGTTTCTGTTTCTCCTAATCTTTCTGGTGACGAACATCGACAAGTCTCGTCGATGTTACAAACATTTCAGGATGTTCTCACTGACATTCCTGGACACACAGATGTCATAGAACATGACATAATTCTTACCGACAATAATCCAATTAGGGTTAGGCCGTATCCTATTCCTATACACTTTCAGTCGCAAGTGGAAAAGGAATTGGATGAAATGATTCAATTAAATATAATTGAACCATCGACTTCACCATATTCTTCTTCCATGGTTATTGTCCGGAAGAAGGATAAGAACATACGAATTTGCGTTGATTATCGCAAATTGAATCAGGTCACAAAGTTCGACGCTGAACCGATGCCTTTGTTAGAAGATCTACTGATTAGACTTTCTAATTCTAGATTCTTCACTAAACTTGACTTGTCTAAAGGTTATTGGCAAGTGCCTTTAGCAGAGCATGCCAAACCTCTTACTGCTTTTTCTACACCTAGGGGTCTATTTCAATGGAATGTTATGCCTTTTGGTCTCATGAACGCCCCTGCCACTTTCGTTCGCATGATGCGTCGAATTCTGTCACATCGTTCGGATGTCATCGCATACTTAGATGACATCTGTCTCTTCAGTGATACCTGGGAAGATCACTATTTAGGGTTATATGACTTACTGTCCACTCTACGTGAGAATAATTTGACAGCAAAAACCTTCTAAAGCTTTTGTTGGTTTTGGTGAAATCTCTTTCCTGGGTCATCGTGTTGGTCATGGTCTCTTGAAGACAGAAGACCACAATACTTCCAAAATACTGAACATCTCTGTTCCTAAAACGAAGAAACAAGTTAGGAGTCTCTTAGGTTTAATTCAATTTTATGGGAGATTTATTCCAAATTTATCTTCGATCATGGCACCTCTATCAACATTGTTGAAGAAAGGTTCGCCTAATCTGGTCCGTTGGTCTGAAGAATGCCAATCTTCACTAGACCAAATCAAGAATATATTTTCTTCTCCTCCCATCTTAAGATTACCTACTCTTGATAGGACTTTTGTTCTTCGGAGTGATGCTTCATCCACTGGGATTGGAGCAGCACTGATGCAAGAATATGCAAATACTCTGCATCCTGTTATGTACATTTCTAGAAAACTAAATGCGGCAGAGAGGAACTACTCGGTTTTAGACCGTGAGTTGTTAGCGATGGTTTGGTCAATTCTAAAGCTACAAAGATTCCTCCTGGGCGCACATTTCATTCTAGAGACTGATCAGAAAGCTCTTACAGCTATTCAGACTAAGAATTTGAAGAGTTCGAGATCCACTCGATATGCTATAGCTCTTCAACCTTTTCACTTCACGGTACGAGCTATCCGTGGTGCGGATAATGTGATGGCTGACATTTTGTCTAGATGCCCACATGACTCCAACTAATACTTCTGTCCTATATTTCCATATATTACAGAGTCATAACACACCTATATTTCTACAATAGATTAGCACATCTGTACTTACTTTATATGTACACACTATCGTGCTTTGTTGTCATCTTCTTCTGTTCGTTTTTTAAAATGATAGAGGAGGACTGAGTAGTTAATATAAGGGCCGTTAGTTTACTAAACAGCCACAATTATTAATAATGTATTGTACCTTATGAAGCAAATTAGTTATTAATTAGCATTATATTGCTTGTACTTTCTCAGAATGTCATTGTTGAGCTGAGGACTTACCTTACGAGTTCTAGATTGTGTACTTACCCTCGGAATACCAGAGCATATGTCCTGGATCGTCATGTAGTTTAACTTTACTATGTACTTATGTCATTACATGTCAAAGAATGTACTATTTAAATTTTCCTATCAGATTTGTACATCCATTTTTAAAGACAATATTAGAGTATGCTGTTTAATGATGATTATAGTAACTTGCATACGTATATTGTGTTTACATGCTAACGTGATGTGTGTTGGTGACACCTCCCCGATGTGAATATTTTTTGAGACATATTTATTTTTCTGTTGAGGTATATCCTCACCAGACACTCTATAATTAGCCTATTGTTTGGCAATTTAGTTAATTATCAGCGCATAATTCGTGCGTTTTGAGCCGCTTATCGCTTGCTCTTTGATATTGAAAAAAAAATATGTTCCACATTTTTTTTTAATCGGGAGGAGGTGGTGATATGTTGCGTGATAAATTCTCGCAACATCGTTTTATTTCAATATCTGTTTTATAACGCAAGGGCAACAGCTGCTTGGAATTTATAGTCACTTTTCTCGGTAAGCATTTGTCTTCTCGCGTTGGTATCGAATGCAGTTAAGTTTGAGCTGTGGTCGTTTTGCGCTGGACTGCGCATGACTTGTCTTGCTTCTTTGTCGATCGGTTTCCGCCCACCACTAGTGGGAGTGAGCGATTTGGAATGGCGAAAGAGATGCCTCGTTGAAGAGGGGATCTCCGCTATTTTTGTTCTGTCAGGGATGTGTAGTCCTCTTAATGGATATTTCGTTTATTCGAGATAATACCTCTAGTGTTTCCCACATGTCGGGAGGCGTGATATTTCTGTGTATTTCATGAAAGCAAGGTAAATTGACTCTTTCATTAACTCTATTGATTTTGGGTCGTGAGCGATTTCGATTCATAGCCTGTCTGCGAAAGTCGTCGTCACGAGATGTTTTCCTAGCTCACATGTCGCTGCATTGTACTGCATCGGTTGATGCAGGTACCAAGGACCATTACTTGCTACTTTGTTAAATGAACTAGGTTTGGAAAACCTTTATTATCTAGAGGATATTTTTGAGGATATTATTTATACTTCGGCAGACGTGTCTGTCTTGCTGAAGTCAAACTAAGGAGAGTGAACTGATCTCATACATCTGGTTATCTCCTGGCTGTTATAGAAAAGGATGGAGTTTTCCACCTGACTACATTTACAGCACTATGAAATATAACATGCATCTGACTCATCATTGTAATGCTGTCTACCGTTTATTGCTGTATTGAATGTTGCTGTGATAATGACTGTTTGATGTGCCTACACATTTGCGTAACCATTTTGTCACTGTGGCGTCCACAATAAATAATGAAGAAAAACGTCAACGGCTGTTTCAAGACTCATTGACTTTATACGTCGTGAGTTTACTGATGTCCTATGTGGATTGCCCTGTTATTGTTGCATGAACATTGTTTTGACTGAACACATCTACACACTACACAAAACCAGACATGCGGATGCCATCCATCATCATATGGCATCACGCATCAGTGGGTATTTTCACTTATTGTATATGGACATACCTGTATGGTGAAGAATGCTGGAGAGCAAAAGAAAGGAAATGGCCAAGCTATTATATTTTCACACACGCTGCCTAAGGAAAATTCTTCGAATTTTTTGGGCCAAATACCGATACGAACAAGACCTGCTAAACGTATGACTCCGTGTCTTTCACAACAGTTTTTAATCCTTATCATTTCATTTACAAATTTGAATAAAACATACGACAGCGCTATAAGTGAGAAAAAAACATCAATAGATAAACAAGAAAGAGTCTATCAGAGTGCACCACCAAGACAAGAGGCAGAAGACGTTGGAGATCCTTTACAGCCAACCTTCGTTGTGGAGATGACAGCTGATGATGATGATGATGATATGTCATAGCGAGTAGTCGCTGGAGCTGAGTTGGCCCCATCCTCAGAAGTGATCCAGACACCATCACCAGAACAGCCACGTTATTGAGTCCCATAAAGGTCAAGGATCCCGTTACACGCCCATTGAGGCATATTGGGAATATAGTGTTAGGCCCATATTTTCTTAGTGGTGATGTGATCAGCATCATGCAGGCCGCCTTTACCTTCCCAGGATTGCTCTGGTGCCCAATTCATGAGGCTGGGTCGACCCCGAAGCCGTTTGCGGCCTAAAAAATCCCACCTCAGCTGGGAATTGAAAATCTGCACCACCGAGCTAGAAAGCCGGTGCAATAACCACTGAGCTACCGATGCTCTGGGTCCCATAAGGAAGGCGAAAAAGAAGCCAACCAAAAGCATCTTGGTGGAGAAATGTGGAAGTAGAGATTCAAATCATGACCAGAGCTGGGGCATCACACAAAGGATGTCCGCCGACCGAGCAAAGTGGAGACAGTTTGTTGCTACCCTACAAGGCGCCAGCAGGTGCCATAGTCGCTGATTGCTTCTCCAGTCAGTGGCCAAAGAGTAGAGAAGAAGAAGAAGATGGAAATATAAAATTTTAAGCTTTATAAAATAGCTTTTGGTAAACTAAAGGGAAATAATAGATAGCAGATATATAAATCAATGTATGCCAGTAAGAGTCCAAACAAGGGCTTTCTCTGTAGTGCCTAGAACTATTTTGGGCCCTGATGATTCACTCTATTTACTGCTGGAAAGCAAAGGCATATATATATATATATATATATATATATATATATATATATATATATATATATATATATATATATATATATATATATATATACTTACTTACTTACTTACTTACTTAGTCGTTCCCCTTCTACCGTGAGGTGTAGAGGTTTGGAAGAGAGAGCGCCAGACTATCCTATCGGCTGTCTTCCTCCTGGCCTGGTTCCATTCTAGTCCTCGGTCCTTCAAAGATTATCTAATGTTGTCCTCCCAGCGGACTCTGGGTCGTCCTCGAGGTCTGGATCCTTGGCTATTTGTTTCCCATGCTTGTCGTGGTATCCGATCTTCTCCCATTCTGCAGACATGGCCAAACCATCTTAATTGGGACTGTTCTACTTGGGTCTGCAGGGGGTAGGATTTAAGGCCTTGACGTATCGTCTGGTTGCGGACCATGTCTCTTCTTGTTACTTCAACCACCTTCCTCAGATACCTCATTTCTGAGGTTTGGATCTGGCTTTTATGGGTTGTAGTCATTGCCCATGACTCGCATCCGTATGTCAAGACTGTGACATAGGTGGAGCGGTATACAGCCATCTTCGTTTTCTTACCAACCTCTCTCTTGCTGAGGAATCCTCGATTTATGGCCTGAAAAAGTCTCCCAGCTGCTGCTTTTCGAGTGGCCAACTCTTCTTTGATGCCTCCCTTTCGGTCTATAATAGCTCCGAGGTATTTAAAGTGGTCGACCTGCTCCAGGACCTGTTCTCCCAGCTTAATCTGATGTCTTCTGTCTTCTCGTGATATCACCATGGATTTTGTTTTAGAGCTGCTTATGACCATCCCTCTCTTCTCCAGCTCTTCCTTCCAGACTTGCAGGTTGGATTGGAGATGTGCCTCTGATTTAGCAATCAGGGCAACATCATCAGCAAATGCCAGCTCCGAAATATAGACCTGTCTCATCTTCCAGTACCCCACTGAATACTTTCTTGTTCTCTCCTTACATGCCTTGATGACATCGTCCATAAGGAGTATGAAGAGGTAAGGTGATAGGATATCACCTTGTCTTACACCAGTGGTGGTCCTGAACTCTTCCGACTTATGGTTTGCTGTCCTCACATAATTTCTGCAAGACTTGTAGAAGCTCTGTATAGCATGAATCAGAGGTGCTGGAATATTCTTCCTTGCCAAACAGTCCCAAAGTTTGCTCTAGGGGACCCTGTCAAACGCCTTTTCCAGATCTATGAAACAAAGATGCATCTCACTCTTATACTCAAGGGCCTTTTCACTCAGCTGTCTGATGGTGAAGATTAGGTCTTGAGTACTTCGGTTTGCTCGGAATCCGCACTGGACCTCATCCAATTGTGGCTCAGCTAGGCGTCGGAGTCTCTGCTCTAGGATTCTAGAGTATATTTTACCAGGGACACTGAGAAGGGATATGCCTCTATGGTTTCCACACTGTCGATTGTCACCCTTTTTAAAAATTGGTGTTATGATGGCAATCTCCAAATCTTTTGGTATGGTCTTGTTGTACCACGCTGCCTGTAAAACCCTTAAGAGTGATAGGTCGCCTGATGCTCCCATGAACTTAACCATATATATATATATATATATATATATATATATATATATATATATATATATATATATATATATATATATATATATATATATATATATATATATATATATATATATATATATATATATATATATATATATATATATATGTTTTATTATTTTGTGGTGGATAAGACACGGCGAAAATTTTCAATAACTACTTTACGAGATTTCCCCCCCCCCCCCTTTTTTTCCCCCCGCTCAGTTAGCTGCGACACTCACTGAATGTCTGTAATTTTGTTACTAAGTTTTTACGCGAACGTGTGAAGCTGTACAAAAAGTGTGCATGCATTTATGCTTGTAACGTTCATTGTAAGGGCACGTAATGTGTTACGTATGTATATGTGTGTACTGGTCACATGCTGTTATATTATTCTGGAATATGCGTAGCTGGTATGAAAATGTGTGCACATATCTTCTTGTGTCCATTATTTGTTTTATTGTTATTCTGTGAATTAAGCTTTTTTTCTTTCTGTTACATTTATTTTCTCTCCAGAATCACAATCATTGATTTAATATAACTAATTTATAATGAAATCCATAACATTTTCAAAGAGCAATAAGTAATATATCCAACTCCATTATCATAAAGTTATTAGTTTAAGACCAATTCAATTGCCTTTAAATCGCGTGTTCTTGGGGCTCGGAAAGTGAGTAAGAGCTATAACCCTATCACGCTCCTCGTAGGTGGCCAATAAGAAGGGTTGGGTATGAGGCCAGCAACCTCATTCTGTAGAAACATTAGATTAAAAACTTCAACAACAGAAATGACAATTCAACCAAAAGTATACAATTTAAACAATTCATCTCAGCCATCCAAGAAGAAAGAATATTGTCTATTAAGGAGGTTTATGTCGCAATCAAGAAACAGAAGAAAGGAGTCTGAGCTACTCATAAAAAAGACAAAGAAAGACCCCGAATAAACGACACAGCACAGGGCCGAATTAAGCCAAGAAGGGCTTCTAGGCTTTTTGGTGTTTGGGCTCCCCCTTCCCCTTTCACCCAATAGGCAATAATTGTAATATTTTTTTTTTCAAACCCTTTAACCTGGTGATGGTATATAATAGTTTTATTAAAAGACTGGTATGTTAGTTTGTTAACCTGGTGATGGTATACAATAGTTTTATTAATAGACTGGAATGCTAGTTTGTTAACCTCTTGATGGTATATAATAATTTTATTAATAGACTGGTATGTTAGTTTTTTAACCGGGTGATGGTATTGTTTGTGCGTTCGATTGATTCACGCACTGACGTGCACAATGCTGTGTGAGTTGCTTTGGACGCACGTGTAACCTAGTTGAGTATATTGTGACGTCATGATAGGGGCAGCTCGGACGACATTTTATGTCCGCAGTGTTATTATTTGATTCCTGGCAGATTTGAAGAAGCCAGCAGTTGTATTCGTATCTATTGGTCTTCATGGCGAAGCCAATAGTGGATGTCTGAAGTAAGTGTCGCCCCATTTCGTATGGCAAGTTTAATTATGTAAATTAAAGTATCAGGCCGCTCCTATTAATGGTCTAGCGGGAATTCATCGGAGATGACATTCCTAGAATTGGACACACGGAGTCGATAGCCTTTGGAATCTTTTGTAGAGGGAGAATCCATATGTGGAATCAAGTTAATGAATATAGATATATGCTTCACATGTTTAATATGCCGTTTTACCTATGCCAAAGTCGTGGTATGGATACCGAGAGGTTAGCCAAGATGAAACACTAACTTGGTTGTATTGTTATATCTGCCTTTTGTTTGGATTGGATATGCTATCCAAGAATTTTACAACAAAGTCTGGGATGCTTACAAGTATGATATAAATTATTGCTCCGTGAGAATGAATCCGTTTGCCTTAATAAACGTCCTTGGGAGAAGGTCAATGGACGTTAATTACCATGTCTGTTATATGAAATGGAAGTGATTTAGTCACTGGAATAAGAGAACTTAACTGTTAGAGAATCTACAACAACTTTTAACAGTGATATTAACATTTTAACGTATGATCTTCACATCTGTAACTATGATTGTCTTGTTCCACTTCGTTGGTGTCACGTCAATAAAATACATGTACAGTAAACACCGACTTGTGTGCTGCCAATACTTACCCAGTTCACCCAATGCAACGATACCTGTTGGAATGTTCGTTTGAAGAAGTTTATTGACATTTTGTTCGTATTCAACCATTCGCGTGATAAAATCAATACCATTACCATAAACGGACTCCAACAGAAAATGGTGTGCCAGCGTGGTTTGAAAATAATTATTTCAAAGGAACGAACGCAAGCCAAGGAATCGTTTGAAGATGGGATTTGTTCTTTCAAGGTGAAATCATCTTAAATTTGGAACATTGTAAAAATGAATCAGAATCAACTAACCGTTACCTCAAGGTCATCAATCAACCTCCAGGTCCAGTTGTACGGTGACTAACTGCACTTGGGATCACCTATTCCTCATTACGTGCGAGCTTGTGTTGAAAAAGCAGAACGAAGTATTTTATTCCTCCAGTACATACACGGGGACGAGGCACATTGGTTGTTCTTTCCGGCACGCGAGATGAGTATAGCGTGTTGTCGTTATACACTTTATTACATTTAGCTGTGCCTTTAATGTTCATATCTATATTTTCTATATTATTTGTTATGTGTTGTGTATTCTTTGCGGGAGGTTGGGAGGTAGATCTGACGAACGAGATCCATCTCGAAGTCAATTCGGGCTCTTCGTCAGACGTTCTGTAGGACATTATTTTGCAGACTTCCCGCAGTGGAATGTTCCTACGCGTGAGCGTAGAAGGATTCTAGGTCCACTGTGTTTGGTGGTCTGTAACACCTATCTGTTCTAGCTGTTTCGTCAAGTTTTACTTGTTGTTCTCATAGTTCTTTTTAATCGTACCTTATTTTCATGATGTATTTTGTTTGTGATTATTGTCCATCTCACCTTTCCTGTCGTTTAGTTTTTTACAAAACCATTGTTTTTACACTGTGTTGTCTATTGTCTTGTTAACTATCTGATCGTAGTTATCGTCGTATATTTTTACGATATTCTATTTTAGTTATACATTTTATTTTTTTTTGATTTCTACGATTGTGTTCACCCGTCCATTTTATCATGTCTTGTCGGTTATGTTTCTATTGTCTTTCTCGTTGTTCATTTCATGACATTTGATTACATAAATTTATTGATTAATAACATATTTAATAATTATATGATAACATTATACCGTTCTAAGGACAGGAACGAGGACCACTAGTTGTAGTAACACTTTTAAGTAGTATTATTACATAATAATATTGAAATGGCTACCTTAGACTATTTCATTAAGCAAGCAAAAGCTCTTCAGATGGCTCCTGATGAAGCTAAAGCATTTGCACTGTCAGAATATAAGAAAGCTCAAGAAATAGAAGCTGATCAGAGAAGATTGGAAACTTTACGTTTGGAAAATTTGAAATTTGAGGCAGATCAAAAAAAATGAGATTGAGGCTGAGGAAAAAAAAAATGAGAAAAAAAAAGAAGAGGAAATTTATAGCTGAGGAAGAGGAGAAAAAAATGAGATTGGCCGCTGAATTAGAAGAGAAACGATTTCTGCGAGAAGCAGAAGCAAAAGGAACAGAAAAGACAAAAAGGAGGCTGAAGAAAGACTTAGAAAAGAAATGGAACAGAAACAAAAAGAAATAGAAGAAAGGAGATTAATAGCTGAACAAAACACAAAACGACTTCAGCTTGAGATGGAAGAGAATGAAAGAAAACGACAGCATGAACTGAAATTAGCAGAGTCAGAATATGAGAGAATTAGGTTAACTCAGGAATCTAATTCTCAGAGAACTTTTGAAAGCCACACTTCATCCAGACAGGATCATTTTAAGGAGATTCACCTTAAATTGCCAAAATTTAATCCCCCGTCTGATGACGTAATATTCTTCCTGGATAGGTTTGAGGCCACTTGTGGGTCTTATAACGTGGATAAAGCTCTATACTGTACATATTTATCCAGATTACTTACAGGAGATGCATTAGCAGTTTATCATACCACCAGCATTGGTGAGAAAAATGACTACAATGCTCTTAGAGCAGCACTTCTGCAAAAATTTCAAATGACAGAAAACGAATATCGTTTGAGATTTCACACATTACTACCCCAATCTAGCAGAAATTTTAGTGATTTTCTGTCACAGATACGACTAACATTAGAAAGATGGATCGAATTATCCAAAATTGAAAAGTCGTATGAAGGTCTCTTTGATTTACTGATGCGCGATAAGGTACTTTCGTCGGTAAATCCTACATTTCTCGCATTTTTACACGAACGGAAACCTTTATCAATGAAAAACTTAGAAGAACATGCAAAAAATTTTTGCACTGCTCACCCAAACATGGATCTAAGTAACGCGCAGATTAAGAGTGAATTGCCTGTTGCTTTTGCAGCACAACAAAACAATTTTTCACGCAATCGTTCTTTTAGTGCTGATAGATATGTCAATAAGGGAAATAATCATAATTTCACCAATGATAACTTTTACAAAGGGAAGCAATTTCAACAATCTGCTCCATTTAATGTTTCTTGGAACCAAACTCACAGATCGCGAGATTTTGGTAACAATTATTTTAAAAATAATCAAGGACATTATAATAAACAAAACTGGAGATCAAGGTCTCAGGGTCCGCAAAACAGACAATTTTTTGGAAATAAACCATTTAACCAACATCATAACGATCATTCTACTAATTATCGGACTAATCCAAATTTTAACTCTAGCAGAAACGACAATTATGGCAATTTTAATGACAAAAATCACAATCGATCGCGCCGACGAGATAGATCGTCGAATAATACAGTTAGACATTCTAATGTTGCTTTTAATGATACACAGGCTAACACTGAACAGGGTAAAGTAGCTGAAACTCACAATGCTATGTCTTGTTCTCTAGATTGTTCCCAGGTGAAAGACTGCCCAGAATGCTCGACTCTTTTCCAGCCTAAGGCGATCACGACGCTGCGTTGCGGACATACCTTGCCTAGTCTACCTGCAGTCTGCATGGCCACTCCTGCGTCAGTACACCATGGACAGGGCTCTCTTAAGTTTAACAGAGGATTTGTTAACAATATTTCATGCTCTCTTTTATTCGACTCAGGTTGTACGACAGTGGGCGTCCGGACATCGCTGATCGACCCTAGTTGTGCGACGGGCAGGGTTGTGAAATGTGTCACGTTTGGCGGAACTGTGGAAACATTCCCCACAGCCATTATAACACTTCATACTCCATTTTTTTCAGGACAGATCCAAGCATGTCTTCTTCCAAATCCAATTTGTGATTTGATTCTTGGTCGCATACATGGTATTAAAGAGTGTACACCTCAGCAAATTGCTGAATGGGAAGAGCGACATATTCAAACTGCAAATGCAGTAGTGACTAGAGCGCAAGCTATTAATATGTCGCATGATACACCTATTGAACCTACAGTTCATACCACTTGTGATGATGATGCTCCTATTTCACGGGAGTTGTTTGCAACATTGCAAAAGAATGATAATTCATTAAAAAAATTCTTTCAGTATGTTAACAAAAAGAATACAAGCAACAAACTTGCAAAATCTAGACATGACTTTATACTTAAAAATGGGATTTTGGTTAGAATAATACGGGAAAAGGATTCATCCATATGTTCTCAAATTCTAGTACCATCCTGTATGAGATCTCGGATATTACGGCATGCTCATGACTCGCAATGTGCGGGCCATATGGGTTTTTCGCGTACCAAATCCAGAGTGCTTTCGGCATTCTACTGGCCAGGCGTCCATAGAGATGTTACTCTCTATTGTCGGTCCTGTTTGATATGTCAAGAAGTTAAGGTACGGGGTCCATTTCATGCGGCTCCTATTCAAGCTGCGGACATCCCGATTAGACCATTTGATAAAATGGCCATTGACATTATTGGTCCAATGCTTCCATCTGCTAGAGGGCATACGCATATTCTTACGTGCATTGATATGTGCACTCGTTGGCCTGAGGCCATCCCTCTCAAGAACACTTCATCTGCCAGTGTAGCAGAGGCATTGATGTTAATCTTCTCACGCATTGGTTTTCCACGGAAAATCTTGTCGGATCATGGGGTTCAATTCATTTCTGAATCCATGTCTCAAGTGATGAAGACATTAGGTATAGATAGATCTCTTAGTTCTATTTATCATCCGATGTCAAATGGGTTAATTGAGCGTCTCAATAGGACACTCAAGCAGTTGTTGGGTAAGATGACTCAAGACCATCCCCAAGACTGGGATCGGGTCCTACCCGCTTGTCTCTTTGCGTATCGCGAGGTACAAAATCAAGCAACGGGTTTTTTCTCCGTTCCAGCTTGTTTTTGGCATGCAACCACGCGGTCCGATGTCGTTAATCCACGACTTATTGGTGGATGAGAATATTGAAGAGGAAACTCAATCCTCTTATGAGTATGTGATCTCTCTTAGAAAGAAAATCATAGATGCTTGTAGACTAGCTACTGCATCATCCGAACATGCCAAAGAAAAAGCTCGTCTATCTGCAAACAAATATAGACGTCTTCGCCAGCTCATACCTGGTGATGAAGCTTTTGTATTACTTCCTGCGCATAACAATCGTCTTTTAATTACCTGGAGAGGTCCTTTCAGGATCATCTCAAGAATATCCGATGTCGACTACATCGTTGATGTTAATGGCAAACATAAAACCTTCCACATTAACATGTTGAAGGAGTATTACTCACGTCCTGATTACTTACAGTCAGTGTTTCAGGCAACTGACGATCCTACACCACCTATTCAACACTATTCTAGTTTGTCAGTCATCCAAGAAGAGGAATCTTCTTTTGATGATGTACAACTACCAATACCAGTTGTACCACTCCATTCCACTGAGAAATGGAATGATGTTACTATCTCATCTACTCTTACTGATGATGATCAACGTCAGCAAGTCTCTAATATTCTACACACGTATGAGGATGTCCTTACTGACATCCCAGGTCATACGTCAGTCATCCAACATGACATTATTCTGACTGACGATACACCTATTCGAGTTCGCCCATATCCTATTCCTTTACACTTTCGTGATAAGGTTGATAGGGAATTGGATGAGATGCTTCAATTAAATATAATTGAACCATCTTCATCACCATATTCTTCTTCTATGGTAATCATTCGGAAGAAGGACAACAATATACGTCTTTGCGTAGATTACAGGAAATTAAATAAAGTTACAAAATTCGATGCGGAACCATTACCTCTTTTAGACGACTTATTAGAGAAATTGTCTCATGCCACATTCTTTTCGAAATTTGACCTTTCAAAGGGTTATTGGCAAGTGCCATTAACCCCTAAAGCAAAGCCATTCACCGCTTTCTCGACGCCAAAGGGTCTTTTTCAATATAATTTTATGCCATTCGGGTTAATGAATGCGCCAGCTACCTTTGTACGCATGATGCGCCGCATATTGTCTCATCGTCCCGATGTCATTACTTATATAGATGACATCTGTCTTTTCAGTGACTCTTGGGATGAACATATTCAGGGTTTAAAATCTTTACTTTCTACCTTACGGGATTACAACTTAACAGCAAAACCTTCAAAGGCTTTTGTCGGTTTTCATGACATCTCATTTCTTGGTCACCGTATAGGTCGCGGTTTAATATATACAGAAGACAGTAACGTCTCTAAAATTTTAAACATCTCAGCACCTAAGACAAAAAAACAAGTGAGGTCACTCTTAGGACTAATACAGTTCTATTCTAAATTCATCCCTCATTTGTCTACTATAACTGCACCTCTTTCGTCTTTACTGAAGAAGGGCACACCTAATGTAATAAAGTGGTCGCAGGATCACCAAACGGCGTTAGACTATATAAAACAAATTTTTTCAAATAAGCCTTTTTTAAGGTTGCCTAACAAAGATCTCACCTTTGTTCTTCGCAGTGATGCTTCTTCCTACGCTATCGCGGCAGTTTTGATGCAAGAATACGGAGGTACCTTATTTCCTGTTATGTACGTATCCAGAAAGCTTACGACGAGTGAAATGAAGTACTCCGTTCTCGATAAAGAGCTCCTTGCTCTTGTATGGTCAATCACAAAACTGGAACGTTACCTGCTCGGCTCACACTTTGTGGTGGAGTCTGACCAGAAAGCTCTTACGGCATTGAATACTGGAAACGTTAAGTCATCAAAGTCAGCGCGTTACGCTATAGCTCTCCAGCCATTCCACTTTGAGATACGTGCTATTCCTGGAGTGCAGAATGTATTTGCAGACTGTCTTTCAAGATGCCCTAGTGAACTTGGTGAAACTAAACTACTTTTGGATCGAGAAACGTCCTCACCGAAACATGAATAACTTTGTACAGTGTCGTTAATTGTACATCTGTGAATACTATGTGTAGCTCTACAGTATTCGTATATATATAACTTTCAGAATATACTTACGTATGGATTATAACATTATTTCTTGTGAAGTAACGTTTTATTAGAACGGGAACAGTGATATTAAAGTAACATTTTTTTTTTAGTATGGAAACATTGGTAAAAACGACAAATAGACATTCATTAGTGTTATGGAACATATTACACTACATATCGTGTTCGTTAACTTATTTCGTGCATGGAACATTAGGAACCTATTCTTGTTGACTCTAAATAGTTCTGAACGAATATTCACAATGACTGAAATTAGAATTACTTAGAATAAATTACTAGTTATTTATTTATGTGTAATTAAATACTAGAATTAGATTAATTCAATTTAATCAATTTGATTGTTTATAAATCACACATCTACTAACTTTATTAGTGTCTCGCAATACGTGTAGTCACGTATCCCACTACATGAGATTTTACTTTTAGATAACTAGTCAAACTTACTAGTGCTAGATATCAGTAAGTGCGTTGCTTCTTAAAGTGTTTAATTTTACATTGCTTCATTTTTGCACATTGTATTTCAAAATTTTCTGTTTCACTGATTCTTTTATCATTGATTATCATCAGTGTTGCTGTTCATTTTCATTTTTTGAAATCATATGTTTCAAATTTTGTTGAAAACTTAGTTGAATTTTATTATCATCTTTTTTGTTGATTTTTCATTTTCATTTTCATTTTTTCAACTTCTTTTTACTTCGAATATTACCACATCGTTCCAAAGTAGGTCGATGGTGGATGTGTGCTTTAATGCATACTGTCATTTAGTTCTATTAATTTCAAGTCAATATTCTTTTCTTAATATGATATAATTTTATGCATGTCATAAATCTTGTTGTAGTTTTGACTCACCTCTCTCGAGTAATTAGTTCGAAAAAAATTAATGGGATTAATTTTTTTAAGGGGAGGTAATAAGGGAGCTGTTACGTACATTTATTACCTAAGGGGGTAGTCTTCGGTCCTGCCAAATGTACGCACCAGTTTTATGTAGTTATATTGTTTGTGCGTTCGATTGATTCACGCACTGACGTGCACAATGCTGTGTGAGTTGCTTTGGACGCACGTGTAACCTAGTTGAGTATATTGTGACGTCATGATAGGGGCAGCTCGGACGACATTTTATGTCCGCAGTGTTATTATTTGATTCCTGGCAGATTTGAAGAAGCCAGCAGTTGTATTCGTATCTATTGGTCTTCATGGCGAAGCCAATAGTGGATGTCTGAAGTAAGTGTCGCCCCATTTCGTATGGCAAGTTTAATTATGTAAATTAAAGTATCAGGCCGCTCCTATTAATGGTCTAGCGGGAATTCATCGGAGATGACATTCCTAGAATTGGACACACGGAGTCGATAGCCTTTGGAATCTTTTGTAGAGGGAGAATCCATATGTGGAATCAAGTTAATGAATATAGATATATGCTTCACATGTTTAATATGCCGTTTTACCTATGCCAAAGTCGTGGTATGGATACCGAGAGGTTAGCCAAGATGAAACACTAACTTGGTTGTATTGTTATATCTGCCTTTTGTTTGGATTGGATATGCTATCCAAGAATTTTACAACAAAGTCTGGGATGCTTACAAGTATGATATAAATTATTGCTCCGTGAGAATGAATCCGTTTGCCTTAATAAACGTCCTTGGGAGAAGGTCAATGGACGTTAATTACCAGGTCTGTTATATGAAATGGAAGTGATCCTTAGTCACTGGAATAAGAGAACTTAACTGTTAGAGAATCTACAACAACTTTTAACAGTGATATTAACATTTTAACGTATGATCTTCACATCTGTAACTATGATTGTCTTGTTCCACTTCGTTGGTGTCACGTCAATAAAATACATGTACAGTAAACACCGACTTGTGTGCTGCCAATACTTACCCAGTTCACCCAATGCAACGATACCTGTTGGAATGTTCGTTTGAAGAAGTTTATTGACATTTTGTTCGTATTCAACCATTCGCGTGATAAAATCAATACCATTACCATAAACGGACTCCAACAATGGTATATAATAGTTTTATTAATAGACTGGAATGCTAGTTTGTTAACCTGGTGATGGTATATAATAGTTTTATTAATAGACTGGTATGTTAGTTTTTTAACCGGGTGATGGTATATAATAGTTTTATTAATAGACTGGAATGCTAGTTTGTTAACCTGGTGATGGTATATAATAGTTTTATTAAAAGACTGGTATGTTAGTTTGTTAACCTGGTGATGGTATATAATAGTTTTATTAAAAGACTGGTATGTTAGTTTGTTAACATGATGATGGTATATAATAGTTTTATTAATAGACTGGTATGCTAATTTGGTAGCATTGCTTACCTATTTTATTAGTAATTATTTTTCATTAATGTTTATAAGTATTAATTTTATTTCTATTAAGGTAAACACAATAAACATATATTTTTTTAAAATCTATGCATTTTGCAATCTTTTTTTAAATATTTATGCACGAGACCCCGATAGCTCCGGGCCCCTAGGCTTCAGCCTACTTAGCCTAATGGATAATCCTGCCCTGGCTTGGCATTAACATTTTAAACGCCTATGCTCTATAGGAAGTTGAAAGGTAATGCCGATGACCTTTCTGGAAGCTACGAAACACTGACACACAAGTTTAAAATGGCGCTACTGTCCCGTGGGCACGTGATAATCTAAAATCCTGTTGACCAACTGTGTAGGATGTCGACCTAAAGTCTGGGACCAGGACACAAATTATAATATTCTAAAATGGCCTTGTGTCCTTGTGTTAAATTTTAATAACAGGAAGTTCTTGAAACTCCATGTTTTATTGTTGGTCACGTTAATTTTTTTTTTATTTTTAAAGCATGGTTTCAATTTACCAGTGCTCTATAGCTACAGAGCGTCCGATTGGCAGAGTGGATAGAGCGCTGGTCTGTCGCGGCATAGGTGCCGGGTTTAAATCACAGTATCGACGCATTCCAGTCTACCCAGCCTGAAGTGGGTAGTTGACTCTGCTCTTGAGTTAGGGAAGGAAAAGGCAGCGAGGAAGGGACCTGGTCACTCCACCTCGCGATGCTGGACCTGGTATAGTAAAGTCTCTAACACTTCACTCCACTACGGCAGTATGACTACCTTTAGCTTGTCTGAGCTATAAATAGTGACAATAAAATACACATGGATAAAACCTAGAGATAAGTCATGAAGATTAAAATCAATAACATTTTCAAAGAACAATAAATAAAATCGAAATACGAAATCTGAGAATGTGAAGGTTATCATCATAATATTATGTGAACAGGAGTAAGTAAAAGAAAGTCTACATGTCAGTCAATGAAAAAAAAATAAAAAGTTGTAACAGACAGCTACATGAAGCTACCTGTTGAAAAGAACGAACGAACGAACGAGCGAACTTTATTTTAAAAGGGTTAAGAATTGGGCGC
>JAMPIV010023228.1:60000-420000 GCA_024509875.1 Oreohelix idahoensis | reverse complement strand
AGAGAGAGAGAGAAAAAGAGAGAGAGAGAGAGAGAGAGAGAGAGAGAGAGAGAGAGCTGAACCAACTGCCAGCAAATCATCATCACTCTTGGCAGGGAGTGTAGAGACTGGTGCAATAAGGAAGCTGAACTGCAAATTAATATGCTGATAAATGATAAGCTAGGGATGATGGTGCCAAAGTATACAATATAAACTGATTGGTCTTTTCTCCGTGGTGAGAAATCAGAATGGCGCTTTTCGGCTGAAGTAAAGGACTGTGCAACCAGCTGTCTCCCTGGTCACACATCGGGTGCTGGGTGCCTCTAAATCTCAATGGATGGGTATGAAAAAAAATCGAAAAAAAGGTGATTCATCTTACGAGGACAAAAGACAAAGAAAATAGTCTACGTTACGGCCACAAGGCCTTCGTCAGGAAAGGAAAGAAAGTGAAGGCTAGATAGGACACATAAGAACTAAAATAAATATAAAAATAAAACCTAGGTACTTCCCTGAAGGCAAGGCATAAATCCTATCACTGTTGCTGTCCGCTGATGGACCGCGTGGTTGGAAAGGAAGCATCTGGATGTCACCAACTCCGATACATAGGATTCGAGGTGCCTGATATCCTCCTATCACGCTGTGACGTACGTCTAGTTTGACTAGTGAATTTTCCCTGATATGATGGATGATTTAAAGGGACCTTTAGCTTTTCATAACATTAGAACCCCTGAACATTTGTTGTAACTTTTCGTTTGCCAGAACGCATTCCACCGGGACTCATGTAGGATACAGCGACGAGATCAAAGAGACAGACCGAGGGATCTTAGGGGAGACTATCGGCGCTATCAAAGACAGTAGTTTTCCCTGATACGAGACGCAGTTGCTTGCCGCTAATTTCGCGTCTCGGTGTCAATCGAGGAACCGAGCGAACGGAGGAAAGCGAAACGGGCAGCAGCGAGCGGATACGAAGACCAGGGGGCGGCTTTTTCTCTTGATTTGGCGGTCAGATCCCCAAAAGTTCGTGAGATCAAATAAGTTGTCAAGTTTATCATGTCCCACTCAACTTACATTCCATTTTAGCTAAATAGACCATGAAGAACTAGACACGTTATCACTCGCTGGCCAGACCTTTACAGAAGCACTAGCTTTATTGAAATCTTGTTATAGATTTTCCCCTGGATTTTATATATATTTGCAGTGATTTCTAATTCTGTGCAAAGCGAGTGATCGTAACCTGTGCGATCCCAGCATTAAGAAAGCAATAAAGAAATCAATCTAAGCAAAGCAAAGCATAAACAGTGTGTAGAGTTCCCCTGACGCAGAACTTGTTGAGACTGTGTAAATTTTTAATCTTTGAGGCGATTCTATGTTTGGAATTCCGCTATCTAACTTATAGCAAAGAAAGCACACCCAAAGACAAATTTAACGCACCATCAAACAACTTAAGTCGTAACGGGAAGAAGAACACTGGCCCGAGCTTTGTTAGTTTACTGACACAGAGAGATAATTCATAATTTCCTGAACAGTGATGTGACTAGTTTTCTCACTGGACTTAAACCATACCTCACGGATAAAGTGTACCAGCACGCGTAAGAATTTTATTATCCGCGGCATAGTCAAATAGACCACACCATCCTCACCCCGGTATCAGAGACCGTGCCCTCCCATAGAAACTGTTATTAAGAAAAGAGACACAACTACAGATTCATTTTCCAGCGATTACGGGATCCTTTTATGTGCTGACCGCCTACCCGATAATCTGGGGCTAGAACTTGAACAAACACTCATACATTTAGTTGAGGTGTAACTGCTGTTGTGTTATTCTATGGAGTGCAAGATTTTTTCACAATCGGTAAGTGAGAGCAAGATGAGTGAAGGCCTTTGCTAGCGCGTGTATGAATGACAGGAAATTAATTCTTTTGTGTGACCATTTTGTTAACTTGCTTACCTGGTAACATATATCTTTTCTGTATACCCTACATTGTTCCTTTAAGTGGGATAGTTGATAATTTGTTAACTCTGTTTAAAACCACCTCCTTTCCATTTGCTTAGTAAAGGGAAGAACAGCTGGGAGAACAGGTTTTTTTTTCTATCACTTATACCTAACTTGGTAACACCTCTTTCAGAGTAATTAACTTTACTGTTAGGTTAACGTACCCGTGTTCCTGATATTATCTATCTCTGGACTGGGTTTGTCTTTGTCTAATGAGCGGGAAGGGCTTAGTCGATACCAATCTTCTTCACCCCCTCCCAAA
Organism: Oreohelix idahoensis; assembly: GCA_024509875.1. NCBI lineage: Eukaryota > Metazoa > Mollusca > Gastropoda > Stylommatophora > Oreohelicidae > Oreohelix > Oreohelix idahoensis. The sequence goes on along the minus strand of JAMPIV010023228.1, from coordinate 417,766 downwards.
CTTGTTATTTGCATTTGTGTACTTATGATAATTTATGTAATATCTGATATTTTTAGTGATTGATGTTTAAAGTGAATAAAATCACCTAAACTCATTTAGTTCTGTGTGTTGGATATACCCAAAGCCCAACATTTCCCCTATTCGTTTAATATAGTTTGTATCAACGTCGTGTGTGTGTTTGAACACACCGAATCGGTGTGCGCGCAGATGCGAGTCTGGAAAACTGGCAAATAATTGTTTGACCAGGAGAGTGAAAGAGAAGATTGAGAGACACGATTTGTCGTAAATAAGTCTGTCTTTACTCTCCTCCAGCACGCTGTGAAGTAACTATTAAATCTCTACATTTTCTATCACTGAGCTTTCCATCATCATTTTCCACTCTAAACCGGACCACTATTTCTACGACTCTTTTCTCTCAAAATAAATTTACGACAATATTTGGCCGGCTCGTCTGGGATAATTTTGAGATACATTTGATGCACACATATTTGTGGGCTGGTTCTGGGATCTTGAGCTACATTTGAGGCAATCGCATAGCCGGGTTAAAGATATTTTGAGTCTGATTTAGTTTGGGTCTAACTAGGTAGAGTGTGAATGATTTGTCTTTGTGAATTAGGGAAATAAATAAATAATTACACCCCTAGACAAACGTTCTTTAAGTATTTGGGTTGTCCACACAGCATATTTACAGGTTGTTTTCTCTCCACAGCAGTAGAAAGTACAGATAAACAAATATATTTGCTATTTTAATTATCCTCTGGCGGAGATAATTATATTTCTTTCTTTATAAAAGTTGCTGGGATTGCGTGATTGTTTTACAGTCACTAAGGTTTTTGAAGTCAAAAAGAGTTGAGCTTAGCTAAAGACGGATTGTTCTGATTTTTAAAAAAATTAAGTTAACAACGTCTCATCTCAATAATTGACTTTAGGGACGGAGTTTGTTGTCAGAGATTTAAAATTTAGGGGAAATTTTTTTTTTTCCTTTTAAATTGTTTTAATATAAATTTTTCTCTACTGTTAGTAAAAGTAGATTCTTTTCCAGTGTAACTTACCATTTAGTGGCATAGTCGCTTGCGTTTAGAGCCTTAATTGCCAGATAATAGCAGCGATAAGTTTGCACAGTACAGGTAGGAGGTAACACAGGTAAATTTGTACTTGTGTTTTTTTTCTCGTAGCGGTTCAGAGTTCCTCCCTTTCGCGTTTCTTCTTACTAGTTCTCTAAGCATACTTCATCTTATTCTTTAACAATGGCAGAGAGGATAAAGATGAGGTCCATCTTGAGGCTGGAAGCGAAAGAGGCAGGATTAGATGCAGAAGCTGCAAACGCGTTTATTAACCAGGAATTGGAAATATATGACGCGGAGCAACAGAGAGCCGAAGCTGAGAGGAAGGCGAAGCAACAGAGAGCCAAAGCTGAGAGGAAGGAAGAGAAAGAAAGAACAGAGAGGAGAGAAGCCCAGGAGAGGGCAGATAAGAAAGAAGCGGAAGAACGTCTTTTGGAACAGAAGAAAATTGAAGCAGAGATGGAAACTCGCAGAGAGAGAGAGAGAGAGACAAGGAAAGACAGCATCAACTGGCGCTTAAGGCTCTAGAGAGTCGGGGCGCCTCTACTTCGACTAACGGAGAGCCGTCTTCGCCCCAGTCTCAATCAATGGACCTCTCCAGTACTCAATCTGCCCAATTAACTGCTATGTCGTTTTCTTTAGAATCTTTTCCTAGCCCTAACGAAAAAATTGACAGCTACCTAGAAAAATTCGAGAGACTCGCGAATCTTTATGGGTTAGAGAGTACCCGCTGGGCGCTCAAACTTTCAACGTCACTGAAAGGCAATGCTTATGACGTGTACACAAAGCTGGGACCGAATCAACATGATTACGACATGTTGAAAAAGGCCTTACTACAGCAGTTTGAGATGACTGCCCGAAAGTTTCTGCAGTTGTTCAGAAACAGCCGAAAAGAGAGCACGGAAACATTTCCCAGTTCTCTTCACGTCTCACGGGTTATCTGACAAAGTGCATTGAATTATCTGACCTACCTCTTTCATATGAGGGACTCCTCGAACTTGTTCTTGTGGAGCAGATAAAATCCACTTTGTCGAATGAAACACGTAGATTTTTGGCTGAACAGGGGGCAGTCAGGCTTGAAGACATACTCAATAAAGCCGAACGCTATAGCAATGCAATGGCCGAACTTCCCAGCACTAAACGTAAACCCACCGATGAGCCATCTCGAAAACAGAATCTAGAACAGGCATCCTATTCTTCCACTTCCTCTCAACATTATAACCAACGAGATAACAATACCCAGAAACCTCCCCAGGAAAAATCGAAATTCTACAAAACCCGATACCCCCCCAACAAAAATTCTGATCAACCCAACAAGCCTACGTGGCAGCGCGGCCACCAAGGTCAAGGAAAAGGGAAGACCCCTACACCAGGAACGTCTGATCAGGGCAAACAAACCGGTGCAAACCGCATTGGATGTTTGCATACAGCCTCGAAAGGTAGAGTCAATGTCAGTGATTCTCAACCTGAGGGGGACCGACCCTCAACTCGAGGAACTGTAATTTTGAACGGTACCTCCACTACTTGTCTTTTTGACACTGGATTAAGTTTTGATTGTATTGTCGCTAGGCACCTAGTCAAACCCGGTCAGGAGACAGAGGAAACCGTCAAACTTAGTGGAGTTTTCAGGAGTGATGCACCCAGGACGCTTCCTATCGCACTGGTAGAAATACACTCTGACTTTGTCAGAGGAGTTATTAAAGCGGCCATAATGGATGATCCGATCTACCCAGTTATCCTGGGATGTAGATATGTGTTCATTGGGAGACCTAAGGAGCCGATTGTGGCAGCGGTAACCACAAGAGGGCAAGCCAAGAAGGAGAGGGAGCCTGCGCCAAACTTGTTGCCGAATGAACTGAAGGAGGCGCAACAAAAGGACCCTACTCTGGCGCCCTGCTTTAAAAAACTGCCCATGGCTAAGGACCCCAGACACAACGGAGACATCTTTTCTAAGGATGGTGTATTGTATCGTAGAACGGGCAACCCGGACACGGGGAATAACCAGCTCCTAGTACCGACGCAGTACAGAAACCAGATCTTAGAAATGGGGCACTCTCTTCCCTTTAGCGGACACATGGGACAAAACGCCACTATTCAGCGAATAAAAAACCACTATTGGTGGCCAGGAATGAACTCTGACATTGTCAGGTACGTGAAATCCTGCGCCCAGTGCCAACGGGTAGCACCCAAGCACTTGACACCCCCAGTACCTATGGGGCAAATGCCAATAGTAGGGACTCCATTTGAACGGGTTGCTGTCGACATTATTGGTCCTCTGGAAAAGACCAAAAGAAGGAACAGGTTCATCCTGACCTTAGTTGACACTTGCACTATGTGGGCCGAAGCCGTACCGCTACCATGCACTAATTCCAAGCATGTCGCAGAAGCCCTTGTGCAAATTTTTACACGGTTGGGATTCCCTCAACAAGTTTTGACGGACAATGGATCCCAATTCCGTAGCCTGTTAATGGAGGAGATCTTTAAGATCTTGAGGGCCAAACATATCCACACAAGTCCCTACCATCCGGCCGGAAATGGGCTCGTGGAACGTTTTAACGGTACCCTCACCATGATGTTACGTAAGCTGGGTCAGGAGAAACCGGAAGACTGGGACCAATATATATCGGCTGCCTTATTCGCCTACCGAGAGGTACCCCAAGCGTCTACGGGTTTTGCGCCAGCTACACTTTTATTTGGCAGACCTATTAAGGGGCCACTAGAAGCCTTACTTCGGTCCCTGACAGACCAGAAGGCTGACGAGACAGTCGTCTCTGCAAGCAAGTATGTATCTGAGCTTAAGGAAAGGCTAAAGCTAGGATGGGATCTAGCTACTACCAACCTTAAGAAAGCCCGCGCTAAAATTACTAAAAGATACAACAAAGCTGCAAAAGAGAGAGAACTACAACCAGGGGAGAAAGTCCTATTGCTACTTCCAACCGGAAGCAATAAACTTCGCATCGGATGGCAAGGACCGTTTACCGTCCTTAAAAAGATCTCACGTACCAACTACAAGATCTCCATCAAAGGAAAGGAGAAGGTCTTCCACATAAATCTGCTAAAGAAATATTTGGAAAGACCGGTGCCATCCTCCGAGCATCTCCTGGCTGTCGCCATAGCAACGGAAGACGAGGAAGATGATGATGGTTGCATGGAGTATCCACTGCAACCCACAGAATCCTTTAAAGATGTCAAGTTCGGCGACAATCTCTCACCAGAACAACAAACAGAAACTAGGGCTCTACTAAAACAGTACAGTGCAGTTTTAACGGATGTACCTGGTCGAACAAATCTCATTGAATTTGATATGAAATTAACAAACGAGACCCCTGTTCAAACCAGAGTTTACCCCATCCCGTACGCTAAAGCTGATGCACTTCGCGGAGAAATAGACAAGCTGCGTCAGGCAGGAATTATCAGTGAGTCTACATCTCCTTACAGCTCGAGCGTAGTGCTGTTGCAGAAGCCCAATAAGGAAGTTCGGCTGTGCATTGATTACAGGTTGCTAAACGCTGTAACGGAATTCCAGCCCGAACCTCTCCAAACTGTTTCTGAGTTGTTCACCAAGCTCAGCAAAGCTAAGATCTTCTCCAAGATTGACCTCAGCAAAGGTTATTATCAAATACCAGTCAAGGAGGAAATTAAACCTTTGTTAGCTTTCAGCACTAGTGAAGGACATTACACATTTAACGTGATGCCGTTCGGTTTGCATAATGCACCAGGAGTGTTCACCAGGATGATGAGAAAGCTTCTACAACCTTTGCAAAGTCCCCATATCCATAATTTCATGGATGACATCTTAATTGCATCGGAAACCTATGAAGAACATATTGCTACGGTTGCTATGCTCCTCAGGAGACTACAGGAAACGGGTCTCACAGCCAGACCTAGCAAATGTCTCATCGGGTTTGAACAGTTAGACTTCCTGGGGCACACTATTTCTCACGGATGCAGTTGGCCTATTAAGAAGAACGTGGAGAAAATAGTGGCAGCAAAAAGACCCCGAACGAAGAAAGACGTACGTTCCTTCATATCGCTATGTGCATACTATCAGAAGTACATCCAGAACTTCAACGGACTGACGGCACCTCTGACTGACCTCACAAAGAAAGGTTGTCCTGATAAGGTCATATGGGATCAAAAGTGCGAACACGCGTATAGCACTTTGAAAGGACAGTTGTCTGCATACCCCATTTTGAGGTTGCCTGACCTCAAGAAACCTTTTGTACTGAGAGTCGACGCGTCAGGTCAGGGCATCGGGTCAACACTGCTTCAAGCCGATGACAGTGACCTGAACATGCTATTTCCAGTTGCCTATGGCAGTCGGAAATTAAATAAAGCGGAACGGAACTACAGCGTAGTTGAAAGGGAATGTCTTGCTCTGATTGACGGTATCAGACGCCATCATGAGTTTCTTTATGGTACATCTTTCACGGTGCAAACAGACCACGCTCCGTTAGCATTTCTTGGTGCCAATAAAGAATTTAACGCAAGGATCATGCGTTGGGTGCTTCTTTTAAGCGTTTATTCTTTCAAAGTGGAATATATTCCGGGAAGACAGAATGTCGGGGCTGATTTTCTGAGTAGAAACTGGTCTACAGAGGAAGAAGAGCAAACTGAAGATACCACTCATCCTAAAATCACCAATCAGGTCACCTCCATTGTCAAAAATGAAAACATGAAAAATGGTTTCATGTCTAAAAGTGGGGACGATTGTGACGTACGTCTAGTTTGACTAGTGAATTTTCCCTGATATGATGGATGATTTAAAGGGACCTTTAGCTTTTCATAACATTAGAACCCCTGAACATTTGTTGTAACTTTTCGTTTGCCAGAACGCATTCCACCGGGACTCATGTAGGATACAGCGACGAGATCAAAGAGACAGACCGAGGGATCTTAGGGGAGACTATCGGCGCTATCAAAGACAGTAGTTTTCCCTGATACGAGACGCAGTTGCTTGCCGCTAATTTCGCGTCTCGGTGTCAATCGAGGAACCGAGCGAACGGGGGAAAGCGAAACGGGCAGCAGCGAGCGGATACGAAGACCAGGGGGCGGCTTTTTCTCTTGATTTGGCGGTCAGATCCCCAAAAGTTCGTGAGATCAAATAAGTTGTCAAGTTTATCATGTCCCACTCAACTTACATTCCATTTTAGCTAAATAGACCATGAAGAACTAGACACGTTATCACTCGCTGGCCAGACCTTTACAGAAGCACTAGCTTTATTGAAATCTTGTTATAGATTTTCCCCTGGATTTTATATATATATTTGCAGTGATTTCTAATTCTGTGCAAAGCGAGTGATCGTAACCTGTGCGATCCCAGCATTAAGAAAGCAATAAAGAAATCAATCTAAGCAAAGCAAAGCATAAACAGTGTGTAGAGTTCCCCTGACGCAGAACTTGTTGAGACTGTGTAAATTTTTAATCTTTGAGGCGATTCTATGTTTGGAATTCCGCTATCTAACTTATAGCAAAGAAAGCACACCCAAAGACAAATTTAACGCACCATCAAACAACTTAAGTCGTAACGGGAAGAAGAACACTGGCCCGAGCTTTGTTAGTTTACTGACACAGAGAGATAATTCATAATTTCCTGAACAGTGATGTGACTAGTTTTCTCACTGGACTTAAACCATACCTCACGGATAAAGTGTACCAGCACGCGTAAGAATTTTATTATCCGCGGCATAGTCAAATAGACCACACCATCCTCACCCCGGTATCAGAGACCGTGCCCTCCCATAGAAACTGTTATTAAGAAAAGAGACACAACTACAGATTCATTTTCCAGCGATTACGGGATCCTTTTATGTGCTGACCGCCTACCCGATAATCTGGGGCTAGAACTTGAACAAACACTCATACATTTAGTTGAGGTGTAACTGCTGTTGTGTTATTCTATGGAGTGCAAGATTTTTTCACAATCGGTAAGTGAGAGCAAGATGAGTGAAGGCCTTTGCTAGCGCGTGTATGAATGACAGGAAATTAATTCTTTTGTGTGACCATTTTGTTAACTTGCTTACCTGGTAACATATATCTTTTCTGTATACCCTACATTGTTCCTTTAAGTGGGATAGTTGATAATTTGTTAACTCTGTTTAAAACCACCTCCTTTCCATTTGCTTAGTAAAGGGAAGAACAGCTGGGAAGAACAGGTTTTTTTTTCTATCACTTATACCTAACTTGGTAACACCTCTTTCAGAGTAATTAACTTTACTGTTAGGTTAACGTACCCGTGTTCCTGATATTATCTATCTCTGGACTGGGTTTGTCTTTGTCTAATGAGCGGGAAGGGCTTAGTCGATACCAATCTTCTTCACCCCCTCCCAAACTTGTTATTTGCATTTGTGTACTTATGATAATTTATGTAATATCTGATATTTTTAGTGATTGATGTTTAAAGTGAATAAAATCACCTAAACTCATTTAGTTCTGTGTGTTGGATATACCCAAAGCCCAACATTTCCCCTATTCGTTTAATATAGTTTGTATCAACGTCGTGTGTGTGTTTGAAAACACCGAATCGGTGTGCGCGCAGATGCGAGTCTGGAAAACTGGCAAATAATTGTTTGACCAGGAGAGTGAAAGAGAAGATTGAGAGACACGATTTGTCGTAAATAAGTCTGTCTTTACTCTCCTCCAGCACGCTGTGAAGTAACTATTAAATCTCTACATTTTTTCTCTCAAAATAAATTTACGACACACGCTAATAATTAATAAACGCAGCAAACCATTAAAAACAGAGGAACCACACAATAAAAAATAATACATTATTTATTTTCTAAAAATGGTTATTGCTCATAACGGAAGGAAAACCAATGAAGTTATACAAACACGACACGTGAAAACAACACATTCTAATATAAATTAACATCACCGACAGCAATCAATTGCAAATGGCAATATATACTGAAGCACATTAAAAACGCACCAACTGTGTAATCCAGGAACAGAGTGTGAAATGTAAATATAAGTCTTTACAAGTTTACATATTTTGAATCTTTATTCATTTTCCTATGAATCCATGCTGGTCATTAATTTGTACATTTGATTGTTATGAAATTAATTGCATTCTGTGCAGGCAAGGGAGAAAAGCAAAAATACAAAAAAATGCACGTGCGTTATCCTGCTGGAGAAGCTGCAAGTCTGGATAAATTGTGAACGCAGGAGCAACCAGTGCATCCAGAACCTCATCTCGATATGTCACAGCATTAACATTTCCACGGAAGACGTGAAGAGGCAAGCGATGGTGAAAACTGAATCATCCCCAAATGTGAATACTTACTTACTTACTTAGTCGTTCCCCTTCTACCGTGAGGTGTAGAGGTTTGGAAGAGAGAGCGCCAGACCATTCTATCAGCTGTCTTCTTCCTGGCCTGGTTCCATTTCTAGTCCTCGGTCCTTCAAAGATTGTCTAATGTTGTCCTCCCAGCGGACTCTGGGTCGTCCTGGAGGTCTGGATCCCTGGCTCTTTGTTTCCCATGCTTGTCGTGGTAGCCGATCTTCTCCCATTCTGCAGACATGGCCAAACCATCTTAGTTGGGACTGTTCTATTTGGGTCTGCAGCGGATGGGATTTTAGGCCTTGACGGATCGTCTGGTTGCGGACCATGTCTCTTCTTGTTACTTCAACCACTTTCCTCAGATACCTCATTTCTGAGGTTTGGATCTGGCTTTTGTGGGTTGTAGTCACTGCCCACGACTCGCATCCATATGTCAAGACTGGGACATAGGTGGAGCGGTATACAGCCATCTTCGTTTTCTTACCAACCTCTTTCTTGCTGAGGAATCCACGATTTATGGCCTGAAAAAAGTCTCCCAGCCGCTGCTTTTCGAGTGGCCAACTCTTCTTTGATGCCTCCCTTTCGGTCTATAATAGCTCCGAGATATTTAAAGTGGTCGACCTGCTCCAGGACCTGTTCTCCCAACGTAATCTGATGTTTTCTTTCTTCTCGTGATATCACCATGGATTTTGTTTTAGAGCTGCTTATGACCATCCCTCTCTTCTCCAGCTCTTCCTTCCAGACTTGCAGGTTGGATTGGAGATGTGCCTCTGATTTAGCAATCAGGGCAACATCATCAGCAAATGCCAGCTCCGAAATATAGACCTGTCTCATCTTCCAGTACCCCACTGAATACTTTCTTGTTCTCTCCTTACATGCCTTGATGACATCGTCCATAAGGAGTATGAAGAGGTAAGGTGATAGGATATCACCTTGTCTTACACCAGTGGTGGTTCTGAACTCTTCTGACTTATGGTTTGCTGTCCTCACATAATTTCTGCAAGACTTGTAGAAGCTCTGTATAGCATGAATCAGAGGTGCTGGAATATTCTTCCTTGCCAAACAGTCCCAAAGTTTGCTCCAGGGGACCCTGTCAAACGCCTTTTCCAGATCTATGAAACAAAGATGGATCTCACTCTTATACTCAAGGGCCTTTTCACTCAGCTGTCTGAGTGTGAAGATTAGGTCTTGAGTACTTCGGTTTTCTCGGAATCCGCACTGGACCTCATCCAATTGTGGCTCAGCTAGGCGTCGGAGTCTCTGCTCTAGGATTCTAGAGTAGATTTTACCAGGGACACTGAGAAGGGATATGCCTCTATGGTTTCACATTGTCGATTGTCACCCTTTTTGAAAATTGGTGTTATGATGGCAATCTCCCAATCCTTTGGTATGGTCTTGTTGCACCATGCTGCCTGTAGGACCTTTAAGAGTAATAGGTCGCCTGATGCTCCCATGTACATAACCATTTCTGGTGTTATACCATCATGCCCTGCTGCTTTGCCCATCTTGATTTTCTCTAGTGCTGCCCTCAGTTCTTCCATCTTTATGTCATCTTCACCATCATTGGTTTCCTCTTCTGTGTCAGTGGTTATCATTTCTGATGCTTCATCATGCTCACCATCCAGGAGTTCTGAGAAATATTCTTTCCATCTTTCCATTACTTCCTTCGGGGCAGTAAGCAATTTGCCTTGCTTGTCCTTTATAAATTTGAGAGGGCATTGTTTTTCTTTCCTCGTGTTCTTTAGGGTCTTATAGAACAATTTCTGGTTTTCTTGTGCATCTTTTTCTAGCTTTTCTCCAAATTCTTCCCAGGACTTCTGTTTTGCTGCTAGCACTTTGTTCTTTGCTTCTGTTCTGAGTGTCACATATTCTCTATATTTTTTCCATTTGTCCTGTTGTGTTTTTAGCTCCTAAGTATTGTTTCCATGCCATTTTCTTCTCTCTTATTTTCTCTTTGACTTCCTCTGTCCACCAAGGTGTCCTCTTTCTCTGGTTCCCAAGTCGGACTTCACCGCATGCTTCTGCAGCAGCTGTCTTTATGATATCCTTGAATTTATTCAGAGGGTTTCCAAGTCATCAGGTCGTTCTTCTGTGTTGCTCACTGCTGTAGCAATAAGCCCCTGATATCTGGTCTTAATTTCTGGCTCTCTCAGCTTGTAGGTCCTAATGCTCATTTCTCCTGTTTGTTTACTTGGTTTCTTGCGTGATGTTGGGCAGTTCCTAGGCTGAGCAACTCTTTCAGTTGTTCGTTTGATTGTTAGCAGGTAGTGATCACTTCCAATCTCTGGCCCCCTCCAGACTCTTGCATCTCGGACATATCTGAATGAGCTTCTCCGAACAATGGCATAGTCGATCACTGACTTCTCATTCTTGGTTGGTTCACATCTAGTGTATGCATGTATGCGCTTATGGGGGAACTTTGTGTTTGTAATGATCAGATTCTGCTCACTGCAGAATCTAAGGAGTCGCTTTCCATTGTCATTGAGAGTATCTTCTCCATATCTTCCGATAACTCCACCCCATCTAGCATGGTCATTTCCAACTCTGGCATTAAAATCTCCGAGCATAATAACTTCATCTAGGCAGTCATCCACTGTCCTTTGAAGCAGCTCGAAGAATTCCTCCTTGACCTCTGTTCTCTCATCCTCATTTGGCCCATACACTATGACCAGATTGACTATGGTTTCTCCTTCTTTTAGTTTTACAACCATAATGCGCTCCGAGACAAAGTTCCATCCCTTGATACTATCTTTTTGATTTTGGGCCACAATGCAACACACGCCCCCTTTAGCTCTTTCAGATATGGGTACACCACTGTAGAGCAACGTGTTGCCATCGAGATCCATGACTCCTTGTCCTTTTTTCTTCGTTTCCGTTATAGCCAGGATTTCTAGTTTTGCTTTCCTCATCTCTTCCACCAGCTCCTCTTCCTTCCCATTTATCCTTCTTGTGTTCCAAGTTCCATAAGTCGTAGTCCGTAGTCCGTTCCAGTTCGTCGCCTTTAGAATCAGTCCGGTTTTCTCTCTTGTAGTTCGCGTAATCATGATTTAAAGCAAACAGGTGATTGGCCTGTTGTGCCTTTGCATGGTGGAGGGGCTGCCTCCTTACGGCCTCCATGCAGGCCGCCCTCCTCCTTTTTCATGCCGGCTTGGGACCGGCATTGGCGGAGTTAATGTGAATACTGCCACCTCCAAATCGGTTGACACAGCAATCTGCAAAGCGCTCTCCACACCGTCGCCAAATCCGCATACGTCCATCAGCAAAGGATATGTTGAATCTGCTCTCGTCTGTGAATAGGACAGCATTCCACTGCAGTCTAGTCCATCTGACATGTTGCTCTGCCCATTGCAGGCGCTGCTGACGATGTCTGTGAGTCAAGTTTGGCCCAACATAAGGTCGTCTTGCAGTAAGGCCTGTATCTCTGAGTCGTCGTATGACTGTCATTCAAGAGACTTGCCCATGTCTACCCACTATTGCTCTTGCTTTTTGACTTGCCGGGAGAGTACGATTCCTTTGGTAACTCAGCACAATATGACGATCTTGCGCAGGGGTAGTAACTCGTGGTTGGCCACTCCGAAGTCTATCCCGGGCACTGCCAGTGGTTCCGTAACGTTCATTGTGACGTACAATAGTGCTGTGGTAGCAATTCATCCTTCTGGCAATGGCCCGCGAGCTCATTCCGGTCTCCAACATACCAATGGCTCGTTGGCGGTCGTTTTCAGATAGTCGTGGCATTTCAAGCACATGTACTGGGTGTTTTGTCTCAACGGCCTTTTTATACCGAGTATACTGCCACAACGTGTACACATTTTCAGGGTCATAGCTGTTGGGAATCGTGTTGCACGTGTAACTTTCATTGTTTTCATTTAGTCTGTACACAAACCCGTGGGTTGAATCATGCACTTTCCATTCCAGCAGCCATTCGCTCTCTACCTCTTGGCAAACACAGGGAAAATCCATTCCCACACCTTTTTTTTTCCAGCTTCTCGGCATCAGTATATATAATAGTGGTGCGTTTTTAATGTGCTTCAGTATATATTTGTATATAACACATATCTGAAAACAAAATGACGCTAAATACCCTAATTAACCGACAAATAGGTTGAACAGGGTAGCTCAAGCATGAGAGTTGAGATAGAGGTAGCTACCGGAGCCCTCATGTGGTTGTCTGAAACTACATTAACCACAGCAGTCATTGTGTCGGACTCTCAGGCCATGCTTCGGAAGGTCCAAAGTGAATGGCTACGACATGAATGGAAAACGTGCATATGGGCCACAAACCTTCAGGAAATGGTGTGGATCTACTGTGCAGGTCATGTAAGAGTACATGGCAATGAGAGATCTGATAGACTACTCCAGAGAACAACCAGACTTGGGACACTGGAAGTACATGGCAATGAGAGATCTGATAGACTACTCCAGAGACTAACAATTCTTGGGATACTTGATATAGATAAGGCAGAGATAAGAAGGGCAATTAACGATCGCCTGTTAGAGATTAACACGGTAATCGATCAATCAACACTACTCAGACTGCTAGATTTTGGCATCAGACGTAAAACTTGCCAGGAAACACGCATGTGACCGGGGAAAGGGAGGGAAATCTGTAAATCGCTTGTGCTAAGGGAAATAATCACAAGACTTTATTTACTGTAATTCTTCTGTGGAAGACTTGTTATACACCAGCGATGTTGCTTCCAGAAGTAAGGAACAACCCAGGCAATTAGGAGTACTCGTAATGGCCTTTTGTGATGATACAACCGAACTAGAAAAATTCATTATGAACAGCAACTTTAACAGTCAAGGAAAATTTCAACAGTGCAGTATATTTGATAAGTCTCAGTAGTTATACAAGATATCCTTTATTTCATTTTGTTTCCATATAAAAAGTGTCGGCTCCAAGCTTATTTCTGGTGGGTAGGAAAGGAAAAAACTGCCGGCTTTAGCCTCGATGGCAAAAGGCTTACGGCTCTTCAGTAGTCGTATCATGGCATGTCTATACACTGTGGAAATCCTAGCGAGACTTTGATTAAAACTAGGACGAACTTACGAATCGTGGAGTAAACCACAATATAATTGTAGCAGGGGTTAGTGCTGGTTCACTAAATAACCCTGGTTGGTAGTGGATCTCTAGACGGTTATATACTTGTCCTAACCGTATGAGTCAAAGGCTTTGTGTTCTCAGTAGGGGATGCGCCATGCTGCTCCACACCTCGAAAGAGATTTTTTTTTTTTTTAAATAAAAGATATCCTTTATTTCGTTTCGTTTTCTAAGTAGAAAAATGTGGAAGCTCCAAGCTTATTTCTGGTGGGGGAGGAAAGGAAAAACTGCCAGCTTTAGCCTCTAAGGCGAAAGGCTTACGGCTCCTTAATACTGTAGTCGTTTAGTGGCATCTGTGGAAAATCCTAGCGAAATAAAAATTCGAACGAGTCTTTGATTAAAACTAAGTCGAACTTACAAGTTGTGGAGCAAGCTACAATAAAATCGTAGCAGGGGTTAGTGCTGGGTCACTAATTTACCCTGGTTGGTAGGAGGTCTCTAGACGGTTATATTCTTGTCCTAACCGTATGAGTCAAAGGCTTAGTGTTCAATAGTAGGGGATGCGCCAAGTTGCTCCACACCTCGACTAGAGATTTTTTTTTTTCCAAAGGTCCCAACAACTATCATAGTAACTACAAATCAGTAACAATCAAAGTGTAAAATTATTTGGATGATGAAACAGAATGTAAGTGAGGCCATGAAGGTTCTAAGTACATCGACACCCTACCATGAGATGAATGAAGACATATGTGATAAAGGTATTTGATATTTACAGAAGAAGTATTTACATCCAAAGCTACTTGCTTTGTATCTATTTACATTATATAGTTGAACAACAAAGTATTTAAAGCTAGGTGTATAACACTAAGGAATTTTAAAGTTGTTCTGTTATGTCTTGCGTCATGCGTTCATATATTTGTGTAAATATTGTACTGTCGTAATGTCTACCGTCATATACGGCCCTATTTCTACACGTCCAAACAAGATATCTAAAGTCAGCTAGTAAAGTCAGTAGCTTGAGTTCTGTTCGTCTCGTCATTCGTGGTAGCGTGTTAAGCGTAACTGCTCTGTATAAATTTAGCGTTTGTTGCGTGTTGGAGGCTATTAGTTTCCTTAATTTATTTAGAGTAGGTACCACTGTTTTACATGTGTAAAACAAGTGGTTCTCTGTTTCTATTGTGTTGTTGCTGCACAGTTTACATTTTGGCGGCGCTTTGCTTGCTTTTTTTGCTGACTGCATGCCCGCAATAGGTGTTAAACTGTGTAGTAATCTGAAAGTGACTTCTTTTGCTTGTGGTTTGATGTCTATTGCATGAATGTTTGTGAAACTCTGTGTGTAATCAGTTATAAAAAGGTTGTACCCTCTTCTTGTGTTTAGAGGTGTTTCTTGTGCTGCAACTAGAAGTTTGTATATAAGTTTGGTGTCTTGTTTTATTAAATGTTTATTACCTTCTAAATTTTGTAAACATATTGCGTAGAAGGGTGGTGGTGTACCAAAAAAGTGAGGTTGGTTATTGTTTAGTTTACAAAGATTAGATAATCTTATCCCAATATAATAGTGTGCCAGTTGGTATAGACCCGGGCTTTTTATAACTTCCCCTATGTATTTAATTCTTAAAGCTTTAATTTTAGTATTGATATCCTGTAAGGCTATCCCCCCTTTATTTTTAGGTTGTATTAAAGTAGCGTGTTTAATACTGTACCAAGTGTTCCTAAAAATGAAGGCCCTAATTAGTTTATTTATTTCCGTTATAATCTTTTTAGGTACTATCTGTATGTTTGCTGTATAAATCATTTTTGGCATAATAAAACAATTAACTATAACACATCTTCCGAAAATGGTGGCCGTTTTGTATTTGTAAATTTCTAGTATCTTTTGAATTTTCTCTAACAATTTTGTCCATGTTTCTTTGTTGGGGTCTTGTGGATTAAAAGAATAGTTTATCCCATAAATTTTAATCTTATTCACTTGTGTTAATTGAAAAGGGAAATCTGATTTATTACCCCATCTACCTATCCCCATTATACTAGATTTTTGAATGTTTAGTTTGGATTCGCTAGCGTATCCAAACTCTGTGAAAACCTCTAAAATATTTTTTATAGAATCCTTTGTTGTTGGAAAGAATATCATATCATCGGCGTAGGCCAACAATTTCCTTTCCCCTGTACCGGGAACGAAAGTTCCCGTGATATTTGTATCTTGTCTTATTCTTTCCAAAACTGGTTCTAATTTTATTACGTATAACAGGGGCGACAATGGACACCCCTGTCTGACACTCCTTGTTAATATGAATGATTTGGTTAAGCTGTGGTTAACCAATATTTTACTTTCGGGTCTTGCGTATAAGATTTTAATCCATGTCCTAAAGTATTTCCCTATGTTACTTGCTTTAAGACTTTCATGTAGAAAGGCATGTGATACTCTATCAAATGCCTTTTCCTGGTCTAAAGATAATATGGCGCTCTGGCACTGCCTATCATGTGTGTATGTGATTAAATCTCTTATAAAATGTGTGTGTTTGCAAATATTCCTGCCGAATACACTACATTGTTGATCTTCATGTATTATTTTATGCATGTGTGGCTTAAGCTTCAGAGCAAGCGTTTTGGCTAGAATCTTGTAATCAACATTTAAAAGGGAGATGGGCCTAAAATTCTTAATTGATTTTTTGTCGTTACTGTCCTTGGGAATTAAAGTAATGTAAGATTGATTTAAACTATCCGGGAGTTCCCTTTTTTGAAAAGCTTCTTCAAACATTTTAATTAGGATGGGGCCTAAACAGGGGAAGAAAGCCCTGTAAAATTCCGCCGTCAACCCATCTGGCCCGGGGGCTTTATCTTTTTGAAAAGTACTAAGGGCTTCTTGTAAATTGTTTAAAGTTAAAGGTTGGTCTAGCGTCTCGCTTTCCTCATCACTTAAACACTTGGCGTATTGTAGGAATTTATCTTGTATGTTTGCGTCGGTTTCTTCTTTAGTATATAGTTGTTTATAATATTGGAAGAAAGCATGGCTAATGTTGGTGTTGTCTGTTTGATGTTGCCCATTCATATCTGTTATCTCATGAATTTGTCTACTGCGTGGTACATTCTGTTCAATTGCTAAATATTGCCTACTAGGGATCTCTTGCGTTATAGTGTTTAGTTTTGACCTAAGTAGTGCTCCCTGGTAGGTATACTGCCTATATTCATCTAACTGTTCTTCTAAGGTATGGATGTGAGGGTTCGTTTTGTCTAAACTTTTGGCTAAACTAATTACTTCTTCTAAAATCCCCTCTTCTTTTTTAAAATTCCTATGTATGAGTGTGGCCAAAATCTGCGTCCTATCTCTTATTGTGTTTTTTAACATATCCCAATATTTTGCGATGTTATTATTGGGAATGTCCTGTGCATAACCTTGTATAAGTTGTGTTATTTGTTCTGTGTAATAAGTGTTTTTAAGTAGGTTGTTGTTGAATCTCCAATGCGGGGATCTCTTTACTTGTTTGTGCGTGTGTCCCGTACTTAAAGATGTATAAACTGCGTGGTGATCTGTGAATTTAAGAGTGTTTTTTATGTGATATGTTTTGTGTATATTGTAGTCACTAGTGGTATAAATTCTATCTAGTCTTGAAGCCAGTCTGAGATATGGGTTTGTCTTGTCGTAGTATGTAAAGGTTTGTTTGTTGGGTTCTATATTCCTGTATGCGTCTGAAAGGTCATGTTCGTCTAACATAGCCTGAACCTGTCGTACAAGTGAGAACTTTTGTCGTGTCTGTGCTCGCGTGAAGCCACTAGACCAATCTAGGTCAGACAGGACACAATTAAAATCCCCCCCCCCCCCCCTAAAATTTTTTTCATCCCTTTATAATGTTCCGTTAAAATGTCATGTAAACCGTCATAAAATTTAGGTCGGTCAATTTTCGTCGCTGGGGCGTAAATATTGATGAGTATGTGTGTGTCATGTTTGTTGTTTTTGTTTTGTATTTGGATTATCACAGTTCTGCCATAACTGTCAGTTCTATAATATACTGTTTCACAATCTTCATTAATTTGAAGGATGGCAGCACCACTATGGCAGGTGCCCCGGGCGAACCAACCATGTTTCAGTCCTAACTTAGTTACTATTTGACTGGCATGTAAGTCAGTAGTAACACCGGTCTGTTCCAAGAACAGGAAATCCGGTTTATCTTTTTTTAATCAGTTTAATTACATGGTCTAGTTTATTTCTCAAACCATTGATATTGAGAGATATTATCACTAGACTGCATGACGGAGTGGTAAGCAGAGGTTGGCCACCCGTTATAAACTGTCTACCTGGCAAAGTGGCAGAGTGGTCACTTGCCATATCTAAACTATCTGACAAAGCGGGGACTGAGTGCGGACCATCTGTCCTACTTGAGTTACAAGAATTACAAGAATTACAAGGCAAAGTAGTGGTCTGAGGCTGGCTACCTGCCACAGGTGAATTTCTCAACAAAGCGCTAGTTGACGGTTTATCATGTGTTGTAATGATTGTACCAGGCAAAGTGATAGGCTGGTCACTTGTTACACATGGCTTACACAACAGAGCGGTGACTGTAGGCTGACCGCTTTCTGTCATAACTAGGCCACTCGACACGTTCATGTTTACATTGCTTGGCAAGGCGGTGCTTAAGGGCTGACCGGTTGACCTAATTACATGACTGCTTGACGAGATAGTGACTGAGGGCTGGCTATCCGTTCTGCGCTGATAATTTTGGCTAAGCGCAGATGAAACCACGCCGCCTAACACTCCCACCCCAGTAGGGGGAGAGTTGACTGCTTAATTACAACTGTGCGCATTTAAGGGTGTGTTCAGTGTGTGTTTGTGTGTAAAAACAAAAACATCAAAGGAACTACTTACATTAAACACAGCTCTTAAATAATAATATACACTCCCTAAACTATAGGTGTTTACACATTTTACTTTTAAAATTACATCACTATGAAATAAAGGAAAAAAAGTTCATTTCTCCGGACACCGGCAGCTCACTGTCTGTTCTTGTTGTAGGTGCAACCAAGGCTTTCCTATACTTGGGAACTGGACAGGTCTGTTTGCACTGAGCCTCAGTGCACGGGGAAAGAACTTCTAGTAGCAAACTCATTCACTCACATGTTCAAAAGGCTTGCCCATCTATGAAGATATCTGCTTGAGACAACATGGCCTCCATGTCGTCCTCTTCTGTAGTTGCCGCCCAACAGGAGGAGGCTTGCGTATTGAACGGCGTCGGCGCCTCTAGAACCTCATGTCTTGTTGGTGATGATCTTCTGCTGTTAGGTGCTGACATCACACGCTCGTCGGCGACAGGTGTCGACGAGTTCCCTCTCGGGGAGGGCTCTGGCGTAGGCGCCGTGGGTGGTGGTGGCAAGTCTCTTCGGCTAGGGGAACGCTTGCTCGGCGACTTGCTGTCACTACGTTTTACTTCTTTTGACCTCACAGGCTCTGTTGCCTGGAGCAGGAATCTTTTTCTATTGATTTCTTTTTTTTTCCTTCTTGTTATTTATCACTTTTGTATATCCATCACCCTCACTGGCATCTGGGCTATCTGGGGTAGGGAGCTCGTCTGCCCTGCTCTGCTCTGCCGGTATTTTTTCGACAGCTGTCTCTTCCTCCCTCATTTTCTTGACCTGGGGGTGGCGCCCACTTCCTAGGGCACTGGCTGACCCAGTGGTCATCATGCCCATATTTCACACTGTATTCTTCTTCCGGGCAAGGACACCCATATTCTTAGTACTTTGTCCTCGGCTGCTTTCAAGTGCACAAAGTGCGGTATCCTGTGTTCGGACGCCTGTATTGGAAATTCCACATGTCGTGGGCATTTTTGATCCTGTACACTTCTACGTCCTTATCTCCCGACACTTCCGCCGCTATTCTTTTTACTGCCTCGGGCTTCATTGTAGGGGGCATCCAATGTAGAACGCCCTTGGACCTCTCCTTATCATGGTGTTCAATCTGAATGCTCATCTGAGGGTTGGTCCACTCCAATCTTTTCCCATGCAGGCCCTTGTAGTGTTTCAGCTGAGCTGCTGCTGTTAAAGTGGCATACCACTTATAAGGGCCCGCGAAGCGGTACAAAGTGGCAATGCCACTCAGGCCGACACCGGCTGGTCCAGCTAATATGCTGGCTATTAGGGAATAGGATGCCCTGTTGGCCTGCGGCCTTGAGATCGTGATGACCAGTGTCCCTGGTCTGTGGAGCATGCCTCCTTCTAAGTCTTCGTTTATATCAATTGGGATGACGGGCACGATAGGTGCAGACATTCTTATTTTTCTCTTCTTGGTCCTAAAACCAAATTAGATAAACACAGTCACGAAGTTAGCCTAAGCACGAGCCTAAGCTAACACAAGATGAAAAAGACTTACAAGACTTTATACAAGACTTCCGCTGGACGAATGTATATGACGAATGTATATGATTTCCAAGAAAGAGTGACGCCTTCGGTTTGACAACTAGCTCTGAGATAACTGTCTCAAGCTCTGACTGGTTACTATGATGCATCAGTCTTTATACTAGTCCGGTACTATGGCTTGCCGGATGAAATATTTTTTATTGGAGTTAAGACCGGAAACCTTCTTATGATTGGTTTTGGGGCCTAGCTGACTGTTGAAATAATATTTAACCTAACTAACTACGAAACCTCTAGTCTAAAATTATTGTTTCTAAGTGAGGATGACCAACCATTGTTCAAGGTTCTCTCTAATCTAAATGTTTTCCGGTCTGACGTGTATGGAGGCCACACAAGGTTTGATGACATCATGGGTTCATGTGTGCCATGACTGATGATGTCATTGATTCTTGACTAGTGTTTTATTTTATTTCTAACTAGTCATTCGTAAGTACTTTACTATAAGGCTAACAGTTGTAGCGACGTAGTAGGCCACACTGTTACACGCATGGGAGGATGGGTCAGGCGTGTATACAATCAGTGCGCCACTAGAACATTCAGCTTTCATACACTTCGACATTTGCTGAGGGAGACTGAGCATCTGTGGGTTTGCACGGGATGCAGTGATGTCGATTCTACACCACAATGAATGACAAGAACGTTTTCTGTTGGTTTTACCTAACGCAAATGTTGGCAACGATGCAAAATTATCAAATTTCATGCTATGAACGAGTAACTTCTACAACATACAGCAATGAACATAGTAGTAAATGGTCACAACCTACTTCACTACACGATAAACTGTTTGGAGATGTCAGGAACCTTGAGCTGACTACTCTCTTTATTAGAGTCATTAATGTAGAAGGGCGAGATAGGAAAAAGAAGAATACGTTATAATGAATCAGTTGTGCTTTAGGTGTGTTTCTGTTAGTGTCTCTGTAACAGAAAAACCAACCGTAAAATATGTGTTATGTTTGATAATGATATTTATCAGTTCTTAATATTATTACAGAAACACTTAATTTTTAAGTTATGCAGTTCGTTGGACAGCGAAATATGTTTTTATCTATTTTGATAAGGCAATCGTATGCATCGCCACTCACACTTTTTGAACAGTGGAAAAGTTATTCCGACAAATTTATGGTCTTGTACGGCTTAAATTCCGTTTAAAAATGTGAGAGGGTATCTGAACAATGTTGCTGGGTATAACAATTGCAGTCTGACAGTGAACATCAATGCAAAGTCTCGATTTATTCTTGAATTAAAGAGTTGCAGGTATTTTTGTTTTGTTATGTTTTCGAACGGAACACATACAACACTTGAGCTCTCCAGTTTTCTCGTACCATTAAGTGGCTCTTCATATGAAACAGGAACAACCGCATAGAGTCACCGTCATGATCCAGTGTGCGCCGTGCCACTCGGTTCAGGCCGCTGTCTCTCCACAGCTCTCAATATGTCATGCACTTTTGTCAATGCTGTTGTTGACTTCTTTCCATGTCAAGGTGTCAGACTGTCCGTTGTCATTGTCGCTGTCAATTGTTTTTCCTCTTCATACTGAGTTGACCAGTTTTGAGCGTGTTCTTCTTTTTCTGGATATGAAATAATTTATGCGTGACGTTTTTAAATTTAACCAGCCATTATTATGTCGTCGTAAAAATATTAACATAAACAGTTACATGCATTCTTAACTCCAGCTCACTTGTTCCTCACCTGAAACCCAATGATAACTTGGTAGACGCGAGAGTGATGCTGTCTGATTTCAAACCCGATAACGTTGCCATGAGACTGTAATGCTTCTAGACTGTTAAAGTAATACTTATTTAATTACTGAGCACTACAGATTAAACATTCCTACACACGTGTACCCTACGATATACAGCTATTGGTATTAACTGTAAAAGTGTACACGCCTAACAAGTGCACATTTTTAGCAATGTAATTCTTTTTTATATTAAATTCAAGCGATAAAGCTCACAATTCGCAGCTTTTTTGACGTAGAACAAGCTAATATTGGACTCCTTTATCTTTATTAAGCATGAACATCCAGTTTACACATTAACAATATAATTAAGCTAATTGTGAAGGATTTCTGCAATGTAATTTGTTTCTTTAAGCTTCTCTCGGCCCGTATTACCAGTTTTTGTCGTTTTGTTCGACGGTTCTACGTGCTATCCACAGTGATAAGTATTTTTTTTGTAACGGCTTAAGAATGGTAATCACACAACACAGAGCCTAACAACAATAGAAAATTTCCTTTACGGATGTATGTGTGCTGCTAGCTAATTTCCCCTTACCAGCAATTTCTTCTTCTTCTTCCTCGTTCGTCCTGAAAAGGACGGTGGTTGCGTTGTGTCTGTTTACGCCGTAGCTGTGATATCTACACCTTTCGGTCGACACATCCGACTTCTGCACGGCATTTTTTAGGACCGGGTTTGCATTCCCATTGCGATCCACACTCGCTCAGCCAGACTGCACTGCTGCAGACTGTTTCCAGGACCACCTCGTGGAGGTGGAGTACGGTCTTGACCAGCTCTGGTTCGCTGGTCCTGACGCAGGCAGTCAAGCTATGAGTCGCTGACTGCGGTCTCTATTGCTGCGTCGTTGGGTCCCACCAGCAATTTATTTTTCTGTACTTTCTTGCCAAGTTCTCTTATGTCATAATTATTGCTCTAATTTAGTAGGCTCATGTTGGTAACTGCAGTTCTTCAGATATTGGAGTTGCGTGTTCTCCATTATTCTCATTATTTACTAGGTAGTGAAGCGTTCTCAATTTACAACAACAAAAAAAAACGAAAAAAAAACCCCGCGAACAAGAAGAAGAACGTAAGACAACTAGGGCTGTGATGCACGAACCTAATTCGATTGTACTGAAGTGAGTCATGGACATATAGCAAGAAAATGAGAAATGTCGCTGAAACCGCCAGATACATGGTAGGAACTCCATGAGCGGCTGATAAACACAAGAAGAATGTTTGAGAAATGGTAATAAACAAAGAAATACAATCACAAAGATAGACAATAGTTGGGAAGGTTATAATGAGAGAAGTATTTGAAAACACAGTAACAACCAGCGAACTGGAGAATACGCTATGGGTAGGACAATCGAGAAAAGATAAATGGTCTTTAACACCATGAAAGGGAATAATTCAGCAACAGAATTATCAAAAACTAAAATCATCAATATTCCAATATCTTTTGTGAGAAAAGAATCATGTGATCACCTTAACGTCGTGTGCAGCAATACATGTTGATAACCCTATGTTTTTCATTATGTTCTCAAACCAAAAACTCATTTCACCTTTCTACAAGCCACCCCTTAAACTTCACATAGAACCTGCTCATCCATTATCACCCCTACCACCGTCACCATTGAAATCATTCTCTTTGGTTAGAAAACCTTAAACGTTTTCTCCTCTTTTTCTTAAAGCTTTAAGGGAAACCACCCTGGTTAGCCGTTTGTCCCCCTCCTGTCGTAGACTATAGTCTTCATCTATTATCCAAAATCCACAGCCCGTTATAAGTTACTTGATCTCCCTGTGACCACCTCCGAACCGGCACGGGGACAGAAAGTTAACAAAAGACAGCACGCACGTTCTCTAAAACCTTCCTGGGAATAGAATATTCTGGCAAGAGTGTGGAAGACGAACAATGGAGCAAGCAATTAGATCCGCTTTACGTTACAGTATATATGTTATGTCTTTAGAAATTCTTAAATGAAATTACTCACCTTTTTCAATTCTGCGCATCTTTATCGATATTTCTTCCCTATTCCTTTTTCTTTCTCTTTCTTCCTTATTCCAGGAGTCCAGGTCAACCATTAAGACTTGAAACAGCGAGGTCAGTAAACTTGAGTTATGAGAAATAAATGGTACAGATAGTCCGTGGTGCGGGTCGCCTCCCCTTGCTTTGCAGTAGTGGTCCAACCTAGAGTATCTAATGTGGGTCTTCAAAGGTGTCTACCTTTGCGCAAGATAACTCTTAGCAGAGTTGTAGATAGAAGGATAATGATGCTTTTACCTCGAGGGAGTGTTCACAAGATATCTCAGAAGTCAAGAACAATGCTGAATTAGTCTGAGCAAGTTGTCTTTTTATCTGACCCGCCGCCTTTTGTGAAGATGTATACAAATTGTATAATTTAACTCGGTCAAGTCCAAAGCTGATTTAACTCAGCGAAATTCCTTTTATTAGTCGATATATATATATATATATATATATATATATATATATATATATATATATATATATATATATATATAGATATATCTATAGAGATATATATATATATATATATATATATATATATATATATATATATATATGCAGGGTGTTTATAAAGTCGCTGTGCAGTGAATTTAAAAAATATTTTAGAAATTACGTCACGAATGATGCAAATTTACGTCATGATATTCTGTGTTCTAATGCTGTGTTCTACAATCCCGTGTGCAGCATTACACAAAAAGCCCCAAATAAAAACCACATTTCTGGTGACGTAGTCTCGCCCGGGCGTAAATTTCACTGCACAGAGACTTTATAAACACCCTGTATATATATATATATATATATATATATATATATATATATATATATATATATATATATATATATATATATATATATATATATATATATATATATATACTAGAGGTTCTGGATCATACATATGCCTCTCTCTCTGTAATCATTAATTCAACAATGAATTTGTCAAAATCAACATATACAAATTTAATGATCAATTACTTTGAAATAAATGTAAATAAATATGACTGGTGATTATCAAAATTAATTAGATTTCTTCATCGAATAGTTTTTTAGGCTTGGAGAATATAGCAAAATAAAGTTCGGTTGTTTTGCTGGCCATTTGAAATTGCGACTTGCCAAAATGCTGAAGTGCCGATGCTGCTTTTTCGTGGATTTGTCTCTGTGGTGAGGGGCACGTTTCCAGATCAGATTAGGAAGTAACCTCTTCAGGCCAAGCCAAGAATCCTCAGGTGTCAATTTCAAGCTTCGAACCACAGTCTAGTAGACCAGTAAATGATCTCTCCGGGTTCGTACCACAATTAGTCGGGTCGTCTCGTACTAGTACCACAAACTTTAGAGGGATTAAAAGAAGGAATTCCGCTGCTAAGTATCTGTTTGCCTGATTTTAATCAGGCGCCTTTTCTCGCTGCCCGTCAGCCATTTGTTTTCTCAGATTTTTTACTCTCCCTAAGCTTATATCATCATATCACTCAGGGCATGTGATGAAAAATCAACAGTATGTTAGTTAATTTAAGGAAAAATTAGAGACTGGACAGCGGTAGTGGATTGGGCCTGAAGGTACATATAAAATTTACATACATTCACCAAATTATAATATACAACTATTCAAAAGTTGATGTTATCATCACTCACTCCCTGCTCCATTCCGAGTCTGGGGTTACCTCTGCTTTTGGTTCTTCCGTGAGAACTAGCATGAAGCAATCACCAGCGCTTGCTGTGGTTGTTCATGAATGTATCCTTTTCACATGCTGAGGTTGCCAGCCTAATATAAATCTCTAACACCACTAGTAAGTACGAACATGTCAAATTCACAGCATAAAATATATGTGTTACGGTCCCGCTGTATCTCTTCTTGCTAGTTGTTATTAAAAGATTCAGCACCGTTGGACGTGAGTTATTGGGTTGCTTGTCAATACTTCAGATATTATGATTCATCTATTCTAATTCCAGCTTATAGTTCGATTGCAGTTTTAAGCCATTATTGTGTGATTTAATTATTATTATATTCAGTGTCGTTGTTGTTTATTAATTCTCCAGCAGTGT
Organism: Oreohelix idahoensis; assembly: GCA_024509875.1. Classification (NCBI taxonomy): domain Eukaryota; kingdom Metazoa; phylum Mollusca; class Gastropoda; order Stylommatophora; family Oreohelicidae; genus Oreohelix; species Oreohelix idahoensis. The sequence continues at coordinate 392,193 of JAMPIV010023228.1, read as the reverse complement.
TGGTTATTATATAGTTAGTCTTATGAATACCTGTGATAATCTGGGACTGACCTTGCAAGGATTAATAACAGTCACAGCACAGAATGAGAACTTGAATAATTCAGGCAATTGACAAGTTCCATTGACGACTGAACAATTTAATATATATATCCTTTTACACAATGAGCGTAACACATTTCTCACACATTAACTTGGCTTTAACATAGTACTAAGCTCTACGCAATGTTCCTCTCACAGACTTAGCTCGTCTGGGTTAACCGTTAAGTCTATAGCGTAATAGAGTTTGCAACCAACTCCTACTGAATCCGATCCTTGGAATTATTATCCCTTCACACTGTTAGTGAGTTCATTATCCGTAAATCTATAGATCCTGTCTATGTATCATTATTCAACAATCTCGGCTTCCATCGCCAGGCTTTAACTGCCATGTATATAAGTTCAAGGTGAACGTAATCTGCGTTATTCGCGATTCTACTCTGGACTCTATCTGGTCCTATATTTAATTTGATACGGATTCTTACGCTATTTTACACTTTCCAGTGGATCTACCGTTCCACATATATACTTAGTCAGTGGCTGTACCACATATTAATACACAATCCTTAAGTGGCTTTGCCACACATTCCAACACTGCCATTCGGCTCAATGGCCATACATAGACTTTCCTAGTCTTGAGACACATATCCTTATATCGGCTTAAAGCCAGAACACAACGGTTCTACACTTGAGTAAGTGGCTATGCCACACAATTGAAACACTATCCATAGGTGGCTGTGCCACACATTGAAACACTGTCGAATGGCACGCCGGCCATCAGGCCCGCAGGCCATAGGTAGACTACTGTATCTCGGCTTGACGCGTCATATCTTGATCTGCGCGATTTCCAGTATTAATTCAATTGAGGAGTATCGTGGTGCACGCATGCGAATGTTTGCAACCATTCACATGTTTGCAAGCCGCGAAACTGTCCTCAACAATATGGTACACTCACCTTAATAATTAAGAAATTTTAGATTTCTTGCTCAGTAGAATAGTCTTGGCAACTTAACACAGATGCCTCGAAAACACGTATAAGGTATTATTTCTATTTCAGAATCCATCTGTGACTTGTGAGTGGTCCTATAGAATTCCGGGTTCCGTATTAATGTTGGCAAGTTTTCTACTGATGTACAGAGATGCTCTTAATACATTTTGTCCGGTCCTATAAATTCAGAATCCAACTCTATTCTTTTCTGTGGCAATGTCCGAGCTGTCTACGTTAACGTTTTTTACATTATATCGTAAGTTCCCGGCCCACACATCCACCTGGCATTGTCGACAAAACTCTCAATCAGCGCGGTTGTTTATTGGCGCCATAAGTGATTGTGGTAATTTGGGATGATATAAATATTTATAGGGACTTAGTGTACTGACTGAGATCAGCTGTGAAGGTATCTGTATCTAATATGTGTAGTGTTTTACAGATAACCTTACTTACTGCCACATATTTATATCTCAGTCAGAATTATTCTGGAATATTGTGTTGGCAACGTTATATGTCTAGGGTTATGCAAATGATGAAGTGTAAGTCACCACAACAACAACAGATAAACAATTTAATTATTCCACCACACTTGACAATACTGTGACACTCACAAACAGTCAACACTCTCGAAGACTATCTTAAAAGATTCAATGATAAATTTCAGATATGTACATATGTATTGATTTTCTCTACAATAGTGATCCTGATTCAACTACACAGTGAACCAGGCAATATAATAACATGTAATTTCAAATATTATGTACACATATATAAATGTGGTCTTTGCATTGACATACAATATTAGTATTCTATGTGTGTGAGTTGTGATGTGGTAATATGAGGTAATACTGGTTTTGTTCTTCAAGATAGATTCTTATTAGACATCATGACTGCATGTGCTTGTGTATGTTGGAACTAGTATTGGAGATGGTCTCAGTTCCAAACATTAAAACAATTAATTGCCCCTCTTTAATTAAGTTAGTGTCATTTACGAGGGGTACATAATGTTGAACTCTTTTGGCCACAGTGGGCTTAACTTTCGTGATGGCGGCAGGCAAGGACTCCTCTGCTCGACTATTCACTGTTTCTGAAGACACCTCACTGGTTACTATAGGGACCCAAGAGTATGCTGTCAGCCTCTGGATTCAGCAAACACTCAGACCAGGTGCGGCTTCAATAACTAGGACCACAGTCCCACAATTCATGGAAATAAACACAGATACGTTGACTAGCAATGAATTCTGGCACAAATACTGGCACAAATTCCCATCTGCTTATGTTCCAGGCTTTTATTTAGCAAAAATATGAGCTGGCTTCAACGCACTGTTGCTTTATCAAGCTTATTTGAACTAGTGGTCTCGAACTAACGCTATCAATTAACTATATTAACAGACCTAACCAATCAGGCCATTTCTACCCCATCGTTTGAAAAAAAAGTACTCTTACTTCCGTCTCCCTTGACAACAAAAGATAGCATTTATAGTCCGACTAATCGTGTTTAGCCTTACATATTATTCCATCCAATCAATTCAAATGTAACTTGTGGCCTATTTCCGTACAATGGTGGTTTAAAATTCTTTCACTGAGCGATTCTGATGTTTTGGGGCTGTCTGACACCCTCACTATTTTCTTTTGCCTATAATTTATTAATTCCTGGACTATTTGCGTAACACTTAACATATTCTTTGTTAGCAAGTCTTAAGGAATCCAAATATATAAGTTTAATGGAGCTAAGTGGCTGCGTTCAAAATATGTATTTTCTAGGATAGTCGTGTAGTTGTTTTTTTATTTTTTTATGTTAGAACCGCCACCTGTCCTGCTGTACTGTCAGACTAATGTCAGGATTTCGGACATAAAACAGTAGAATGTCAGGTTTCCCCAATAAGCGTTTTTCAGGTTTTAAAACCTAACTCTGGGAAGGGTAGTGTTTTTATCACTGTCCGTCTGAAATAAAGTTAGTGCATGTGGCCTTACACGCGTGTTAGGGGTGGCATTAATATAGCGAGACGCGTGTTTAGTGTTGCTTGTGTTGCTGCCTTCAGCCCTCCCTTCTTTCTATCTGAGTCCATCTGTTCGTTCGTTTTGGTAACGTAATATAATTAATGTTAGGATTAATTTAGGTCATTACGCAGTGTGCCTCTCAATGTTTTTCTTAGAAATGCAATACCCGTTTTAATGTGTTGTGGAAACGCTTGTATTTATGCAGTGGCTTATATTTAACGTGGAAACGTTACAATTTGCAGACGAAGCATAAAACAAAGGGGATTTCGAGTACTGTCATTGTGACAGCACTGTTCTTTACCATTCTTCTTCCTTTTATAGAATTAAAAAAAAAATTTGTTAGGCTTTACATTTACTTTTAATTTATATATGTGGATTAGAATTTCTCACGACAGTAAGAAAACGAAGATAGCTGTATACCGCTCCACCTATGTCCCAGTCTTGACATATGGATGCGAGTCGTGGGCAATGACTACAACCCACAAAAGCCAGATCCAAACCTCAGAAATGAGGTATCTGATGAAAGTGGTTGAAGTAACAAGAAGAGACATGGTCCGCAACCAGACGATCCGTCAAGGCCTAAAATCCCATCCGCTGCAGACCCAAATAGAACAATCCCAACTAAGATGGTTTGGCCATGTCTGCAGAATGGGAGAAGATCGGCTACCACGACAAGCATGGGAAACAAAGAGCCAGGGATCCAGACCTCCAGGACGACCCAGAGTCCGCTGGGAGGACAACATTAGACAATCTTTGAAGGACCGAGGACTAGAATGGAACCAGGCCAGGAAGAAGACAGCTGATAGAATAGTCTGGCGCTCTCTCTTCCAAACCTCTACACCTCACGGTAGAAGGGGAACGACTAAGTAAGTAAGTAAGTATTTTCATTATTCATTTCTTTCATTGAATTGTGGTTAACATTAGCAAATTAGTTTTGAGCCAATCCGTGTCGTAGAGTACGATAAGGTCCTGTTTGATTCGCCATTGATGTAGCCGCCATGAAAGTGAACGCTGTGTCATTCGTTTTAATAACTTTAATATAACTGCAAAAACGCATTGTGAGTTGTGTTTGTTTAAATCACGAAACCAACAGGCTCTCTTGTGGCTCTTATTTGCCGGATCAATTGTAATAACATATATTAGTCACCTCGACTTCTTGCAACCTCGGCAGTAATAATTATTTTCATTTCCCATATTGCAACAAGGATAAGTTTATTATAAAAAGGGAACGTGAAACTGAAAAAAAAAGAGAAACTGACAATAGTGTTGAGTCTCAAACACTGAAAAGTGCGACAGTTTCTGTTTCAACCTGTGATGTTAGTATGAGCAATGTTGAACCATATACAAGTAAGTTCAAAATTTTTAAAAAACTGTGAAAGCGGATAAAGTGAAATACAGATATTACATTGACGCCTACATAAAATATGGATTTGTCTCAAATCTATTTGATCCACCACTTCCACTATGCGTCATTTGCAACCAAACTTTATCGAACAACTCTATGAAACCATCTCTATAGTTCAGGGACACTTGGTGACCAATGACGGCGAGTTTAAGGACAAACCACCTGAATTTTTCAAACGAAAAGCAGAAAGTATAAGTAAGCTTCAAATGTTTTACACAATCGTCAAAGGTGGCATTAGAGGCTTCGTACGAATTAACCTTATTAGCTGCAATAAAATAGGTCATCATATTCTGCACTAGAAATTTAAGAGAAAATTAAAATTGACAAACGATGTGCAATTCAAACTGATGAATCAGCTGATGTTTCTGGTGAACCCGACCTGCTTGTATACGTTCGGTATTTTGATGTTAAGAAAGGCTATTGTTGATGAAATCCTAGGATGTAAACAATTACAAAGGGAGAAGATATTTTTTAAAATTCTTGGCAATTTCATAAGGTTGGAATTAGATTTGCAGTGGGAATGGTGTGTTTGTGTATCCACTGATGGAGCTACTTCAATGACAGGCTAAAAGAGCGGTTTTCTTGAATATATCCACAAAATTAATCTTAAAATCAGCTGGCAACACTGCATCATACACAAACAAAGCTTGGTCTCCAAAAAAAAAAAAAAAAAAAAAAATGATTCCTGATTTACACGAACCAATGAACATTTCTGTGAAAGTGGTCAACTTAATCAAGCACTGTGCATTGAACTCCCGTCTTTTTAAGAAAATTCGCGAGGAAATGGGATCCACACATACTCAACATTTGTTGCCCACCGAGGTGCGATGGCTGTCACGAGAACGCGTGTTGACTCGCCTTTTTGCGCTGAAAGATGAAGTAAAGTGTTTCCTCTCAAAATTGAAATCGGATTCGGTCACATATTTTGAGGATGAAGGCTGGTTGTGTCAAGTTGCTTATTTGGGGGATATTTTCAACAAACTGAATGGTCTCAATCCTTAACTCCAAGGCTTTGATATGACTATTTTTAAAGCGCGTGAAAAGATGAGAGGATTTTATAAGAAACGTTTGCTTTGGATTTATAGCATTATTGATGGGAATGTAGCAGTTTTCCTAACTCTTTTATAATTTATTGAGCAAAATGAAGTTAGTGATACGGATGGTGTTCTGAAAATAATCAAATGCCACTTCGACAATCTCAGAATACAATTTTTGAAATACTTTCTAGAAACTGAGAGGGAAGACAACAACTAAGATTGGATTACGACCATTTTTATACAACAGCCATCAATTCCCCTGATCTTCCTTTAAATTTAAAAGAAAACCTGAGAATGTCCGTTGACGACTCACTAAAAATAAAATTTGAAAACACGTCAATCTGTGACTTTTAGATTGCTGCTCGTAAAGAGTTCAAGGAGCTTAGTGATGCTGCCATTTCATACCTCCTGCCATTCCCGTCAACGTATGTGTGTGAGCAAGGCTTCTCCACACTGACATCAATCAAAATAAAGCACAGGAACCGCCTGAACCCTGGACCAGTTCTAATTCTCGCACTTACGAAGATTCGTCCCAGAATTGAGGTGCTAGCCCAGAATTGAGGTGCTAGCGTCCCAGAATTGAGGTGCTAGCGTCCCAGAAACAAGCTCAAACATCTCATTAACAGGTTAGAACCACATCAATTAATAGTTGATAACATATTTGATAGAGGAATTTTGATTTGCTAAAAGATAACTTTTACTTATTCGGGCGCTACAATTCAGGTGTACCTTTGTTCATTTAATAATTTTTATACGATATGAAATAAGTAATATGTATTTGTAAATTTAAAACTTAATGTTTAATTATTAAAAAAATATTAAACTTTAAATGTATTAAACTTTAATTTATTATATTGGATGTAAGTTATGTAATTTATTTTAGATGCTTGCCATATGCCCTAGAATTTTATTTATGTATAGGTAAATTAAATACTTGGAATTATGCACCAATAATCTTGGGGGTACATTGTTAAAGATCAATTATTTCTGAGGGTACGCGAACAAAAAAGGTTGAATACCACTGATCTAGATCATCAAGCTGTTTAGTCAGAGTCCACTAGATTCCATTTCTGTTGGCCGAAGTCGGTGTTTTCATAACCCAATATATAGCCAACAGGAAGAGCAGCGGTGACAAAAGGCATATATATACATATGTATACACGTGGTAAACACACACACAGAAATATATATATATATATATATATATATATATATATATATATATATATATATATATATATATATATATATATATATATATATATATATATATATAGGTAATATCGGATGTTAATATAATATATAATTATAGATATATATTAAACACACATATGCATGTTATTCACTAGTGTCATAACTATCACCGTAATGATTTATGCAGGCTTCGCGGAACAGCAACGCTCTAAAGTATGTCATAGTCACTTTCAAAACCACACTCACAACTGAGGTTCTCACGGCCTGTCGTTCTCTCACGAGACAGAAGAATGCTGTGTCATGAACTGATGTGATCTTTACACAAGCTGAATTTCTCTTCAACCAAGTGTTCCCATGAGTGTTGAGCTCCTGAACGTACTAGATGGAGTAAGAGATAAGGAAAGGCTAAGCAGGACGTGCGATGCCACCTACAGCCAGATTCCACAAAACCAGAAAGAAGAAACATTCAACAAGTGAGATCAGCACACGAGTACTGCAACGACCTACCCTTCGCTGCGACTACACAACATATTCCAAATGGTCTCTAAATAATCTTGAATCCACGAGTTTAACATACCATATAAGAGTACAGCCGATGCGAAATCACGACCAGTAACAATAAAGCATATTTATCTATTCGTATTTTTATCTTCTCTCAAACGTTTCCGCTTTCACTCTCCATACTCCGATTAAAAAAAAAAAAAAACCAGCACCCTCGTCATAAGCATCGCAAATTATTGTAACACTCCATGGCCGCGCAAGGGACGTGGTTAGATTTCTTGGTGCTCACTAGGCCAGCCGGTCGATAACCGGATGACAACCGGCACTTGACCCTGCTCCTGCTTTACTCTCGAGACTGGTTCAGATCGAGGACAGAAAAACTGACCTTTCTAATGTTTGGGGGTGTTTTTTTTTTTTAATCTGTTCTTATTTGCCCTATAATATAACAACTGTATAGCAGTTCTCGCTTTCGGGATATCCGCGAGAAGAGCAGTTTGACAGCATGATAGTATAGCCGGGACCAACCCATTTGAGGGAGAACTTGTATGACAATAAGAGTAGTCTGAGACAGACTGCCACTTTCATAAGAGAAATAAATGTGGTTATGTGAAAGCGAATGAAGAACTTGCGGAATCTACTTTTTTATGGCAGCAATTAGACATAAAGTGATTTCCAACTGAATGGTTCTGTGAGATTTATCTTCACTCTGTTGCGGTGGCTAATTATTGGGAGTGCGAAGTACGCCCGGGGTGACAGCCAGGATGGGGTGCCATCGGACATTATTATGACATTACTGTACTGTTTAAAAAAATCGAATTGCAAGCACAATGTATTTTTCCCTATGTTTTATAGGGGGTACCCAAGTAAGGATCAGCCACGGGTGCCAAGACCTATAAGTACGCTCCTGGTTTGTTGTAAGGATGAGACAATTAGTGATGTACTATACCGTCAAGGCCAGTACAAACAACGGCAGATTTCCCGTGACCACAACATTTGATCATAGGGAGAAAGACAAGTGAAGCAAAAAAGAGCAAACATCTTTATTTTCTTATGGTCAAGATAAATGCATTATTGCCTTTTATTCTTGTGCCCTGAAATAACAACAACATGGGAGGCCAATCACGATAAGGTGTTTGTGTAAAATTTGAATTAAATTCCCTACTCGGCTTGTACATAGCAAGTAAAGCCGTGGACTAATGGTTATTTTAATATCTTCGTATTATGATAAAGTCATATAAAGATCATTTTAAAGCTTTTGCTGCACAAAGTGAATGTGACATAATTTGTGCGCTCTTTTCTCCTCTCTGGCAGTACTGAACTACATTTGTTGTGCGTACTGAATTAGGTGGATTATTCTGTTGTTAGCACTCTCTTTTTCCCTGCTTCTGAGGCACCAATAAACAACCGCGCTGATTGGAAGTTTGACAGAAAACGCCAGGTTGAAGCGTGGGCCGGGAACTTACGATATAACGTAGGAAAAGTTTGACATACAGCACTGCATTTCCGAAATCGTCAAAGTAAACGATTCGGACCTTGCCACAGAAAAAATGGAGTCAAGATTCTGAATTTTTTGGAACGGAAAAAAGTATTAGAGCATCTTTTATTCACTGGAAAAGAAAACTCGACAATATTAATACGGAACTAGACTCCTGCAGAAACTACTCACAAGTCACAGAGGAATTCTAGAATAAGAAATAATATCCCAGACGTGTGTTCGAGGCATCTGTGTTAAGTTGCCAAGACTATTTACCTGAGCAAGACGTCTAAGATTTGCCTAGTTACTAGATTGGTGGCACGGATTGGAGAGACCATTTGACGTTCTACTCACGTTACCAGCTGTACTAATCTGTGGTTCGAAGCTTGAAATCGACCCGTGAAACCTACATCCCACAGGTGGTGAAAATGTCTGCCTTGACCAGAATCTGTTACCTCCAGAATCCTTTGGAGAAGTGCCCTTGCCACAGAGACGAAGTGACGGAACCAGCACCACCAACATTTCAGCAATTTGGAAGCTAAGTTATAAGTTTAGCAGGCCACACCAAAAGACAATATTTTCATCTCCCAAACTGAGATCTGTGATGAACCATACTTTCTTATAATAACCATTTCATATTTATTTACACTGGTTTCAAAGTAATTGAACATTACATTTGTATATGTTGATTTTGACAAATTCATAGTTGAATTAATCATTACAGAGAGAAAGTCATATATTATGTGTATTATCCAGAACCTCTAGAATATATATATATATATATATATATATATATATATATATATATATATATATATATATATATATATATATATATATATATATATATATATATATATATATATATATATATATATATATATATATCGAGCTAATAAAAGGAATTTCGCTGGATTAAATCAGCTGGGTGCTTAAACGAGCAACTCGTTTATATTCATCTTCACAAAAGGCGGCGGATCAGATACAAATTTAACGTGCTAAGACTCCTTTAGCATTGTTCTTGACTTCTGAAATATCTTGTGAAGACTTCCTCGAGGTAGAAGCATCATTATTCTTCTATCTACAACTCTGCCAAAAGTAATCTTGTGCGAAGGTAGACACATTTGAAGACCCACATTAGATACTCTAGGTTTTGGTCACTGTTGGACCACTACTGCAGAGCAAGGGGAAGCAACCCGTGACAGTGAGGTCAAATTCTTCATAAAAACTAGAAAGTGCATGATTTGAGGCTGTGTCATTGTCGTAAATTGTGAGAAGATAGGACTGAGCTATTTATGGTCCCGCTGAAGCAGAGGTGATAGTGACAGCTATGTGAAAGGAAGGTGGTAGAAATAGTATTGTTTCACGAGGAGGGGTAAACGTGTACGGAAAATGTGATAGCGTAGAGAGAAAAAAGGCAGTCTTGGATTGAGAAATTGTTCTAATCCAGCCTATCTTACGACTCTATTTACTTTCAGACGCCCTTACTCTCCTTGTACAACATACAAGGTACACAACACTTCAGTACACACTCTTCTGTGACATATAACTACTACGTACGGACGTGAAAACAAAATATGAATAGCATATATATATATATATATATATATATATATATATATATATATATATATATATATATATATATATATATATATATATATATATATATATATCAGGGGTTTGACCGACACTATAGAGTAAGGTTTATTAAATTTATTTTCGCTAAATATCATAACATCAAGAAATACATTTTTGTTACATCAGAGAAATGAAAATATAAATCTAATAGGCCTTCCCTCTTGTATAGGAAAATTTAGAAAGATCCCACCCGAGCTAATATACCCAAAAAGATCAAATAATTAACAATGGGAGTAGAGGCAGTCAGGACGGGTAAAGAATAAGTCCTTGATTTAACTATCCCGTGGGCATTCAGATTAGTGAGAGATAAAAAAAAATGTTATATTAGTGTAACAGGGTAGACTATTAAGTAGCTACAACTGTTAGCCTTATAGTAAAGTATTTTATGAATGACTAGTTAGATAAATAAACCACTAGTCAAGAATCAATGACATCATCAGTCATGACACACATGAACCCATGATGTCATCAAACCTTGTGTGGCCTACATACAAGTCAGACCGGAAAACATTTAGATTAGAGAGAACTTTAAACAATGGTTGGTCATCATCACATAGAAACAATAATTTTAGACTAGAGGATTCGTAGCTAGTTAGGTTAAAGATTATTTCAACAGTCCACTAGCCCCCAAGACCAATCATTAGAAGGTTTCCGGTCCTAACTCCAATGAGAAATATTTCCTCTGGCAAGCCATAGCACCAGACAAGTATAAAAACTGATGCATCTTAGAAACCAGACAGAGAGAGAGAGAGAGAGAGAGAGCTTGAGACAGTAACTCAATGCTAGAGTCAAACCAACATAGGGCGTTCTTTAGTTTAGGTTTGGAGCAACCTGGCGCTACGACTACTATTGAACGAAAAAGCCCTTGACTCCTACGGTTTGGATACTAATATCCAACTAGAGATCCTACTACCGACCAGGAAAGTTAGTGAACCAGCACTAAACCCTGCCACGATTATGTTTGTGGTTCATTCCACATGAAGTAAGTTCGATCTAGTTTTAATTGAAGTCTCGAATCGTATTTTATTTCGCTAGGATTTCCACAGATGTCACAAAACGACTAGAGTATTGAGGAGCCGTAAGCCTTTCGCCTTGGAGGCTAAAGCTGGCAGTTTTACTTTCCCCCACCAGAAATTCTTATCGAACTGCCACATTTTCCTCATGTTGAAACGAAACGAAATAAAGGATACCTTTTTATATCTACTGGACTTTTCAAGTAACCTGCACTATTGAAGTTTCCTTTGACTGTTTGAGTTACTAACTATATATAACCCTTCAAGATCAATATTAAAACCGTAAAGGCACTTACGAGTTCTCTTAATTACCTGGGTTGTTCCTCTCTTCTGGAAGCAACACCTCTGGTGAATAACCAGTCTTCCCCAGAAGAACCCCTACAAAGAAAGTCTTGGGATTATTTCCCTTATCTCAAGTGAAATACAGATTTACATCCCTTTCCACAAAATCCACTATCACGATCTACACTGTCACACGAGCCTTGACTTTTGGTGCCGTTTTCCGTCCACTCCTTCCTTCCCCGGTCACATAGCTTGACTTTTGGTGCCCGTGACCTTTCACACACCAGAGATTGTCATTTTTGGTGTGGTACAGCTTATGCCTGATGGATCCAAATATGCAACAGCAGTTTGAAAATCAAATACAATTGCTCCAACAACAAAATCTGTTATTACAACAGCAGATACATGACATGCAACAACAGCATGCGTTAAGTCAACCATTGCCAGATAACGCTGAAGTTCCTAATAGTTCTCTACAAGCTATTGCTACCACCCTTAGCTTGGTTACACAGAGTGCAAATCTGCACAACATCAATAACATTGTTAAGCCTTTTTGTGGCGATCCGTCCACTTTTCGGCAGTGGTTACGTGACATTGAGAAATTTACTTCATTGATTCCATCAGCCACTGATGCCGATCGCAAACGTGTTGCTTTCTTATCATCTCAGTCACTTGTCACTGACTATCTACGTCGCCGTGCACAGTTATTTCCAGACGAGACCTTCGCCTCTCTACAGAAGGAGCTCATCCGCCGTTACTCTTCCGTTAAGGATCACCAACATGCTTGGACCTTGCTTCGCGGACTCCATCAGGACCGTCACGAGTCGGTTCAGTTTTATGCCGATAGGTTGTTAAACCTGGCTGAAGATGCTTTGGTGGAACCTTCCTCTGCGTCTACTGATACGGAAAACCAACTTGTTGGCATTTTTATCGATGGTCTCCAGTCAGATGCGCTGAAACTTCATTTAATAAGGAAAGACCCACAGACAATCCTTGATGCCATTCAACTAGCAATAAATGAGGACAATGTGAAGAAACGGTTTGCAGACTTGGGCGTGAACCTCGTGCACACGATCACACAGATGAATAGCCAATGGACATCAGTCATTACCGTCAGTCTTGGCAGCAACCATCCATGTTACAGCCGTGCGATATTCCATTGCCGGGATCTTCTAGCCAACAGTTTGGTCAGGGCACACAACACCAAGACAGAACGCCTGATAGGATGGCGGAAAGGAGAACACCACACAGTCAGTCGAGGGTCTTCCCAATTTCCAGGTCAGGACATTGGAACAGCCTGAACATTAGAAGGCATAGAATGAAAATGAGAAATCTCCTTGCAGAGATAAGACCAACAACGATATGGGTGGTCAACAATAATCCACGTAGAAACGAACGCAGCTGTGACATGACATCAAAAGGGCGTTGGAAGGCACATATATGCTCAATAAGTTCGGGTACGCAAACCAACAGAGGCCTACACATTGACGTGATCGACACAGAGAAAACACAGTGCACGCATGGGAATACCACGCAACGCGTATCAAAACGGAAATCCGAGGGCAGATTGAAAGCAATGTGTAGTGCTGCTACACAAACGGAGACACGTCGAATGGTCCGTGTTGTAACACACACAGAAAAAACCAGAAGTATCGGCACACAGACAGTGGCAGAAAAATTGAAGACACCACATCATTCCCATATAGTTGATCGAACCAGACGTTACCGTTCCTGTTCCGCCTCTGAAGGTCCTATTCCTCCTCCTGAACTGTACTCCCGTATCCACTCCCGTGACGCGCGTTTGGCTGAGTTACCCTCCATTACTGCAGGCCCCTCTCATGCTTCACATCAGCATGATGTTATTATACCTCCAGTTACAACAACTCCAGTCGTTACTTCCCCTCCTCCCTCTGTACACCTCCCCTCTGACCCCGCTCTTCCTCCCTCTAGTTATTTTCCTCCGCCTCCCTCCGACCATGATACCGCCCCTAATTCCGACTCTTCGGATGTTGAACCTATTCTTCCAACCACTGATTATTTTCCTCCCCCTCCGTCAAACCTTGACAGTTCCCCCGATTCTGCTTCTTCTGATACTGAACCTGATCTTCCTCCTCCCCCAGCTCGTTTTCCTTCTAAACGTCGTCATTCGACATCATCTGGCGATTCTGCTCCCCTTCCTTAGTACCTTCTCCAGCAGGCCGCCCATGTGCGTCCCCGTATTCGTCACTCCCGTGGTTATGTTCATTCTCCTCACCGTAGTTCCTCTCCTCCGCCTCCGCCCCCGCCTGTCACACCTCCGTCCCGTAGATTACGCATTCCCCGCAGTTGTCCTCCCGCCGGTCCACAGCCTCCACTCCGTCCCTCCCGTTATGTCCCATCCGCTCCCGTTGTCCATGCCATGGTTCCTTCCTCCCAACCTACACAGTACGATCCTCGCCTACCACCCCAAACCATTGAAAGATTAGAAGCAATGAACATTTTAGCGAAGTTGTTTACGAATTGAACTGTACATACTTCCAGATGACAGTTTCTGTAATGTTGACATTTATGCCCTGATGCCATTTTCAAGCATGGTGACAAAACATATTTCTCGTGTATTACGAAGCAAGTCTCTTACCCAATGCTTCCACTGCTGAATTGTTTGATCCTGATGTAGCAGTGAAGACCGACTGTTATGCATCCCTGGACATCTAGGTTGCGGACTTTTATCAATTTTGCAAGTTATGCTATGAAGTCCAAGAATTGCTATTTATGGAGAACTATTACATTTTAGTCCGCAAGAAAAACATTGATGAATCTCGCAGTACATGAACAGTTATCCTTGCGGCCTCCTTTTACACATTGATGATGGAGATATTCCGACTCAGAAGAACTGTGTAGTCCTCATATATTGCTAAAGTATTTCACTTCACACACGTTAGTGTCATTAAATCACGTTAGTTTTGATTGATTTAATATTTGACTATCTTTTATCTCCCTTTGTTTGTTTTTTCACCCCATTACTTTTGACCATCCTTTAATCTCCCTTTGTTTGTTTTTCCTGTACTTTTGACCATCTTTTATGTCCCTTTGTTGTTTTTTTTTTGCTATAAGATTTTGCTCAGATTTGAGTGTGCTGTTCGTCCTGTTGTACCTAATAAAAGTGTTTAACTAAAGTACATTTTCACCCGCCACTAATGTTGGCATCATCCATGACTTATTATAATATTGACTCCATTTTTGCTTCATGATTGTTTGAAGTTCCAGTTATTGTTCCACTAACACATGTGATTTAACTATTTGCCATTTCTCCATTGAGTACCTTAGTCCGTTGATTGCCATGTTTCCAATCCTTGCATTATTTCCGGTTACTGTTATACCGGTGTAGTCATTATTTCTATTATGAGACTTACCAATTTTGCCCATACCTTGCCACCAAGTTTTGTGGTTCCATTTCCATTTGTTCCATTAATTTTATTTCATCATCCCGCTTCAGTTGAAGTGTGGGATGACGGTCATTTTGTAAATCCGCCATTTTGGGCGTCCGCCATATTTTATGGGCACCCGCCATTTTCGTTCCCAGTTTTCCTTTGCGACGTTGTATTATGTTTTATAATGTATTTGAGAAATATTTGATAACTATCAACCCATAAAAGCGGTTTGCTAGTTGGTTGATGATTGTTCAGTTCTATTTTTGCCCATTATTATTGCTAATGGTTCCTACCATGTCATCCCCTGTCATTACATGTGTACCTTGACTATGTCCATCAGTCCCTACTTATGTCCCTTGATTATGTCCATCAGTCCCTACTTATGTCCCTTGATTATGTCCATCAGTCCCTACTTATGTCCCTTGACTATGTCCACCAGTCCCTACTTAAGTACCTTAACTATGTCCATCAGTCCCCACCACTTACAATTACTTCTTGAAATGTTAAGAGAATTGATTCATCCATCATTCCCATATATTGATTGTTGTATTCCATCCGACACGATTTCTGGTGGGATACATGAACCCCGATATTTTTAGGGATTAGTCATTTTTAGGGACTAAAGTGTCTCCCTACGGGATACACTTTGGCGGCCCCCGGGCGTATGTAACAGGGTAGACTATTAAGTAGCTACAACTGTTAGCCTTATAGTAAAGTATTTTATGAATGACTAGTTAGATAAATAAACCACTAGTCAAGAATCAATGACATCATCAGTCATGACACACATGAACCCATGATGTCATCAAACCTTGTGTGGCCTACATAAAGTCAGACCGGAAAACATTTAGATTAGAGAGAACTTTAAACAATGGTTGGTCATCATCACATAGAAACAATAATTTTAGACTAGAGGATTCGTAGCTAGTTAGGTTAAAGATTATTTCAACAGTCCACTAGCCCCCAAGACCAATCATTAGAAGGTTTCCGGTCCTAACTCCAATGAGAAATACTTCCTCTGGCAAGCCATAGCACCAGACAAGTATAAAAACTGATGCATCTTAGAAACCAGACAGAGAGAGAGAGAGCTTGAGACAGTAACTCAATGCTAGAGTCAAACCAACATAGGGCGTTCTTTAGTTTAGGTTTGGAGCAACCTGGCGCTACGACTACTATTGAACGAAAAAGCCCTTGACTCCTACGGTTTGGATACTAATATCCAACTAGAGATCCTACTACCGACCAGGAAAGTTAGTGAACCAGCACTAACCCCTGCCACGATTATGTTTGTGGTTCATTCCACATGAAGTAAGTTCGATCTAGTTTTAATTGAAGTCTCGAATCATATTTTATTTCGCTAGGATTTCCACAGATGTCACAAAACGACTAGAGTATTGAGGAGCCGTAAGCCTTTCGCCTTGGAGGCTAAAGCTGGCAGTTTTACTTTCCCCCACCAGAAATTCTTATCGAACTGCCACATTTTCCTCATGTTGAAACGAAACGAAATAAAGGATACCTTTTTATATCTACTGGACTTTTCAAGTAACCTGCACTATTGAAGTTTCCTTTGACTGTTTGAGTTACTAACTATATATAACCCTTCAAGATCAATATTAAAACCGTAAAGGCACTTACGAGTTCTCTTAATTACCTGGGTTGTTCCTCTCTTCTGGAAGCAACACCTCTGGTGAATAACCAGTCTTCCCCAGAAGAACCCCTACAAAGAAAGTCTTGGGATTATTTCCCTTATCTCAAGTGAAATACAGATTTACATCCCTTTCCACAAAATCCACTATCACGATCTACACTGTCACACGAGCCTTGACTTTTGGTGCCGTTTTCCGTCCACTCCTTCCTTCCCCGGTCACATTAGTAGTAACTTAAGAAATAAGTTCTTTCGTTCTGTTTCACTTTCTACACACATACAGTGAGCTCACTTCAGTTATGCTTACCCCTCTGCCGACGCTGCATACATTCCATGGAATTTATCAAAACACACTGTACTCGTATTTAAGACTATTATGAGTCCTATTATTTGTCCAGTTCAGCCCCAGACTCTCTGTTTAGGCAACTGCTATTTTTTTCGGAGGGTCGTTGAATTAGTGAGTTGATTATTTTTTTCCTGGGTATTCCTCTTCGTACTGCAGGTATTAGTTTGGGATAAGTTATTCTGGGTGGTGGCACTGTCCTGGAAATTTATAAGTTAATATAGTTTTTTTTCCCCCGGAGTGGTCTAGTCTCCAGTAGCTGTGACTCTTGGTCGTAGTGAATGTGTAAAAACAACGGAATGTTACTCCCAGGCTGTTCTCGGAGGGAAATAACCGAGTATGACCCGTGAATTCTCTCTGTAGAATTTGGTGGTAGGAAAACTTTACTGTCCTATGGTTTTTAAAGAAAATTAGTGCTGTAAGTTCTGCCATATCAGGCCAGTAATATTTATAAGAATAAGATGGAAAAATCTTCTGGCATAGTCCCGTTCCAGTTTAACATTTAAAAATTTTTTACATTGAAGTGTTCTGGTTATTTAACCACTCTCGTGGATGGAGAAGGTGGACCGCGAAGGGTCTCCAACAACAGATTTTCACCGACAATGTTTTTATGTTTAGGAACATATAATTGGAATGCCATAAGACATGTGGCCATACATCTCTATAAGAACCGCTGGATCGCAAAGGTATGATCTACCTATATAAAAGAGAATAGATAACAGGTAATCATACTATAATTATATTCTAACACCCGCGTTTTAGGTAAGACCTGTAAATCACTCAGGTATGTAATTATCTATATATAAAAAAACCACGAGTTATGATTACTAGTCACTTAAAATTTACGCATGATGAAAATAGAAATAAATGGTATCAAACAAATTATCGATCGTCTAATAATATTTTAAGCCTCTCCTACTGGGGAATAACAAGAAATTAAATTACGTTTACGGCTGGAGAAAATTTAGCTATAAGTTTATTTAATACGTTATTCAGCTTAACACAAAATCCCAGTGAAATATACTGAAGAAACTTTAACGATTAAATCACTCAAAACTCTAATATATTATTACCGCAGCACAAAGAATGAATTAATCTCCACGTATAACAGAAATCCAAAATTCTTGTTTGGCTCTAATATATGAGCTAGGTGCTTTCTTCAAATCTCTGGCGCTATTGATAACTGAATTTTTAAGAGATGCCTATATAAATTAAATGAATAGAAATCGTTAGCTACATGCGAGATTTTTCATCTCTGCCTGATTCTCGGGAACTTTTGCGGTCGAACCGTGAATCAAAGCTATTTTTCATAACTTCGCCGCCAGGCTCCGCCGTTCCTGCAGAGATTTCTTCCCCACGTAGACGGTTCTCGTTCTGGTGTTAATCAGAGGTGTTTCAGAACTCGCTCTCTCTTAGTGACTACAAAAGACGTCGATAACTGACAGCCGGTGCCGCCTCTGGCCCGCTCTTTGAAGGAATGACAGTAAGAGATCCAGAGATTGCTAATTATAATGGCTCGTGAGAGAAGACCGTAGGCGTGGCTAAATTAAAATTAAGACAGAGGGCGAATGACATGGCTTACAGCGCGCTCACTTGGACATGCCAATTAGGGAAGCACGTGGAACCCATGTTGGCGATTTTGATTTCAACAAAATGAGGGGTACCGGTGAGATTAAAGTGTAGCTTCAATTTTCATCTGTCAGTCATATTATTAAAATACAACGGAAATGGGTAGCTTGACCGCAGCAGAGTGATCAATGAAGCTGAGCTTTTTACACGCTTTTCTTTAACTTGCCTTGTATGTCACTCTCTTGTCACCTTCAAATCTTGCAATCGATTTTTCAATCACTTCCAGACGAGCAATAGCTCTGAAACTTGGCATAGTTGTGTAATACCCATGACAATAAAATAATTAGTCGTAAAAAATTATAAAATGAATAAAATTAAAATTAATAATTTTTTTTTTTGGTATTGTATCAGCACGGAAATGGGCGATAACTGCAAATAATCTAGGTGTATTCTTTCCAACTAGATTGTCTCTCTTGAGGGAAATGTTGAAACATCCCCCTCCCCCCGCCTTCCACACATACACTATTGCACGGGCGTGCACAGACACACAGACATACACACAACTGACAAATACATTTTAAAAATTGTAATTTACAACTCTTATCAAAATATTACCTTTCCGTGTAATATACTGAATGATAAAATCCGCCTTCTGTGCTCTGGACTCGTTTATCGCAAACTGATGATGTCATTGGCGGATCGATTACATTTGACTTAAATTTAAAAACCAAAAAAAAAAAAGACACTAACAAGAAGAAAATATAAAATTAATATTTTAAACACACGCTTTTAATGCACTAAAAAGCCACAAATAATTTTTCAAGGAGTATATAGCTTGCAGTCAAAAAATGTAACATCAAATTGACAAAAATCGTGAGACGCTTAAGCGCTTATCATATATTTTATCCATACGTGCCTAATGAAGTATAAAGCAGAAGTTAATTTCATGCAGAATCAGGGCCGCACGCTTTTTTGTCAATTTGATGTTACATTTTTTTACTGCAAGCTATAAACTCCTTGAAAAATTATTTGTGGCTTTTTAGTGCATTAAAAGCGTGTGTTTAAAATATTTTTTTATGTTTTTTTCTTCTTTCTTTTTTTTTTTTTTAATATACAGAATTACACAAAGCAGAAACAATTAAAAGTAGCATCTGTAGAAGACAATGATTCGTACTGCATGACAAAATTTGCCCACTAAATTAGTTACCACAGTAGCTAAAACATTAGGGTCTACTACAAATCAAACACAAAAGATGCATGATTTTCAATGAACAATAACTGGGGACCAACACACACAAAACACGCACAAACAACAAACTTTGCGCTGACTGGAGTGATCGAGGAAAAAGTGATAACAATAAAAGTGTAAAAAGGTAACGGTAGTCCCATACCAGATACTGCCTTAGGGGAGTGCTGTGTTAGAGACTTCACCATACTAAGTCAGGCTTTATGGGGTGGGGGTGACCAAGTGCCTTTGCATTCCCTACTCAAGAGCGGAGTAAGGTATACATTTACAGCTGGGTAGACTGAAGCGTACACAGCAAAATCGGCGTGATGTGGATTAGAAAAGGCAGAGGTCAGAAAAAGTAGATAATAAACCAGAAAGGAATTAGGAAAAGTAAAGTGATAGATATAATAAGATCATAAAAATATGGAAACAAATGTCAAAAGAATCCTGTAAAAGGGTGTTAAAAATATTCAAGTATCGGGGCAACAAAGGGAAAGATATGACAGGAATCAGTCGAAGTGATGAGCATATAGGGGTGGGGAGTGGATGTATGCGAGAAGCTATCAAATATAATATGTATATTTGTCGTGAAACGAATGTGTGTAACCCCACTACTTTGTTAAATCATTATGTTGGGATACAAATTTGCCCCAGCCAATCAACGCACAGTTGCTGAGCCGGAATAAATTACCTGAAGTTACGCCAGGAAAAACTTAAGCCCTGTTTTTTTTCGGATGTGGGTCGTGGCCATCGTGTTCACGCAAGATGGCGGAAGAAAACTGAATAAAATTAGGCTATACGAGCAAAAGACGAAACTGCAGGAAACCAATCAGCTTGCTCCGCCAGGAACCAACCAAACGCTTTCCTTAACCAGTAGAAGTTACTTTACCTGCCTATATAAGCGGGCTGATTTTATGCATAATCACCAATTCAACGACCCTCCGAAAAAAATAGCAGTTGCCTAAACAGAGAGTCTGGGGCTGAACTGGACAAATAATAGGACTCATAATAGTCTTAAATACGAGTACAGTGTGTTTTGATAAATTCCATGGAATGTATGCAGCGTCGGCAGAGGGGTAAGCATAACTGAAGTGAGCTCACTGTATGTGTGTAGAGAGTGAAACAGAACGAAAGAACTTATTTCTTAAGTTACTACTAATATAACTTTTTTTTTTATCTCTCACTAATCTGAATGCCCACGGGATAGTTAAATCAAGGACTTATTCTTTACCCGTCCTGACTGCCCCTACTCCCATTGTTAATTATTTGATCTTTTTGGGTATATTAGCTCGGGTGGGATCTTTCTAAATTTTCCTATACAAGAGGGAAGGCCTATTAGATTTATATTTTCATTTCTCTGATGTAACAAAAATGTATTTCTTGATGTTATGATATTTAGCGAAAATAAATTTAATAAACCTTACTCTATAGTGTCGGTCAAACCCCTGATATATATATATATATATATATATATATATATATATATATATATATATATATATATATATATATATATATATATATATATATATATATATATATATATATATATATATATATATATGCTATTCATATTTTGTTTTCACGTCCGTACGTAGTAGTTATATGTCACAGAAGAGTGTGTACTGAAGTGTTGTGTACCTTGTATGTTGTACAAGGAGAGTAAGGGCGTCTGAAAGTAAATAGAGTCGTAAGATAGGCTGGATTAGAGCAATTACTCAATCCAAGACTGCCTTTTTTCTCTCTACGCTATCACATTTTCCGTACACGTTTACCCCTCCTCGTGAAACAATACTATTTCTACCACCTTCCTTTCACATAGCTGTCACTATCACCTCTGCTTCAGCGGGACCATAAATAGCTCAGTCCTATCTTCTCACAATTTACGACAATGACACAGCCTCAAATCATGCACTTTCTAGTTTTTATGAAGAATTTGACCTCACTGTCACGGGTTGCCTCCCCTTGCTCTGCAGTAGTGGTCCAACAGTGACCAAAACCTAGAGTATCTAATGTGGGTCTTCAAATGTGTCTACCTTCGCACAAGATTACTTTTGGCAGAGTTGTAGATAGAAGAATAATGATGCTTCTACCTCGAGGAAGTCTTCACAAGATATTTCAGAAGTCAAGAACAATGCTAAAGGAGTCTTAGCACGTTCACTTTGTATCTGATCCGCCGCCTTTTGTGAAGATGAATATAAACGAGTTGCTCGTTTAAGCACCCAGCTGATTTAATCCAGCGAAATTCCTTTTATTAGCTCGATATATATATATATATATATATATATATATATATATATATATATATATATATATATATATATATATATATATATATATATATATATATATATATATATATATATATATATATATATACTAGAGGTTCTGGATAATACACATAATATATGACTTTCTCTCTGTAATTATTAATTCAACTATGAATTTGTCAAAATCAACATATACAAATGTAATGCTCAATTACTTTGAAACCAGTGTACATAAATATGAAATGGTTATTATAAGAAATTATGGTTCATCACAGATCTCAGTTTGGGAGATGAAAATATAGTCTTTTGGTGTGGCCTGCTAAACTTATAACTTAGCTTCCAAATTGCTGAAATGTTGGTGGTGCTGGTTCCGTCACTTCGTCTCTGTGGCAAGGGCACTTCTCCAAAGGATTCTGGAGGTAACAGATTCTGGTCAAGGCAGGCATTTGGGATGTAGGTTTCACGGGTCGATTTCAAGCTTCGAACCACAGATTAGTACAGCTGGTAACGTGAGTAGAACGTCAAATGGTCTCTCCAATCCGTGCCATCAATCTAGTAACTAGGCAAATCTTAGACGTCTTGCTCAGGTAAATAGTCTTGGCAACTTAACACAGATGCCTCGAACACACGTCTGGGATATTATTTCTTATTCTAGAATTCCTGTTTTTGCGGCTCGAGTGAAGTGAAGTTCCCTTGTGTCGCCTGCCTGGTGCCGTCTTTTGTCTCATTAATGTATGGAGGCTCCCTTTATTGTCTTTCATTGTCCCGCCACCTAGAATTATCTGCAAACTACGTTCGCAACATTTAGGGTATTTACCATTGACCAGTACCACATGTTTTAATTCGTCAGTCATAACGATTACTTACATTTAAGTCACAAGTGGGGGGGGGGGGGGGGGAAATACTGAAGCGGTTGATATGCAATAAAGGTTTTATTTAAAGTCCCAAGGGAGGGGCGATTGCCCCGTCGCCATCCCCCCTTCCCCGCCCCCATCCTCCTTGGATCTGCGAATGTATTGCCCTTAGTGTTGAATAATAAATGAAAGGTGAGATGTATAAATGGGCGCTTGCGCAGAATAGAATTGAAATGGTATGACAACGTCACAGATATAAAACTGATGACACGAACCAGACAGATGCCAGTGGAACAAGAGATGAGAAGAAGACGCTGGAGATGGATAGACACACATTGAGGAAACCTGTTAATAGCGTTACAAGGCAATCATTGTTCTTAATCTTGAGGGAAAGAGAGGCAGAGGTAGACCAACACACAAAAAGAAGAGAACTAGATTGTGGCCGTATGACCTACCACCATCAGCAGTTACCATTTCAAGTAAGTAGTACGATCGCCCTATCATTTTATATTTCAGCATATTTTCGTATAATGAAAACATAATAGCAGAAGAGAAACAAAATGGAGGATACAATAGATATAACAAGGGAAGAGGATTTGAAACAGAGTATAGACAAGATGGCTATCAAGAAAACTACGGAGAAAGAAAGCAAATATGAAATAATAATTATCCAGGATTTGGTAAAACTTAATGTTGGGAAAGATTTTTATGAAGCATCTTGGATTGAAGTGAAAGGAGGGAAATATATTCTTCACGAAAGGAAAAATAACTATCATTTGGTTGATGTACAAAATGCCTAACTGTTGAACATTGTTTGACACTATTTGATCAGTTTGCTGTTAAATAAAATTCATTTTTTAAAGGACAAGGCTGTTGATAATTGATTGTCAGTTGGATAGTACAGATGTATTGTCAAAGTTCACATTTCCCAACCACTAATGCTCTCCATCGCACAACACCTGTAAAACGAAAGAACGAACCACGTCCCTCAGACAGGGTCTAAGAAATAACCAACTCTGGCGAGCTATAAGCCAGTACTAGATCACACTTAGACATGGACTAAATAAAAAAAGGAGAAAGAAAATCTCTATAAATAAAGTAATCAACGTACTAATACTGCACCCCAACCACATACTATAATTGATACCGTGCCCAGTCCCGCGAGGAAATAATACGGCAACACATGTTGGGTGAGTGACACGGTTACATACTACAAATTGGTGCCTTAGGACAGCTCTCGTACAAATACTCAACGCCCGCCACAAGATACGGAAGTGAAAATGATGAGGAAAACGTGGAAAGAACTTGAGATGATGGCGCGTGACAGGAGGACTTGGCATGTGTTTGTTGAAGGACTATGCTCCTTGGGGAGCTAAAGGGTACTAATTTAGATATATAAAATGAATTAATAAGACTCAGGGACAAAAGCCTTACATATAAGCTGTGCGAGAAGACAGTCAAACGAATGTTTGTTTAAAAAAATATTTCATATGATAAATGATTTCAAATGAATCGGGAATGCACTTAGTCTTGAATATTAAAACGCTAAAGCAAATAAACAAAAAGTAAAAATACGATTCAGCTAGATAATATTGATTCAGGTTGGCATTGGGAATAAACAAGAATGAATAAGGTTTTAGCGAGATAATTTGTATGTATCTTGCTGACGGGTAACATTTACATTAAAAAACAAATCTACTCCAATCAGTAGTTTATTTCCGAAGCTGTCTGGAGTGTCGGCTGAATAAGTCAGTGACTTGAAAAGAATGTGTACAAATAGTCGAGCTGTGAATACAAACAGTACAACGTATCCCAATAGCAAACATCCCCAAGATATCTGCCTCTCTCTGATAAATGCCAGACGTCACAAATATTCTAAATCAGACTGGGCGGGCGCATGCATGTCAGATTCTACCTTGACCTTTCCAGTCCCCGAGGTTCTAGCAATTAATAAACAAATCCAGACTGCAATTCTAGAACGCTAATCATATTCATTACAGACTTTATTTGGCGGTTCAACCAGGTAGTTCTGGAGGTCAACTAAATAACTGCGATCAATATTTGGTTCGGTATATATTTAAGAAACCGTTTTTGAATGCTCTTTGGTTTGAACATAACATAGATGAATATTAACCAGTATGCTGAAGGATTCTCAGACATCAATTCTGTAAACGTGTCTTACTAGATATATGAACTGTTTTTTGTTTTTTTTTGTTTTTTAGAAGAAATACCTAGTTCAACCCTTGATGAGTTATAATTAGTATATATACTGAAGCACATTAAAAACGCACCACTATTATATATACTGATGCCGAGAAGCTGGAAAAAAAAAGTGTGGGAATGGATTTTCCCCGTGTTTGTCATGAGGTAGAGAGCGAATGGCTGCTGGAATGGAAAGTGCATGATTCAACCCACGGGTTTGTGTACAGACTACATGAAAACAATGAAAGTTACACGTGCAACACGATTCCCAACAGCTATGACCCTGAAAATGTGCACGCATTGTGGCAGTATACTCGGTATAAAAAGGCCGTTGAGACAAAAAAACCCAGTACATGTGCTTGAAATGCCACGACTATCTGAAAACGACCGCCAACGAGCCATTGGTATGTTGGAGACCGGAATGAGCTCGCGGGCCATTGCCAGAAAGATGAATTGCCACCACAGCACTATTGTGCGTTTCAATGAACGTTACGGAACCACTGGCAGTGCCCGGGATAGACTTCGGAGTGGCCAACCAAAAGTTACTACCCCTGCGCAAGATCGTCATATTGTGCTGAGTCACCTAAGGAATCGTTCTCTTCCGGCATGTCAAACAGCAAGAGCAATAGTGGGCAGACGTGGGCAAGTCTCTCGAATGACAGTCATACGACGACTCAGAGATACAGGCCTTACTGCAAGACGACCTTATGTTGGGCCAAACTTGACTCAGAGACATCGTTAGCAGCGCCTGCAATGGGCAGAGCAACATGTCAGATGGACTAGACTGCAGTGGAATGCTGTCCTATTCACAGACGAGAGCAGATTCAACATATCCTTTGCTGATGAACGTATGCGGATTTGGCGACGGTGTGGAGAGCGCTTTGCAGATTGCTGTGTTCGTCAGCACAACCGATTTGGAGGTGGCAGTATTCACATTTGGGGAGGATTCAGTTTTCACCATCGCTTGCCTCTTCACGTCTTCCGTGGAAATGTTAATGCTGTGACATATCGAGATGAGGTTCTGGATGCATTGGTTGCTCCTGCGTTCACAAATTATCCAGACTTGCAGCTTCTCCAGCAGGATAACGCACGTGCGCACACCGCATGCATTACGCAGCAATATCTACAGCAACAGAACATTGTGGCGATTGATTGGCCTGCCCTATCACCAGACATGTCCCCTATAGAACATCTGTGGGACGAGCTTGGACGCAGAGTCTACAGGCAAGGTTCTCCAGCTAATCTGCAACAGCTCGAAGCTGCTCTTACACGTGAATGGGACTTGATTCCCCGGAATTTCCTTCAGAAACTTGTGCGTTCCATGCGGAGCCGCTGCCAAGCTTGTTTGCAAGCACACGGTGGAAATACCAGATACTGAGGATAGTGTGAATGCATTTGTTTTATTGGTTGCATTTTTGGTTTTCTCCCTTGCCTGCACAGAATGCAATGAATTTCATAACAATCAAATGTACAAATTAGTGACCAGCATGGATTCATAGGAAAATGAATAAAGATTCCAAATATGTAAACTTGTAAGCACTATATTTACATTTCACACTCCGTTCCTGGATTATACAGGTGGTGCGTTTTTAATGTGCTTCAGTATATATAGTGTATTAGTTCAAGATAATAATTGTGATTTGTGAGTTAAACATGGTGTCATCTTCCCACTCCACTCGGTACAAATGGAGTAAATAAAAAGTGTGAATGTATGTGTGTGTGGCCTCCCGTTTCCAAAAAAAGTCTCTTTTTTTTTAAAATTAATGAAGAAAAATATTCCGTTCAACCTCTGATGGGTTATAATTAGAATATATATTGTTTTCAATTCCAAATAATATGAACAACTGCCGATATGAGAAAGTGGCATCACATTTGTCAAATCATTGTAAATAGGGACAATCACAATTGTGCTTACCAACCAACCAACCAACCCACCCACCCACCCAGAAAGCTTTTGCACGATAGAAATAGAATCACAAGGAAAACAACAATGGAACCGCCATCATTAATCACCGGAAGTCATCTTACGTGAAGTCTCATGCCGTAAAATAATCTATGCATCTTACGTCCGACTTCATGTGGTTAAATAAATAACTCGTCCAAAGTTAGACTGATGTCATAAAATAATCTACTCATGCTATGTCAAGCTTTGCCCAATGGGCTGATCACCCGTTGGCTTGTCACACCGATTACGGAAACAACGGCAGATGGATCTATTTGTTGTTGCCCTAAAGACGCCGCTAGGCGTGATGGGAAACTACAACAGAGAAAATCAATCTGCTGTTGCCCTTAAGACGCCACAAGGCGTGATGGCCTCTGACTGCTTGGTCGGTCTTTGGCTAAGGACGGAAGAAGAAGAAGAAGAAGAAGAATGTCAAGCTTTATGTCCTAAAATAATCTACTCATCCTACGTGAAGTCTCGTGCCGTAAAATAATCTACGCATCCTACGTTAGACTTCATGTTGTCAAATAAACAACTTGTCCAACGTTAGGCTCATGTCATAAAATAATCTACTTATGCTATGTCAAGTTTTAAGTCGTACAATTATCTACTCATCCTATATCAAGCTTCGTGTCGTCGAATAATCGACCGGATAAGAGTCAAAAAGTCTCTCACAACTACCATTTTGTTAACAAGGGGAGTGCGACGAGTCATAATTCAGTCGTTAATTTTCATGTGGCCATCTTTGCTCCCTGCCCTGTGCCATTCCTTTTTTTCCATTGTCCCCCGCTCATTATCTTTTACTAACGCCCGCACCTAGCGATATTATCTTCACCTTGCTGGGTTGACGCCAGATACTTTAATGGCCTGCCATCCGTCTGATCTGGTTATCTTTCTTTATGGCCGTCGGCGCTTAGCAAGAAGGGGAACAAAGCCACCCTGAGTTTGCTGATATTGGTCGCAAGACTTATTATGTAAGCCAGACGGATTAAGCTGTCTATCCACTCATTCGATTGCATAACTACTTCCGCTCATCTGGTGATGAGTCGAATAGTGGTAAATTATATTTTAATTTAAGAACTAACGTGAAAGCGACGTACAAAAACACAGCCCATCCTTAAGTTGATCGATATTTAACAATCTAGACGACAGACATATCAAGTAACGATTTCCAGCAAATGGCTTGTAATAAACAAAGATGAGAAGAGATTTTCAGATATAATAATTAAGGTCAGGTCGGTGATACAATGACATTGGTAAAAGTAACACTTAAGGGGCAAAGCCTTAAATGGTCAGGTAGTAATGTTCAGAATAAGTCGGGTGGGGGTAATGTTTACTAGAAAATAAGACATCTTACCTTGGGAGTTGATTAGAAATTATACTAAACTAAAATTATGATTGGGTCTCCCCCAGCAGAACCTCAATGAAATAGAAGCATCATCTATCTTTTTCTATTTCTGCCAAGAGTGATCTTGAGCGAAGGTTAATACCTTTTGAAAATCCTCATCCTTTTACTCGAAGCTGGACATTAGTAGCCACTTCTGCAGAGCAAGGGAGACAACCCGCGACGTGAAGCAAGGTGGGAAAGCCCGGAGTGTCCGGGATGACACTCAATCCGCCAGTTAGGTGCTATCATCAACAATCATTACGAGACCCTACGTGTATGAATGGCATGCTGGGTGGTAATCTAATACTGTATTGGTTTTCTCTGTTTACCTACTGTTTTGCGTCACACAAGCAAACGTTCGATGAGAGAATGCATGCGATGTGTATTGGCAAACAAGGTTTACTAAATGAATAAACTGAACACAAAAGAAAGACAAGAGTGTTAAATATGTGGGTGTAGAGAACTGCTAGTTTACATGTTGCTAGAACTCTCAGACAGTCTTGTAAATGTAGATGCAGAGAACTGCTTGAAGTTATGTTGCCAGACCTCGCACACTATCTTTGTGTGGGTGTGGATAACTGCTAGTTTATATATTGAGAGAATCAGATAATCGTGTTTGTGTGTGTGTGTGTGTGTGTGTGTGTGTGTGTGTGTGTGTGGAGAACTGCTAGTTTATATATTGAGAGAATCAGATAATCGTGTTTGTGTGTGTGTGGAGAACTGCTAGTTTATATACTGAGAGAATCAGATAATCGTGTTCGTGTGTGTGTGTGGAGAACTGCTAGTTTATATATTGAGAGAATCAGATAATCGTGTTCGTGTGTGTGTGTGGAGAACTGCTAGTTTATATAGAGAGAATCAGATAATCGTGTTCGTGTGTGTGTGTGGAGAACTACTGGTTTATATATTGAGAGAATCAGATAATCGTGTTTGTGTGTGTGTGGAGAACTGCTAGTTTATATATTGAGAGAATCAGATAATCGCGTTCGTGTGTGTGTGGAGAACTGCTAGTTTATATACTGAGAGAATCAGATAATCGTGTTCGTGTGTGTGTGAACTGCTAGTTTATATATTGAGAGAATCAGATAATCGTGTTCGTGTGTGTGTGGAGAACTGCTAGTATATATTGAGATAATCTTAGACAACCTTCCTAGTGTGGGCGGGGATAACTGCTAGTTTATACGTTGAGAGAACTTTTAGGCAATGTTCCTCGTTCAGGTGTGGAGAACTGCTAATTTATATGAGAGAACTCTCAATCTTCTTAAGGGTGGGGAGAACTATTAGTTTATATGTTTCCAGAACTCTCTGAAAATGTTGTTCTTGTGCGTGTGGAGAACAGCTAGTTTATATTGCCAGAGTTCTCAGAATATAAGCCTACTATATCAATCAATCACAGAAAGAAACTATTATCCATCGTCTTTAACATACATTGGACATAAATCTAGCAATCTGGGAAGCTGAAGCTGCCGATCGCACAAAGAGAATAGAGAATAGGATAGTGTGATTCGCTTGTATGGCTAGGCGGTGTTGTCGTACGGAAGGTACGGGGTTCGAACCCTGGGTAAGCCATTCGCGTCTGTTGTTTTTCTGTTGTCTGGTGTTCTACTTCTTTATTTCTTACGAGCGCCTGAAAAACATACCTTTATGTTTGTCTAATATTAATTTACTGTTTACAGGCCTAGGGTTTCCCTTCCTTATGTGTCATTAATGTTTATACAATACCAGAAACCTACCCTCTGTTCTATACTACTGTTCTTAAGTCTTCTATCATTTACTGGACACAGTATCAAGGTCTTTGTCTTGTGTGGACTGACACGTACTGTAGAATAGGGTAACAACAGAAGCGATTGCGTCATTAATAGGCTGAGGTGCCCATTGTAAACTTCGGGTGTTGTCTTGTGTTTCGCACTAATGACCGGTCAGTAAAGCATCTGTTTTTTTGGGGATGCCTAACTGGCCGGGAGGATAGTGTGATTCGCTTGTATGGCTAGGCGGTGTTGTCGTACGGAAGGTACGGGGTTCGAACCCTGGGTAAGCCACTCGCGTCTGTTGTTTTTCTGTTGTCTGGTGTTCTATTTCTTTATTTCTTACGAGCGCCCGAAAAACATACCTTTATGTTTGTCTAATATTAATTTAAAGTAATGATGCTCCCTACTGTGTCACCTCAGACTGGGCGAAAAGAAGCTCGCACAACAAACGGAAGTAAAGAACACGCCGAAAGGAAGACCAAGCAAACAAAAAAACAGCTGACGGCTATTACTTCAGGGACGCATTCCTTTAGTCTGTTTTGACTGACGATTGCTAATGCTGCTGCTGCTACTACTGCTGCTGCTACTACTGCTGCTGCTGTTGCTACTACTGTTACTGTTGCTACTACTACTATCCATGTCTTGGGACAGTTTGTAATAAAATGATGCCCTGCTATTCTGTGAAAATTTTAGTAATTATTCAGGAGACAAGGACATGAGATACAAGATAATGGAGAGCTGAACAGTTAACGGTGGTGGAGTAACTGGTGATGTATAGATACATATAGATAGAAATGTCGAAATTGTCCTCTTTTCACACAAGTTGCCTAAGAAAAATTCACCGAATCTTTTGGCCAAATACCATCACTAACCAAGATCTGCTTACTCGTAGCAAGCAAGAGGACATGCACACCATCATAGCTGGCAGACGCTGGAGCTGGGTTGGTCATGTCCTCAGAAGAGACCCCGATGCCATCACAAGAACAGCTATGCTTTGGACCCATGAAGGAAAACGAAAGAGAGGCCGACCAAAAACAACCTGGCGGAGGACTGTGGAGGCTGAGATGCAAAGAATGAACCAGAGTTGGGGCACTGTACGAAGGATGGCCACCGACCGTACAAAGTGGAATCAATTTGTTGTTGCCCTACAAGACGCCACTAGGCGTGATGGCCACTGACTGCTTTGACGGTCGGCGGCTAAGGATCAAAGAAAGAGAGAGAGAGAGATAGATACATTATAAATAATACAGAGGGTGTAGCAATCAGTAAGTTAAGTGTATGTATATATATGCATATAAGTATGTATACATATGTATGTATGTATACATATGTATGTATGTATACATACAGTCATCGTGCTGGCTGTGGAACAACCGCAAAGGGCTGTGGAACAACCGCAAAGGGCTGTGGAACAACCGCAACGGGCTATGGAACTCGAGACAGTAATTGTTTTCAACATAGGGATTTCACAATTGCCTCCAGCTGGCAGAAAATAGGAGTGAATTTGAAAGCTGCAACCAAGGTGCGGTGGGTTCAATTCTCTGCACTAGACAACAGGAGGCTGACACTTGGGAGTCATGACCTAAGTGGTTCCCCCCCCCCCCCTCCCTTCCCCCTTAGAGTGTAAAGGAGAAACACTTGATCAGATTGCCTCCTGTTGTATCGCTCTGTATAGAGTTTCCTATCATATATGTGTGTGTGTGTGTGTGTGTGTGTGTAGGGGCCATAATAAACACCCCAAAATCTCCCTGAAGTTCATATTTGTGTTTTCGCTTCTTCAAGAGGGCCACAATAAAGCCTAGAAATAGTTGTGTTTTATATTTGTGTTTTCGCTCCTTCTAGAGCATCCATCGCTTGTGTTATTTGCGTGGCCCAATTACTATGCGCGCGCACTACACCGTGAGTGATTAGGCCTAGTGGTCTATATAAAGAAGTGCGCTGGCCAGCAGAGGCCTTTTTCTTCGTCAGTCGCCCCAAAGAAACCAGAGTAAGAAACCAGAGTCGATCTGAAGATGCCTTGAACACGTGAGTTAATTTAGGTAGAAGGTGATTCCTCAACATTTCGGTTTATAGTGTTAGAAAGAATATAGGGATGTATGTCTGCCACCTATTTGGTATCGTGTTTAATGAAATAGATAAATAAATGTGTTTCATAAGGAGATTTCTTTTAGGACATTAAATTTAGTTTTAAAATGATAGATTAGTGAGAATAATGTGTGGATAGGTTTTACTAGGCGTGTTAAGTACAGATCACGGCTGTGAGAATATAGAAAGAACCTATTGTGGTGGATTTGATGTTATGAATTGTTGTAGGTATTATTATATTTATATTGAGATTAGCTATGAAGGTCCCTGAATGTACCCAATAGTATTGTGAACTTTTCAGGGTACCTTTCCGCTACCACCTCTTTTATCTCATTAAAAATGTATTTATATTATTATATTAAATGACTTCGTTTAGTGTCTAGGGTTATGAATGTAGAGTGTAATATACAAAATCAACAAACATACAAACAAATAGTTTATTATTCACAACAGCACACAGTACTACCACAATAACATACAAACGACACTCTAAAAGGCTATCTTATTTAAGACTGTGGTTGAATTTTGTGTAAAGATAATTTTTACAATTTTATTATCCTGATTCTAATATATTTTGGAATCAAGATTGACAATTTAAAAGAGAAATCAAAATAATCATTTACATCAGTCAAATAGCACAATAGATCCTCTGTCCATACATAAAATATTTTTCTAATATACGTCTGTAGTGTTCTCCTACTTTAAGGAAATACTGGTAGTACCACTAGGTTGTTGTTTGAATTATATCCTTTTAGTAATGTTTGTTTCTATCTGTCACTTGTGGAACTATTAATATTTGTCCCAATTTTATTCACTGTCACTTTTTATATTTCTTCTTATAAAGTTCTGTAATTGAGCTTTCAGGTGCCGAACGAGAACTTATCTTGGCAGTAGAATACAGGTTGAACCTTTCCTCTGCTCGCTTGACAATCTGTTCCCTGTTTGATAGGCAATGGCCACTAGCATGGGCTCGCAGTAAACCGGCAGAGTCCTGAATCAATCAGTTTTCAAGCGTTTGGTACCACATTAACGTCAGTACCCAGGACCTCTGAAATCTGAAGGTATGCATCCTTCGTAATATCTAGCATACACTAATAGTCCACAGTTAAGGACATGTACATTACAAACAAACAAAAGGGTCATATCCTTATACAAACCTATGCCACCATTTTCTTTTGATGTGACAATGTACACCAGTATTCCTTTCCCTAATAGTTACAACGCCACTGCAATTCCAGCTGTAATATCTTCCATATAATAGGATAGGTGTTATGCTCCTTTATGAAAATCATACATATTCTTGTAGTTTTACACCTCTCTGACAGTCTATCACATGGTGGATCAATCTTTAGGCTTTGCCTCATGTTCGCTATAGACCCACTCATGTCCAAACATATATTATTATTTCACATTCAATTTTATATAAAATACAGATTAATAAATGTCAATCTTACCACAATGTTCAATGAAATACACAGAGACGATGACTGACACAGTTTCGATCTGTTTTGTCGTCCAGGCTGCCCAGAAATGTATTTAAAAGCACAGCCTGATCTCATCTATCATTGTTGAAAACTTTTCTAGAAATGGCGTCCCCCCTAACGCTTATTCTGACAATATCGATTCAGTTGGCCAATCACTTTTAATTTTACAAGGGTAAACAGTCTTTTCAAAAAATATCATTCAAACCTTTCTACGTTTCTAGGCTATTTATGTTTATTCAAAGGTCAGCCAATAATATTTCGTCTCACTTCAAATGTCACCCAATCAGATTCACTGTACCATCCTAGCCTATCTGTCACCTACTTTTTCCCCAAAAATATGCGATCCAATCTAAGCAGATATGACTTGACCTGACAGTATCTCTGATCTCTATGTATGGTTTTATCAATAGTTGATTAGTTAAGGGACTATTTATATAACTAATAACATATTCTTGGTCAGCAAGTCTTCAAGTACACGACTCTACGATTTTTAAGGGGCTATGTGGTTTGGTTCAAAATTCTATCTTTTTTTTCTATGTTAGTCGTTTATTTTTAAACTACCTCTCGTTCACTCTTTTTCCATGTAATATCAAGCTGAATACGAGAGCTTAGGTCATTCACAATAAGAGCTTAACATGTTTACATGACCGTAGTGTCCACAATTCTAACTTTTTCATTGTATTTGGGGAAACCCCTAAGGCAAGGCTTGCCCGGTGCTACAGTTGGCTTTTAGTTTAAAATCAATGCGAAACGAATTAGCATTTCATCTATCCTTGCCCCTCCTCGTTCCACAATGCATTTTAGGCAAATATTTTCTTAGAACTAGGAAAAGTGGTTGTTTATGTCAAGGACGAATTTGAAAAATTGTGTACCGTTTTGTTCGGCTATTCGTTAGCAAATAATAATCTGAAGGCGTAGGCGACACCAACCGTTCTAGCAGAAAATTCTTTTGTACTTTCTTATTTTTGCCTTTATGCCCTATACTGTTATATATTAATTTAGATATTGTATTTAGAAATCACTACACCTATTTCATACATGGAACTGGACAGAGATGATATCAGGGACTGAAATTTGGATATTATTAACTGTTGGCAAGATGGCAGCCAGGGCCACGTGTTAAATGTGCATAAAGATGACGCATGTGAGCGACAATAACATTTTTAGTTACCACGTGCTATATGCCTAATGATGTTAAGCTATTTATTACTTGAGAGCGCAGTGGGCCAATTATAACGTTTGTTAGCTTTGTTAGTCCAAGAGTTATTTTAGTTTATTCTTTACTGTGAGGGTAATTTAGTTAGTATATTTCACAATGATTGTTATAATTTTAATGTATATTTTTAGGGGATTAAACATGTTCATTATTTAGTGTTGGATGAAAATTGGGTTATTATAAGAGGTGCTATTTTAGAAGTACAAGATTAATATAATTTTCTCCATTCATGCCAAGATAGTTTATTATAGTGGAACGCGAAGTAAGTTAACGAATAATTGTATGGTGTTACTTTGAGATTTGTTTAATTACATCTGTTGTGTACACAGTTTTGTAGTGCTAAAGTTCCCTTTGAGAAGATGAATCTAGCTTTAGGTATTAAGATTTCTTGTGGGCGTAATGCTACTCCTTTGTGCGTAAGGCACTTTGAGACATAAGTGTTTCTTTGTTTGCTCCTTGCGGAGCATGGTGACATCAGTGCGGCTGGGTCCAACAGAAGCCTGTGCGAAGCATTTATATGCTATGGCAATGGTTAGTTTCTGTAACGATGCGATTAATATGATGAGGTTCCCAGTCTTATCAGTGGTCATATACGACACGCTTGTTGTCAGGTGCGCCAGTCATCACATACGACATGCTTCACAATGTAAGAAAGTATATTGATATGGATCAATTGCGAGGTGGTAGTTATTCTCGTTAAGGAGAATATTCAATGTACATAGCGTTTAATACTGTATTATGCTCATTTTAGTGTTATTTAATTATTGTTATGTGTAGAATGGTTTATGAGAGCACGTGGGCTCACTTGGAGATATATATTTCTCTTCTCGCTCCTTATGGAGCATGGGGCCACCAATGTGGCTGGCCTCCGCATGAAGCATTCATATGCTCTTGCAGTAGTGGTTTCGGTAGCGATCTGTGTTACATGGTGACTGTGCCAGCCTCATGCACAACATCACACTAGTCTCATTGGTGACATGTATGAGTCGATGTGTGTGTAATAGTGGGATGTTTCAGGTAGCGTAGAAGAACGGACTGTTTGGCAGGTGAGAGCACGGTGTTTCTCATTAATTATTTATTATGAATTTAACTAGTCAGTGCTTTGTTTGTGTTTCAGGTTAGCAATTGAGCACTGGCTGGGTGTTTTGTTTCGTTTGGTTTACTTTATAACGTTTGCTTTATGTGCTTGTTGTTGCTGATAGCGTTGTGTGAATAAATACAGCCCCTGCTTTAGAATCAAGAGTTTTATTGTTGCTTGGGTCGGTGCGAGTGTGCAAGAAAGTGATCACATATCACAACATAATCATCATCACTCGCCCACCCTATCACATACATATATATATATATATTTTGTTTCTTCAAGATGTGTTTTATATATATATATATATATATATATATATATATATATATATATATATATATATATATATATATATATATATATATATATATATATATATCTATATATATAGATATATATATATATATATATATATAACATCGCGAAGAAACAAAATGCAGCATGGAGGTAAACGGAGCACTTTTGAAGAAAGTTCATAAATGTAATTACCTGGATACACTAATAAGACCACAAGGGAGAGGCACCTCAGATATATGGAACAGACTAGCCCAAGTGAAAAAAAAACATTTCAGAAAATGAAAAGTAAGCCTGCCTTGTCAATTGAAGTAAGACAGCCAGTTTTTCAGTGTTACGCTGAGCTACGAGATGTTTGTCATATGAAAGCGAATCATCAGAACCATCATTACTGCCCCTCAACTCCCTGTGAAGAACATGCCTTCAACAAGTACATGCAAAGTCTTCGTATACCTTATCATCCCTTCAATGTCTTCTTTCCATGTCCTGTTTATCTCTATTGAAACCTGTACCTCAATTTCACCACCGTGTATTTTTAGTTTTCCCTCTGTTTCTCTTATCTAGGGGGTTCAGACCAAGAGCTGTCTTGTACTGCTTTCACCAGGTTTCCTCAGTGTGAGTCTTGTCTTACCAAGCCACACACCGTGCCTTGTTACGTAGGTGGTCACGCCCATCCATACATCTCCACTTTTAATCAGTTGTTAATCTCGTCCAGTGCCGTGCCAGTCTCAAGCTATCCATTATATTGTCCATGGCTTCCTTTACTTCTCTTTTCCCTTGGTCATCGTGATGTTTTTGTTTGTTTGGTCACCTGTTCTCATCCCATGAAGGGTCCAACAAAGGTTGACTACCTTTTCCTGAAATCTTGTATAATGTTTCTTTGCTCCTAAGCTCTTCTCGAGCATTCTAAGTTAATTATACTATGCTGCCTGTGGGATTTTTAACGTTTTTCTGAGAATCCATATCTCTGTTGCTTCCAAAAATGTATTATTCTTTTGTTTCTCATTACTAAGGGCTCACGTCCACAGCAATCCGGCAGTGTCCCGAGCACATCTGTAGGGGCCCCCACTTTCCTCTAGCATCCATCTAGCTTAACAAACTGTGACGAAATGGACGACCTCATCACGATCTCTGGTTCTATCCGGCAGTATCGGTACATTTGTGGTACTGATTTTTATTATGTGCTCTCAAGTTTCGCACTTTTCTTTCCTTCTTTCGTCGTTATTTTTCTGCTAAATAGCAGATATTTGATTTTATCAAATCATTCGACACTCCGCTCTGTGATGTCATCTGTTTGTTACCCGGTCATCCTAGCCTGCAGTGAGCAACTGAGATAAGATGAGCGCCGGCGTGTTTAGATTGAACCGCTGATAAGACGACTTGTTTGGTAACCCAGATGGGCAGTCACGGAGTTTTGCGTACTCATACGACATATAACGAGATTACTGTCTGTGTGACACATGTGGACAGACAAGTGTGACATAATCGCTTCCGGGCCGACTTGTTATGACAACATTACTTTCTAATAAAGTAATAAGCATTACAGCTTACACTTGCTGTCATGTGAGTTCCCCGATCTGTCTGTATGTTTGTACACAAGGGTATCGGACATCATATTACCATATATGGGAGAGTTGACCTCTGCCTTACGTTTAAAATTATCCGATGTCGGAATATTTTTGAAATCATCACACACTATCCGCATGATTTGAAATGATTGGATCTTTCTGATTTGTTTCATAACAACATTGAGAGGGAATATAGTCTGACCTTTTCGCAGTTTTATTTCACTGTGAATTTCACGCTCGCCAAGACAACATCAGACCTCGCCAGAGTATAGACTAGATTCCTAATTCAGTTTTTTTAACCAGACCTTTTATTGGAGAACCAAATAAGACGTACAAAGCACAGGAAATATCTACATTTTAATAAGGAACACCGGGACTAGGAAACTGAATAAACACACAGAGTCAGAGAGGGAATCTATTGTCACGGTAAAGACACCCCATACGCGTGTAAGAGACCGACTCATCTCTTTTATTCATCTGAGCAACAAGTCTGTAGCCAAGATTGGTGTAAGTTGTGATTTACATTTCATGTTTTATTACTAACATGTGAACTAACATATATATGTATATATTACCATGTAAAGTTTAATGTGTGAAACTCGCTATTGGATGTCAAAGTCATTTGAGGCTGGCAACCTCAGTATCTAGAATGATATTTCATGAACTACCACTGCACGGGCTGGTGATTGCTTTATTGATAGTTTCGTAAAGAGAACTAAAAGCATAACGTAGTTTCAGGTTCCCTATGGAGCAGGGAGGGAAAGATGAAAGAAATGATGTACATTCTAAATATAATACTTACATTTTCAAAGCAGTGTAAATGTCCCTAAAAACATAGTCACTTTAAAATTAATGTAAGTTTTCAAGCTTTAAACCAGTGTAAATGTCTATGTGAAAATATTCATTTTAAAGTAATGGAAGTTTCAAATTTTTCAATCAGTGTAAAACATAAATGAAAACATATTCAATTTATAATGTGAACACTTTTCAATCAGTGGAGGTGTATATTTAAATAGACTCTATCTGTATTGTTAACCTTTTCATTTAAATATAAAGTAACTATGAAAGCTATTCTATTTAAATGTAAAGAAAGTTTTATTCCGAGGGATTAAATTTAATTCTCATCGAGGGTAAAGTCTGAGTAATTGGAGTGGTGGTATGGGAAGTTAGGAACCCATAACTATGGGGTGAAAAACGCCATACTCAGAAGAGCGTTTCGTTCTATTCTTTACCATAGTTATTGGTGGTACCAGCAAAAAGTACTATATCTGGAACAAGAAGGGAACCGTGGCCTAAGCTTTAAGACGAAGGACGCACGTGGTAGACTCTCCTTGACGTTTCTAGGAAACGAGCTACCCCCGACAACCTTGATCAGAGACGAGCGCGAGCAGAGTGAAAAGAACCAGCCCATAAGAAGGAGCAGAGCCGTCGTTGGCAGCTAAGTTCAAATATATGCTGCTACCTGAATATCTTGTAATATCTCACATTTCCTAAAGACTGTGAGGATAACTTTTCTTACTTACTTACTTAGTCGTTCCCCTTCTACCGTGAGGTGTAGAAGTTTGGAAGAGAGAGCGCCAGACTTTTCTCGATCCATAACTATTCACATTATTTTCCAACTGTTAAAACCTAAAGTGATTATTAAATTTTGTTATTTGTAATGTTACAAATTTAACTTCGATTTAATCATTTTAAAGTTACTGCATGTTTGTCTCAGTCAAATTACTACACACACTCTTAACAGAGCTATACTAGAATAATATAATTCCACTGAGTAAATCAGGGGCGGGGGCTTAAACGAGCTGAACTTTTAAGAAGTGCTTAAATCCTTAACAAAAGCGTCGGCAGAATTACAGAGTTAACACACTCAGCCAAAGCAGTATTGTTCTCGCTTATTCTGAATATCTTGTGAAGACTCACTTTATAATAGAAGTGTCATCACCCTTCTATCTACATCTCTGCGAAGAGTAATCTTGTGCGAAGGTTGATACCTTTGAAGCCCATATT
The DNA here is from genome assembly GCA_024509875.1 of Oreohelix idahoensis. Lineage (NCBI taxonomy): Eukaryota > Metazoa > Mollusca > Gastropoda > Stylommatophora > Oreohelicidae > Oreohelix > Oreohelix idahoensis. Next base: position 352,288 of record JAMPIV010023228.1, on the reverse strand, counting down.
AAATACTCTTGAGTTTTGGTCACTGTTGGGCCACTACTGCAAAGCAGGGGAGGCAATACCGTCACACCAACCGTCATGTAAACAATCCATTGTAGCACAGATCACTGTCAGCCCACCCCTGGCTCGATGTAATACGCCAGAGCTCTCGTTCTTGAGTACAGCGACATGGATTTATTGCCCTGGATGCTCATAAATGGTACGGAATGCTGTTTTTGCTTGGCAAATTCTATTCTTAATCTCAGTTACGCATTTCCCATCTGATGTAACCAATGTGACTACGCATTTAAAACTGTGTTCGTTTTTAATATTGTTTGACTTGTTATTATTCTGCACTTACGCGAAGTCCTGTGCTTGAAGATGACCATTATTACTGAATTCTCGCTGTGCAGGTCCAGCACTTTTTAAGCAGATTGTTGTACTACTCTATCTAATATATTATGTGGGCCCTTTTAGTTTTCCGCTAATAAAACTATGTCCTAAGCATAGCACAAGCTATTTATTCTGTAACCTCCCTCTCGTGTTCCCGGTTCGCCTTTGACTGACCTCAGGGTGTTTGCGTACGACAGAAAGAACGCATTAAAAAAAAAAGACAAAACAAAAACACACCTACGCATCATATGGTTTCATTGGTAAAGACATGCCAAGATTACTCTCCACTCCCACCGCTTCTTCTTGCTTCCAGTACATGCTTTTGATTATACTGTCTTTATGCAGAGTGCAGGTTCAATCCTCCATCAATGCCTTCTAAAACAATGGTTCTCAAACTGGTTGGACATGAGAATGTCTCACTGCTACAAGAAGGAACAATTATCCATGAGAAGGAAATATGAACAACTGGCATTAGTGGCTCCGAATGCCTTTAAAAAAGCGTATCTTCTTTCAAAACTGGTTCCTCTGTAGTACGGACAAAAAAACATCCAGCGGCTGCACTGTGACTTGATTACATAAGCAAACAAGCTGTGACACAGGAAAGTATTCTGGTGTTTTTTTCTAACGACCTATATGTTTTCCCATTTCAATGAAAAAAAATCGCAGCCAAATTGATTTTTAAAAAATGAGATGCAATGAGCGATTTAATCTTTCACGTATAGATGCCTCAACTTTTAAAAAAAAAACTGGAACATCATCAGTGAGGATTTATAGATTTGATTTTCTAGGTTTAACTTGTGATAAACTTTGTTATCTGTAATTTTTGTTTTCCTTTTGGTCTTATACTGCAATTAACCTTGTATATTTACTCTATTTGGGCTGAATGGAGTGAGAAGATTGATATCTTATTTTGATATCGGAAATTAAATTAGTATCTTGAATTAACTACACTATATATATCTTAATTATAACCCATTAAGGGTTGAAATGAACATTTATTTTAAAAAAAAAAAAAACCTTGTATAAATATTTTTATCACTAATCTGTAATGAATGTCAGCAATCAAAACTGTAAAAATGAAGCTTTCGTATTTTATCATTATTTTACATTATAGCTCAACTTTTGTTATAGTTTATGCTGCTTCATTTTCTGCACAAACAACAGGAGGCTGAGACACTTGGGAGTCATGACCCAGGTGGGCCTGCCACCCTTAGAGTGTAAAGAAGAACAAAAGGCCGAAACACTTTATCGACCGGGGGGGGGGGGGGGGGTCTTCTGATGATCAGATTGCCTCCTGTTGTATCGCTCTGTACATAGTTTCCTATCATATGCTGCGAGGGATTTTTTTGAAATGTAAGAATGGTTGGGTTATGTCCGGACAGTCTAGAAACCTCTGCTTTAAAGCTTTTCTAAATAAGCTGACGAGTGTCGAGTATTACTGTCTTAAAATTCTAAACCACACTACCTGGAAACTTCTATGAAGCATTTCAATGTTAAAAGAACATCTCTGGTGTCGTTTTGCGACAGACTGTTAAGTGGGCTGAGTATTGGATAAGGTAGAACGAAAGGAAATGAAGGATTAGTTTTTTTTAAAGGAGAAAAACAACAACAAAGGACGGAGTAAAATTTCGGAATTTTAAAAAGCGATTGGCTAAAATAAAAACTTGCGGCAGCGGTAGTAGAAGTGTCATGTAAAATGTCGGTGCTCAATTGATTCTAAGCCTAAGAAACGTGTATTTCATTATTATTATTATTATTATCATTGTTATTCATGATGTGAATTCTTTGTTTCTAAAGTTACCGTCGTTTCTCTACTTGTAATTAGGACTGTCTAATGCTGCAGTATTTCAACTCTGCTAGTGCCTGTACTCCAGTCTTCACGACATGCAGTCTTTGAATTTTTCGGGCATATACACCCAGAAACAGACAAAAAAGGTTATTTTTTATTTGCATATAACAATTGTGTTTTAAATATTTATAAGCCTTTTTACTTCGATATTCTTTTTGAATTATGTGTTTATCTGTAATAGTTTATGAGTTATCAATGTTCAAAGAGAATGAGTGTGTTCCAAAAACATTTTAAAAACTAAACTTTAACGAAAACAGGGCCTGCGATTCACAGTTCCGGTGATATTTTCTACAATTTTAAAGCTATAGCCTTCAAATTTTGCACACTTATAGCCCATGTTATCCTTTATGGCATGAACCTCCACTTTTTTCTTACATGGTATAGAAACAGAGATATTGCTATACAAAGTTCTAAATTTGTGCTATTTAAAAGGGTCATATTGCAAGAGCCATATCTACAAAGCTCATTGGGGTAGACATTTTTGGGTGGTTCACGCCATATGTAGCAAAGTTTAATTTGCTGGGGAGGTTATGATGGTATCCTAAAAGAATGAAATCCGTGTCTGTATTAACCGTGTGAGGTCAAGCACAGGTAGGCCCCTGACTCTATAAATGATGATGATGAATTATGTGCAGGGAACCTAACGCTACCTCCCTAGATCTCACACGGTCACTATTTTGGCTCTAGTGTCTGGTGTATGATGTGTCTAGGGGAGAAATGAAATGATGGTACACAACACAAAAACACTTTAATTTTCTATGAGGAAGTGAATAAAACCAGTGGTTAAGTTTTTCTTTAAAAGGAATACTTTTTTCTGTACAATTTAATCTGCCTGTCCAGTCATCTTTTTTTTTGGACAGGTCTTTGAAAATGAGGACAAGATAGTTTACAGAAAAGATCAACTAAAATATCTGGACTCTTTGTCCACTAACTAAAAAGTTAATATATCTTTCCTGTTGGAATGTTCACAGCTTACACTTTATTCATCTAAAAGGGAGAGTCACTGTGTATGAGGGGCTGTAGTTTCATCATACCCCATAAACTTCCTGAGTATGATTTGAAATACCAGTGTTTATTAAGCGAAAATGTCAGATATACCCAGAGGCTTAACTCATCACCTGGGATTCCTTGTAGAATGATAATACAGTATGAAGTTGCAGAAAATCTCGATCTCTCAATATGCCCAAGCTCCTCCCGTTATCTTTTGACAGCATAAACGAATGGTCGGAGACTTGATGGCTTTATTCTCACTCAGCAGGTTTCCTGTTACCAGCTGGCAACAGGAAATAAAACCTCTGCAACAAAAGGACACCCTGGCCTTTTATATCTGATCACTTCTTATATTTATTATTTTCCTACTGTGCTATGGGGTCAGCCTCGCAAGCATTACAGGTGCACTCGCCCTTAATTTTACATGACACACCTTGCTGTGACCACACCTCAGGTCCCTATGGCAGATACGCCACTGTACGTTTACATAGTTTTCCTCAATAAAATAATGTGGACTAACCACATTTCCTTTTGTATGATTTTCTCTTCTTTTCTTTTTTTTTTAAATATAAATGCTTCAGGCATGTTGAACAGTGTTCATGGAACACGGAGGCTTACTAATATATTCTAATGCAATAATATTAAAACACAATCATGACAACATACATCAGTTAGATACAGTTCAATGTGAGGACTCAACAATGTCTGCTCCCGGCACGTCCTTCACTTTTCCCAATAGCAGTATCTAACTTTGGCAGTGGGATTAAACATAATAATTCATAAAGCATTCTTACCACAAATATCAAGAAATATAAACAAATGACGCTGACTTGCAAAGAAATGGCCTCAGTTTCCTCTGCACTGCCCAGACTGTGAATACTTCTTTATTTAATTTTACAATTAACACAGCTGATCTCAGCGTATTTGAATGAAAAATTTTGTTCAACTGGCAATGAATAGTGAAAGCCTTTTGCTAATATTTATTAGCACTGGCCAATCGAAAGCTTGCAACTACCAGAATTCAAATGTAGTTTTTGAAAAACAAAAATAATTCCAAACAACCTCGGTGTCTGGTAGTCGATTGGCCAGCCTGCTTTAGTTATGCCAATACAAAAAGATGTTAGTTTTGGGTAACAATTTTCCTACCGCTCCCCTTTCCCTCCTATACTCTTTTTACTCAAGCGAATTTGAAACCACCTCAATGCCTCTTTTCTAAGCGGCCGTCCCCACTAACGTTATGAAAAAAACAAGCAGGAACAACAGTCTGTCTGGTCGCGCGTCCGTAGACATTTAGTATTTTCTCAATAACTTGGCCAATACTTGTACTATCATATTATTTAAAACATATTCTTGCTCAGTGGACTTTAAGCTATACTACCATATGATTTTTATGACTAGATTCATTATGGTTTAGATTTTCAATTTTGTCACCGGCAATCGTCAAATAAAAATTTTACACAAGACGGCCATCTTTTCCCCTCTTCACCTCTCGCTAACATGTATTTTTCAAATAACTACTTGTTTTAGTGACGTCAGTAATACTACCACGAGGAGGAAATAAAATTGTCTGCGTGTTTGCCTCTGTTGGCTTTGCCACATCGTGTATATACTATTAGTCTCGCGTGCAGAACGACGCGGGTTTTGGCATGCGTTGGTAGCATTTTGCGTTAATGTATTACAGTCGTCTCGTTATTGCTACTTAGAAAAAATCCAAAAGACTACCAAATTTTGCGTTACTGTTGACAGATTACGTTACTTCAGACAGCAGTTTGGCGTTACATTTCTAACAAATCGTTAATTATAAGGCTAGGCTGCATTGTGTATGCAGCAGATCTGGCAAAATGTTAAATATTAGTAGTACGTTTTCGAAACCGAAACTAAAGCGCGTGTTAGATTTTTACCGTGGGATCGTTCTATAGGCTTTAGCACTGCACAAAATTCAGCGCTATGCTGGCGTGTGAGAGTATCACCGTCAGACACAATAGGGCGGGTTTATTTATTATCATTTTATGACTAAAATCTTACTGAAATGAGCGATTATTCTCGCAGATTTTACTACACCATAGGTAGGGATGTTATGCACATCATCTGCTGGTTTGGCATTCTTTGCACTTTTTATGTGAGTGAAATTCATTCCCAGGTGCACTTTGGGTTTTCCTTTCATTTTTTTTTTCATCACTTCATGTTAATTAATTATTTTCACATAAAACATTAAAATTTATAAAGTAAACTTTGTTCATCATAAAATATAATATCTCTTGTAACATGTGGCCAAATTTTATGTCAACAAGTTCGTGAGTTATTTTTCTGTTAATTTTTTTTAAAAGATAACCCATTTTTGGCTGGGTGTGCCCCCTTAACCCATTCTGTGCTGACTATGCATTTTTAAAATAATCCATTATCTTCTCTTATGCTCTTTATCTTCTTATGGCAAAAATGTAATGATTGTATTTTCTGACCGTTTCATCGTGTCCTCTATTAAAGTGTCGTTCTTGTAGCAGCCTGTCCCGCTGGCTGATCAGTGTCTGGATACACAATTACCGGTACCATAACGTTGTCTTTTTATGTCCTTATTAAGATCCACAGCCTTCTTCTATAACAGCTTATAAGCCACTCTCTGCATAACGCAATGAACGGTGAGTTGGGGGGAAAAAACACGGACATTCGAGCATGGGCTCGCAGTAAACCGGCAGAGTCCTGAATCAATCAGTTTTCAAGCGTTTGGTACCACATTAACGTCAGTACCCAGGACCTCTGAAATCTGAAGGTATGCATCCTTCGTAATATCTAGCATACACTAATAGTCCACAGTTAAGGACATGTACATTACAAACAAACAAAAGGGTCATATCCTTATACAAACCTATGCCACCATTTTCTTTTGATGTGACAATGTACACCAGTATTCCTTTCCCTAATAGTTACAACGCCACTGCAATTCCAGCTGTAATATCTTCCATATAATAGGATAGGTGTTATGCTCCTTTATGAAAATCATACATATTCTTGTAGTTTTACACCTCTCTGACAGTCTATCACATGGTGGATCAATCTTTAGGCTTTGCCTCATGTTCGCTATAGACCCACTCATGTCCAAACATATATTATTATTTCACATTCAATTTTATATAAAATACAGATTAATAAATGTCAATCTTACCACAATGTTCAATGAAATACACAGAGACGATGACTGACACAGTTTCGATCTGTTTTGTCGTCCAGGCTGCCCAGAAATGTATTTAAAAGCACAGCCTGATCTCATCTATCATTGTTGAAAACTTTTCTAGAAATGGCGTCCCCCCTAACGCTTATTCTGACAATATCGATTCAGTTGGCCAATCACTTTTAATTTTACAAGGGTAAACAGTCTTTTCAAAAAATATCATTCAAACCTTTCTACGTTTCTAGGCTATTTATGTTTATTCAAAGGTCAGCCAATAATATTTCGTCTCACTTCAAATGTCACCCAATCAGATTCACTGTACCATCCTAGCCTATCTGTCACCTACTTTTTCCCCAAAAATATGCGATCCAATCTAAGCAGATATGACTTGACCTGACAGTATCTCTGATCTCTATGTATGGTTTTATCAATAGTTGATTAGTTAAGGGACTATTTATATAACTAATAACATATTCTTGGTCAGCAAGTCTTCAAGTACACGACTCTACGATTTTTAAGGGGCTATGTGGTTTGGTTCAAAATTCTATCTTTTTTTCTATGTTAGTCGTTTATTTTTAAACTACCTCTCGTTCACTCTTTTTCCATGTAATATCAAGCTGAATACGAGAGCTTAGGTCATTCACAATAAGAGCTTAACATGTTTACATGACCGTAGTGTCCACAATTCTAACTTTTTCATTGTATTTGGGGAAACCCCTAAGGCAAGGCTTGCCCGGTGCTACAGTTGGCTTTTAGTTTAAAATCAATGCGAAACGAATTAGCATTTCATCTATCCTTGCCCCTCCTCGTTCCACAATGCATTTTAGGCAAATATTTTCTTAGAACTAGGAAAAGTGGTTGTTTATGTCAAGGACGAATTTGAAAAATTGTGTACCGTTTTGTTCGGCTATTCGTTAGCAAATAATAATCTGAAGGCGTAGGCGACACCAACCGTTCTAGCAGAAAATTCTTTTGTACTTTCTTATTTTTGCCTTTATGCCCTATACTGTTATATATTAATTTAGATATTGTATTTAGAAATCACTACACCTATTTCATACATGGAACTGGACAGAGATGATATCAGGGACTGAAATTTGGATATTATTAACTGTTGGCAAGATGGCAGCCAGGGCCACGTGTTAAATGTGCATAAAGATGACGCATGTGAGCGACAATAACATTTTTAGTTACCACGTGCTATATGCCTAATGATGTTAAGCTATTTATTACTTGAGAGCGCAGTGGGCCAATTATAACGTTTGTTAGCTTTGTTAGTCCAAGAGTTATTTTAGTTTATTCTTTACTGTGAGGGTAATTTAGTTAGTATATTTCACAATGATTGTTATAATTTTAATGTATATTTTTAGGGGATTAAACATGTTCATTATTTAGTGTTGGATGAAAATTGGGTTATTATAAGAGGTGCTATTTTAGAAGTACAAGATTAATATAATTTTCTCCATTCATGCCAAGATAGTTTATTATAGTGGAACGCGAAGTAAGTTAACGAATAATTGTATGGTGTTACTTTGAGATTTGTTTAATTACATCTGTTGTGTACACAGTTTTGTAGTGCTAAAGTTCCCTTTGAGAAGATGAATCTAGCTTTAGGTATTAAGATTTCTTGTGGGCGTAATGCTACTCCTTTGTGCGTAAGGCACTTTGAGACATAAGTGTTTCTTTGTTTGCTCCTTGCGGAGCATGGTGACATCAGTGCGGCTGGGTCCAACAGAAGCCTGTGCGAAGCATTTATATGCTATGGCAATGGTTAGTTTCTGTAACGATGCGATTAATATGATGAGGTTCCCAGTCTTATCAGTGGTCATATACGACACGCTTGTTGTAAGGTGCGCCAGTCATCACATACGACATGCTTCACAATGTAAGAAAGTATATTGATATGGATCAATTGCGAGGTGGTAGTTATTCTCGTTAAGGAGAATATTCAATGTACATAGCGTTTAATACTGTATTATGCTCATTTTAGTGTTATTTAATTATTGTTATGTGTAGAATGGTTTATGAGAGCACGTGGGCTCACTTGGAGATATATATTTCTCTTCTCGCTCCTTATGGAGCATGGGGCCACCAATGTGGCTGGCCTCCGCATGAAGCATTCATATGCTCTTGCAGTAGTGGTTTCGGTAGCGATCTGTGTTACATGGTGACTGTGCCAGCCTCATGCACAACATCACACTAGTCTCATTGGTGACATGTATGAGTCGATGTGTGTGTAATAGTGGGATGTTTCAGGTAGCATAGAAGAACGGACTGTTTGGCAGGTGAGAGCACGGTGTTTCTCATTAATTATTTATTATGAATTTAACTAGTCAGTGCTTTGTTTGTGTTTCAGGTTAGCAATTGAGCACTGGCTGGGTGTTTTGTTTCGTTTGGTTTACTTTATAACGTTTGCTTTATGTGCTTGTTGTTGCTGATAGCGTTGTGTGAATAAATACAGCCCCTGCCTTAGAATCAAGAGTTTTATTGTTGCTTGGGTCGGTGCGAGTGTGCAAGAAAGTGATCACATATCACAACATAATCATCATCACTCGCCCACCCTATCACATATATATATATATATTTTGTTTCTTCAAGATGTGTTATATATATATATATATATATATATATATATATATATATATATATATATATATATATATATATATATATATATATATATATATATATATATATATATATATATATAACATCTCGAAGAAACAAAATGCAGCATGGAGGTAAACGGAGCACTTTTGAAGAAAGTTCATAAATGTAATTACCTGGATACACTAATAAGACCACAAGGGAGAGGCACCTCAGATATATGGAACAGACTAGCCCAAGTGAAAAAAAAAAAACATTTCAGAAAATGAAAAGTAAGCCTGCCTTGTCAATTGAAGTAAGACAGCCAGTTTTTCAGTGTTACGCTGAGCTACGAGATGTTTGTCATATGAAAGCGAATCATCAGAACCATCATTACTGCCCCTCAACTCCCTGTGAAGAACATGCCTTCAACAAGTACATGCAAAGTCTTCGTATACCTTATCATCCCTTCAATGTCTTCTTTCCATGTCCTGTTTATCTCTATTGAAACCTGTACCTCAATTTCACCACCGTGTATTTTTAGTTTTCCCTCTGTTTCTCTTATCTAGGGGGTTCAGACCAAGAGCTGTCTTGTACTGCTTTCACCAGGTTTCCTCAGTGTGAGTCTTGTCTTACCAAGCCACACACCGTGCCTTGTTACGTAGGTGGTCACGCCCATCCATACATCTCCACTTTTAATCAGTTGTTAATCTCGTCCAGTGCCGTGCCAGTCTCAAGCTATCCATTATATTGTCCATGGCTTCCTTTACTTCTCTTTTCCCTTGGTCATCGTGATGTTTTTGTTTGTTTGGTCACCTGTTCTCATCCCATGAAGGGTCCAACAAAGGTTGACTACCTTTTCCTGAAATCTTGTATAATGTTTCTTTGCTCCTAAGCTCTTCTCGAGCATTCTAAGTTAATTATACTATGCTGCCTGTGGGATTTTTAACGTTTTTCTGAGAATCCATATCTCTGTTGCTTCCAAAAATGTATTATTCTTTTGTTTCTCATTACTAAGGGCTCACGTCCAGAGCAATCCGGTAGTGTCCCGAGCACATCTGTAGGGGCCCCCACTTTCCTCTAGCATCCATCTAGCTTAACAAACTCTGACGAAATGGACGACCTCATCACGATCTCTGGTTCTATCCGGCAGTATCGGTACATTTGTGGTACTGATTTTTATTATGTGCTCTCAAGTTTCGCACTTTTCTTTCCTTCTTTCGTCGTTATTTTTCTGCTAAATAGCAGATATTTGATTTTATCAAATCATTCGACACTCCGCTCTGTGATGTCATCTGTTTGTTACCCGGTCATCCTAGCTTGCAGTGAGCATCTGAGATAAGATGAGCGCCGGCGTGTTTAGATTGAACCGCTGATAAGACGACTTGTTTGGTAACCCAGATGGGCAGTCACGGAGTTTTGCGTACTCATACGACATATAACGAGATTACTGTCTGTGTGACACATGTGGACAGACAAGTGTGACATAATCGCTTCCGGGCCGACTTGTTATGACAACATTACTTTCTAATAAAGTAATAAGCATTACAGCTTACACTTGCTGTCATGTGAGTTCCCCGATCTGTCTGTATGTTTGTACACAAGGGTATCGGACATCATATTACCATATATGGGAGAGTTGACCTCTGCCTTACGTTTAAAATTATCCGATGTCGGAATATTTTTGAAATCATCACACACTATCCGCATGATTTGAAATGATTGGATCTTTCTGATTTGTTTCATAACAACATTGAGAGGGAATATAGTCTGACCTTTTCGCAGTTTTATTTCACTGTGAATTTCACGCTCGCCAAGACAACATCAGACCTCGCCAGAGTATAGACTAGATTCCTAATTCAGTTTTTTTAACCAGACCTTTTATTGGAGAACCAAATAAGACGTACAAAGCACAGGAAATATCTACATTTTAATAAGGAACACCGGGACTAGGAAACTGAAGAAACACACAGAGTCAGAGAGGGAATCTATTGTCACGGTAAAGACACCCCATACGCGTGTAAGAGACCGACTCATCTCTTTTATTCATCTGAGCAACAAGTCTGTAGCCAAGATTGGTGTAAGTTGTGATTTACATTTCATGTTTTATTACTAACATGTGAACTAACATATATATGTATATATTACCATGTACAGTTTAATGTGTGAAACTCGCTATTGGATGTCAAAGTCATTTGAGGCTGGCAACCTCAGTATCTAGAATGATATTTCATGAACAACCACTGCACGGGCTGGTGATTGCTTTATTGATAGTTTCGTAAAGAGAACTAAAAGCATAACGTAGTTTCAGGTTCCCTATGGAGCAGGGAGGGAAAGATGAAAGAAATGATGTACATTATAAATATAATACTTACATTTTCAAAGCAGTGTAAATGTCCCTAAAAACATAGTCACTTTAAAATTAATGTAAGTTTTCAAGCTTTAAACCAGTGTAAATGTCTATGTGAAAATATTCATTTTAAAGTAATGGAAGTTTCAAATTTTTCAATCAGTGTAAAACATAAATGAAAACATATTCAATTTATAATGTGAACACTTTTCAATCAGTGGAGGTGTATATTTAAATAGACTCTATCGGTATTGTTAACCTTTTCATTTAAATATAAAGTAACTATGAAAGCTATTCTATTTAAATGTAAAGAAAGTTTTATTCCGAGGGATTAAATTTAATTCTCATCGAGGGTAAAGTCTGAGTAATTGGAGTGGTGGTATGGGAAGTTAGGAACCCATAACTATGGGGTGAAAAACGCCATACTCAGAAGAGCGTTTCGTTCTATTCTTTACCATAGTTATTGGTGGTACCAGCAAAAAGTACTATATCTGGAACAAGAAGGGAACCGTGGCCTAAGCTTTAAGACGAAGGACGCACGTGGTAGACTCTCCTTGACGTTTCTAGGAAACGAGCTACCCCCGACAACCTTGATCAGAGACGAGCGCGAGCAGAGTGAAAAGAACCAGCCCATAAGAAGGAGCAGAGCCGTCGTTGGCAGCTAAGTTCAAATATATGCTGCTACCTGAATATCTTGTAATATCTCACATTTCCTAAAGACTGTGAGGATAACTTTTCTTACTTACTTACTTAGTCGTTCCCCTTCTACCGTGAGGTGTAGAAGTTTGGAAGAGAGAGCGCCAGACTTTTCTCGATCCATAACTATTCACATTATTTTCCAACTGTTAAAACCTAAAGTGATTATTAAATTTTGTTATTTGTAATGTTACAAATTTAACTTCGATTTAATCATTTTAAAGTTACTGCATGTTTGTCTCAGTCAAATTACTACACACACTCTTAACAGAGCTATACTAGAATAATATAATTCCACTGAGTAAATCAGGGGCGGGGGCTTAAACGAGCTGAACTTTTAAGAAGTGCTTAAATCCTTAACAAAAGCGTCGGCAGAATTACAGAGTTAACACACTCAGCCAAAGCAGTATTGTTCTCGCTTATTCTGAATATCTTGTGAAGACTCACTTTATAATAGAAGTGTCATCACCCTTCTATCTACATCTCTGCGAAGAGTAATCTTGTGCGAAGGTTGATACCTTTGAAGCCCATATTAAATACTCTTGAGTTTTGGTCACTGTTGGGCCACTACTGCAAAGCAGGGAGGCAATACCGTCACACCAACCGTCATGTAAACAATCCATTGTAGCACAGATCACTGTCAGCCCACCCCTGGCTCGATGTAATACGCCAGAGCTCTCGTTCTTGAGTACAGCGACATGGATTTATTGCCCTGGATGCTCATAAATGGTACGGAATGCTGTTTTTGCTTGGCAAATTCTATTCTTAATCTCAGTTACGCATTTCCCATCTGATGTAACCAATGTGACTACGCATTTAAAACTGTGTTCGTTTTTAATATTGTTTGACTTGTTATTATTCTGCACTTACGCGAAGTCCTGTGCTTGAAGATGACCATTATTACTGAATTCTCGCTGTGCAGGTCCAGCACTTTTTAAGCAGATTGTTGTACTACTCTATCTAATATATTATGTGGGCCCTTTTAGTTTTCCGCTAATAAAACTATGTCCTAAGCATAGCACAAGCTATTTATTCTGTAACCTCCCTCTCGTGTTCCCGGTTCGCCTTTGACTGACCTCAGGGTGTTTGCGTACGACAGAAAGAACGCATTAAAAAAAAAAGACAAAACAAAAACACACCTACGCATCATATGGTTTCATTGGTAAAGACATGCCAAGATTACTCTCCACTCCCACCGCTTCTTCTTGCTTCCAGTACATGCTTTTGATTATACTGTCTTTATGCAGAGTGCAGGTTCAATCCTCCATCAGTGCCTTCTAAAACAATGGTTCTCAAACTGGTTGGACATGAGAATGTCTCACTGCTACAAGAAGGAACAATTATCCATGAGAAGGAAATATGAACAACTGGCATTAGTGGCTCCGAATGCCTTTAAAAAAGCGTATCTTCTTTCAAAACTGGTTCCTCTGTAGTACGGACAAAAAAACATCCAGCGGCTGCACTGTGACTTGATTACATAAGCAAACAAGCTGTGACACAGGAAAGTATTCTGGTGTTTTTTTCTAACGACCTATATGTTTCCCATTTCAATGAAAAAAAATCGCAGCCAAATTGATTTTTTAAAAATGAGATGCAATGAGCGATTTAATCTTTCACGTATAGATGCCTCAACTTAAAAAAAAAAACTGGAACATCATCAGTGAGGATTTATAGATTTGATTTTCTAGGTTTAACTTGTGATAAACTTTGTTATCTGTAATTTTTGTTTTCCTTTTGGTCTTATACTGCAATTAACCTTGTATATTTACTCTATTTGGGCTGAATGGAGTGAGAAGATTGATATCTTATTTTGATATCGGAAATTAAATTAGTATCTTGAATTAACTACACTATATATATCTTAATTATAACCCATTAAGGGTTGAAATGAACATTTATTTTTTTTAAAAAAAAACCTTGTATAAATATTTTTATCACTAATCTGTAATGAATGTCAGCAATCAAAACTGTAAAAATGAAGCTTTCGTATTTTATCATTATTTTACATTATAGCTCAACTTTTGTTATAGTTTATGCTGCTTCATTTTCTGCACAAACAACAGGAGGCTGAGACACTTGGGAGTCATGACCCAGGTGGGCCTGCCACCCTTAGAGTGTAAAGAAGAACAAAAGGCCGAAACACTTTATCGACCGGGGGGGGGCCCTTCTGATGATCAGATTGCCTCCTGTTGTATCGCTCTGTACATAGTTTCCTATCATATGCTGCGAGGGATTTTTTTGAAATGTAAGAATGGTTGGGTTATGTCCGGACAGTCTGGAAACCTCTGCTTTAAAGCTTTTCTAAATAAGCTGACGAGTGTCGAGTATTACTGTCTTAAAATTCTAAACCACACTACCTGGAAACTTCTATGAAGCATTTCAATGTTAAAAGAACATCTCTGGTGTCGTTTTGCGACAGACTGTTAAGTGGGCTGAGTATTGGATAAGGTAGAACGAAAGGAAATGAAGGATTAGTTTTTTTTTAAAGGAGAAAAACAACAACAAAGGACGGAGTAAAATTTCGGAATTTTCAAAAGCGATTGGCTAAAATAAAAACTTGCGGCAGCGGTAGTAGAAGTGTCATGTAAAATGTCGGTGCTCAATTGATTCTAAGCCTAAGAAACGTGTATTTCATTATTATTATTATTATTATCATTGTTATTCATGATGTGAATTCTTTGTTTCTAAAGTTACCGTCATTTCTCTACTTGTAATTAGGACTGTCTAATGCTGCAGTATTTCAACTCTGCTAGTGCCTGTACTCCAGTCTTCACGACATGCAGTCTTTGAATTTTTCGGGCATATACACCCAGAAACAGACAAAAAAGGTTATTTTTTATTTGCATATAACAATTGTGTTTTAAATATTTATAAGCCTTTTTACTTCGATATTCTTTTTGAATTATGTGTTTATCTGTAATAGTTTATGAGTTATCAATGTTCAAAGAGAATGAGTGTGTTCCAAAAAACATTTTAAAAACTAAACTTTAACGAAAACAGGGCCTGCGATTCACAGTTCCGGTGATATTTTCTACAATTTTAAAGCTATAGCCTTCAAATTTTTCACACTTATAGCCCATGTTATCCTTTGTATTAACAAAGTTTAGAATTTGTGTGTTGAGGGTATCAAGCAGATGAATAGGCCCCCTGACTCTATAAATGATGATGATGAATTATGTGCAGGGAACCTAACGCTACCTCCCTAGATCTCACACGGTCACTATTTTGGCTCTAGTGTCTGGTGTATGATGTACCTAGTGTCTAGGGGAGAAATGAAATGATGGTACACAACACAAAAACACTTTAATTTTCTATGAGGAAGTGAATAAAACCAGTGGTTAAGTTTTTCTTTAAAAGGAATACTTTTTTCTGTACAATTTAATCTGCCTGTCCAGTCATCTTTTTTTTTTTTGGACAGGTCTTTGAAAATGAGGACAAGATAGTTTACAGAAAAGATCAACTAAAATATCTGGACTCTTTGTCCACTAACTCAACAGTCAATATATATATATATATATATCTTTCTGTTGGAATGTTCACAGCTTACACTTTATTCATCTAAGAGGGAGAGTCACTGTGTATGAGGGGCTGTAGTTTCATCATACCCCATAAACTTCCTGAGTATGATTTGAAATACCAGTGTTTATTAAGCGAAAATGTCAGATATACCCAGAGGCTTAACTCATCACCTGGGATTCCTTGTAGAATGATAATACAGTATGAAGTTGCAGAAAATCTCGATCTCTCAAAATGCCCAAGCTCCTCCCGTTATCTTTTGACAGCATAAACGAATGGTCGGAGACTTGATGGCTTTATTCTCACTCAGCAGGTTTCCTGTTACCAGCTGGCAACAGGAAATAAAAACCTCTGCAACAAAAGGACACCCTGGCCTTTTATATCTGATCACTTATTATATTTATTATTTTCCTACGGTGATATGGGGTCAGCCTCGCGTGCATTACAGGTGCACTCGCCCCTAATTTTACATGACTCCCACCTTGCTGTGACCACACCTCAGGTCCCTATGGCAGATACGCCACTGTACGTTTACATAGTTTTCCTCAATAAAATAATGTGGAGTAACCACATTTCCTTTTGTATGATTTTCTCTTCTTTTCTTTTTTTTAAAATATAAATGCTTCAGGCATGTTGAACAGTGTTCATGGAACACGGAGGCTTACTAATATATTCTAATGCAATAATATGAAAACACAATCATGACAACATACATCAGTTAGATACAGTTCAATGTGAGGACTCAACAATGTCTGCTCCCGGCACGTCCTTCACTTTTCCCAATAGCAGTATCTAACTTTGGCAGTGGGATTAAACATAATAATTCATAAAGCATTCTTACCACAAATATCAAGAAATATAAACAAATGACGCTGACTTGCAAAGAAATGGCCTCAGTTTCCTCTGCACTGTCCAGACAGTGACTACATCTTTATTTAATTTTCCAAATAACACAGCTGATCTCGGCGTATATGAATAAAAAGTTTTGTTCAACTGGCAATGAATAGTGAACGCCTTTTGCTAATATTTATTAGCACTGGCCAATCGAAAGCTTGCGACTACCAGAATTCAAATGTAGTTTTTGAAAAACAAAAATAATTCCAAACAAACTCGGTGTCTGGTAGTCGATTGGCCAGCCTGCTTTAGTTATGCCAATACAAAAAGATGTTAGTTTTGGGTAACAATTTTCCTACCGCTCCCCTTTCCCTCCTATACTCTTTTTACTCAAGCGAATTTGAAACCACCTCAATGCCTCTTTTCTAAGCTGGCGTCCTCACTAACGTTATGAAAAAACAAGCAGGAACAACAGTCTGTCTGGTCACGCGTCCGTAGACATTTAGTATTTTCTCAATAACTTGGCCAATACTTGTACTATCATATTATTTAAAACATATTCTTGCTCAGTGGACTTTAAGCTATACTACCATATGATTTTTATGACCAGTTTCATTATGGTTTAGATTTTCAATTTTGTCACCGGCAATCGTCAAATAAAAATTTTTACACAAGACGGTCATCTTTCCCCCTTGTCTCATCTCTCGCTAGCATGTATTTTTCAAATAACTACTTGTTTTTAGTGACGTCAGGTAATTACTACCGCGAGGAGGAAATAAAATTGTCTGCGTGTTTGCCTCTGTTGGCTTTGCCACATCGTGTATATACTATTTGTCTCGCGTGCAGATCGTCGCGGGTTTTGGGATGCGTTGGTAGCATTATGCGTTAATGTATTACAGTCGTCTCGTTTTATTGCTACTTAGAAAAAGTCCAAAAGACTACCAAAACCATATTTTGCGTTTTAATGTTGACAGATTACGTTACTTCAGACAGCACAGTTTGGCGTTACATTTCTAACAAATCGTTAATTATAAGGCTAGGCTGCATTGTGTATGCAGCAGATCTGGCAAAAATGTTAAATTTTAGTAGTACGTTTTCGAAACCCGAAACTAAAAACGCGTGTTAGATTTTTACCCGTGGGGATCGTTCTATAGGCTTTAGCACTGCACCAAATCTAGCGTTTGTTTGGGTCACAGTCGGTAACTAGGAGACGCTACCCTTTGTTATTTGACCGTCAAGCTGAATAGCTGCGTTTTTCTAGCCTTCCAAATTAATGGCATGATATAGCCATTTATATGTGTATTTATGCAGGACCAGGGTCAGTCCTAGAACTCTACGAGAGAGGAAACTTATGGAGGTTAGTGATTAACTAAATCCTTGGAAGGAGAAAGATAATCGTCTACTTTATACGAAGTAATTAGACTCACAGTCTCACTGTCGGCAGGTAGCCATTCTATCTGCGCGTGCATATAGCTGTGATGTTCTGACGACAATTACTGCATTGTATCCTTAAACGGACATTGACACGTAAAACAGCAGTCTACGCTATTGATTGATTGATGCATGTACCTCATGTGTGAATTGAACTGTTTATGTATGTGTGTAATCCATATTAAATTGTGAAGGACTCGAACCGGAGGCATTATTCGTTGAATCACGTTACACCATTCAACCTTATGAATTACGTATTTTATGTCAAGTTGCTGAGTTAATAAGATGAACAGTTGTTTACATCTTGATGCCAAGTTCAGGCATTACGACAAACCGAAGGTGAGGTTCACCCCATTCGCGTAAGAACATTAGCACGATCAGAATTCAGGCAACACAACCAGTAACCCCACACGAAAGTCCTTCAACACCCATTTCCCGTAAAATAGTGGTTTCAAAACATGCCACTGTGCGATTATTATTTGGTGTTGTCTGACACCCTCACTATTTTCTTTTGGCTATAATTTGTTAATTCCTAGACTATTTGCGTAACACTTAACATATTCTTTGTCAGCAAGTCCTAAGAAACCCAAATATATAAATTTAATGGGGCTAAGGGGCTGCGTTCAAAATATGCATTTTCTTCTAGGATAGTCGTGTATTTTTTTTATTTTATTTTTATCGATTTAGAACCGCCACCTGTCCTGCCTTTTCGACTGTTCTGTTATACTAATGTCAGGATTTCAGACATAAAACAGTAGAATGTCATGTTTCCCAATAAGCATTTTACAGGTTTTTAAACCTAACTCTCGTAGTTGTAGTGTTTTTTATCACTGTCTATTTGAAAAAAGTTAGTGCTTTTGGCCTTACGCTTGGGGTGGCATTAATTATATATCGCGAGACGCGTGTTAGTGTTGCATGCGTTCCTGCTTTCAGCCCTCACTCTCTCTATCCTAATTCCATCTGTCCTTCAGTTTATGTTAACGTAGTGTATAAAATGAAATTAATGGAAGTATTAATTTAGGTCATTACGCAGTGTGCCTAGCTCAAGGTTTTCTTAGAAATACAGTACACGTTTTATTGTAGAAAGCGTGTAGTGATGCAGTAGGCTTTACTATCAACGTGAAACGTTACAATTTGCAGACGAAGTAGAAAACAAGGGGGATTTTTGTACGCCATTGTGACAGCACTGTACTTTTACCATTTCTCTTTCCTTTTATTGAATTTATGTGTTAGGCTTTACATTTACCTTTTAATTTATATATGTGGATTTAGAATGTTTCACGACAACTGTTAAAAATATACTTACAAGTGTGTTCCTTCATAAGGAGGGTGTGCCAAAAGTAGGATCCGTCCTGGGTGCCAACAACTTTCGGGACGTCTCTACGTGTGTTCTTGTAGCGGTTGTTTTTATAGACATTTGTTTTACAGCCGAGAAAATATTGGCACAGAGAAAAAGACAATAGCAACATGTATTCGTTCAAGCAGCAAGACACCACGAGAAAGTATATAAACTTATTCTCATCTACTGTTAATTCTTCTTACCCATCATTTCACATTTGATCACCTGGTTCTCCATTTAGCAACATTTCTGAGCTATAATTTGTGTACTAAATCACATTTTTTCACGGTTTAGGAGAAAAACAAAGCCTGACAAATCTCACAGCTCCGATCAACAGACTCCCAACAGCTTCTACCAGTATAAGTATAACTGACTGAAGTTTATGTATGGCTGACGTACATGTATAGCTGACTAACCTATATGTATAGCTTAACTGACGTCTGTACCCGGGCTTGTAATTTCTTACTGACAAAAATAAATAAATACAATAACAATCTTGTATCTCGCAACTTGGCGGTTTCTGCAAATAAAAGTTTTTATCAAAATAGAAGAGATTGCGAAATAAGCTTTCACGTTTTATTCCTTTAACAAGTCCGGAAATTGATTTTTGTTTCTTTCAAAATCGTTAGTTTTGTGTGTTTTTAAACCTAATAATAAATATTTTGCAACAAAATGTACAATTAATAAAGGAGAGAAATCACCGTTATGCTTAGCTGTTTAGGACACGCCTCCTATGTACAATTAATAAAGGAGAGAAATCACCGTTATGCTTAGCTGTCTAGGACACGCCTCCTACTTAATAAAACAGCATTTGGGACTCTAATACATAAAAAAAAGTAACTGGCAATACATAACAAATTGAAACGAGACTAAATTTGCACGTCATGGTGTTGTACTGCATGTTAATGCAACATGCAAATTAATAACAACATTTTAAACGAAATGTATTCGTTTTAGAGATGTTAACATCTGGCATTGTACCATCTTCGTTCCCAAAATAGTGGGGCCCAAAGTAGCATTTTGCGATTAAGGAGAAAATCGAGAAATCGTGAAATAGCCATTAACCAGCGAGTCAAAGTTACAATCTTCTCCGTTTCAAGCAGCTACATTCTTCCACCAAGTAATCATTTCAGGAAAATAAAAATAAAATTGACAATTATTACTATTTTAATCATCTTAGTCCTATGCAAATCAAAACGGACCTACCAGACAGGACACTAAGTACAACCTATACAAAATTCTGGAACAATGTAAACAAAGGTGATAACTTTGGACGTACCAGCAGACAGCACTAGACAAATTCGAAATATGAAAGGTTAAATACGTAAACATGCTAAATGCTTGGACTGTCTCAAGATGAATATGTATTACCAACAAACTGTAGCTGTAAGAAGTGACAAACAAACAAACAATTTCCAGCTGATAAAGCAGGATGTTAGGATGCGTACACCACCACCTGATCTGTTTTCTCTGCACAGGGAAAACATGATGAGATACACACAAGATTTGCCAGGGATATTAGTCGGTGGACGTAAGTCATAAGATAAAGAGTCATATTGTGCTGACTCAATAGCGAAAAGTGATAAAGAACTATATGAAACGATGGACATGACAATAAAAAATAAAATGAAGAAAAAAAACGCACACACACACAATAATACCTTATCCTAAATAGCAAGAGGGGAGAAGGCAAGTGTTGCGGTCCATTCTAATGATGTGTTGATCAGAATTCTGTAGGGTTAGCAAATGTCCAAATGAACTCACAACAGCTAAATCAACGAAGGAATTTAGACCACTCAACGTTTTTAGAATTTATTGACATTATACAACATTGAAGCTCCACAATTTGATATAATAAAAGCAAACCGTCTTTCATGGGCCAAATGTACTAAGGCCATCATAATATATGAATGGTAGGCAACTGTCCGCGACAATATAACTTGACTAGATCGTCAAAATGTTAGTAATAATTCATGATACTTCTCTGTCAATTCACACATGAATCCATGGCATGCAATATCTCAACCATATGTCTATAAGCGTGCACAAATGTCGGACATCAAACACTCAATGCAGGAGCTCATAAAATACACGTCTTGACACACTGGAATACACAATCGAAAGAGAGCCAAAGGTGACTGATACTTCTGCTCATGCACGCGCATATACGTAATCTAATATTTTAACCTTACGTCATAAATCAATTCGGTGGTGCTGTTCCAATAGAGCTGCGTTTTAGTGCTGCTCCCTCTGAGCACAGCGATGTTTCACTAATGAACGCAAAGCTGTGTGCAAACGGAGGCGTAACAGCAAGTCATCTCGAATAAGCGGAATGCTACAAAATGCAGCACCAAAGTAAATGGGACAATTAGTCAAGAAGTTTACAGATCTGAATATCGATGGAAGATGCTCCTCAGAAATAAATTACATAATAGATCAAGCAAAAGCAGTATTTCAAAAATATGCAGTGACACTAAGCTGTCAGTGGAAGTAAGAAACTTCGGAACTATCATCTACAGCTCAAAAGATTATAGAGGGTTTTCTAAATGTGGCCAACGCACAAAGGGAATTTTACTACACACATACGAAGAGAATCAGTCTACGTATGTCGGGAATGTTAAGACAAGAGGTAAGTTGAAAGTCATTGTGACAAACCGCTGAACTGATTGGAAAAAAATAGAGAGACCGTGAATGACAAAGAAGACAGTGGGTGGTGTAATATCGTGGCATGTTTTTAACAGGCAACAGCAGAACTGATAAACAACGTTGGAAACAGAAAGTAGCAAAGATACAGGTCGCGCACGCTTATCAGTATGGCCCTTAAAGAAAGAAAACCTTTAGTAGTGACGATCAAAGGATATATTTTTTCCACACCTCCGGCGAAGAAGGAAAGTGAGAATAAATTGTGAATTATGTATGCGATCAGATAAGGCAATGATATTCGAGCAACTGTCGCTAGTTTTTGTCAGCTTTTTCTGCTTATTTTACCGTCACGCTTTACTGATTTTAAACAGATATTTCGACAGAGAGAGAGACAGAGAGAGAGAGAGAGAAGAGAGAGATAGATAAAGTTAGTAGACAAGCGAAACATAGACAAACAAACTAGCAGGCACACAGATAGACAGAATAAGTAAAGAGAGACAGGCAGATAAAAGTCATTAGATAACATTATGTTATTACACGTAGACATATCGATCATTGTGCCTGCTGTGCATCAATTTGAAGGCGAACAGCTCCATCACGCTAGTCTGACACGCTATATTCAACAAATACGGAACATGTTTATCGACCTATCGGTTTCCTCCACACACAAAAAGCTGCTACACTTTTATTTCGCCTGGCTATGTCTGATGCAGCTTTCCTGTACATTATCTTACAGGACTGCTAACACCGACCAACAAACCAGAATATATTACATGCTAGAGTACACATACAGGACCAAAGTCATCAATGAAAATCTCAAACACGTACACATGGTTTATTTGATTATGATGATGATTTTTTTTCCCAGCTGTATTTATTAAAGCCACACGAACTCTCTACAGTTTCATTCACAGATAGAGGTGGGATTACAAACAAGGAACTTAAAAAAACAAAATTGCATCATAATTTACTAAACTGAACGAGTTTCGTCGTGAAGAAATTGTAATAGCAGAATGAAAGAGGTCGCCATATATATATATATATATATATATATATATATATATATATATATATATAATATAATATATATATATATATATATATATATATATATATATATATATATATATATATATATATATATATATACCCGTATAAACTCATACTTGAGAATGGTATTACAAGGTCTACGTAATTTCAATGATGACTTACTTACTTACTCGCTTCTCTTCTACCCTGGGGTGCAGATGTTTGCCAGAGATAGCGCCATACTATCCTTTCGGCTGCCTTCCTCTTAGCCTGGTTCTAGTCTAGTCCCCGGTCCTTCAGAGATTGTCTAATATTGTCCTCCCAGCGAACTCTGGGTCGTCCTGGAGGTCTGGCTCTTAGTTTCTCATATTTGTTGTGGTAGCCGATCTTCTCCCACTCTGCAGACATGGCAAACCATTGTAATTGGGACTTTTCTACTCAGGTCTGCTGGGGTTGGGTTTTGAGGCCTTGCCGTATCGTCTGGTTGTGGACCAATTATCTTCTTGTCACTTCAACCACCTTCCTCAGATACCTCATGTCTGAGAATCGGAGCTGGCTTTTGTGGGTTGTGAACTCGCATCCATAAGTCAAGACTCAATTTCAAGGATGAACTGAAATTAATTAACAAGTGCATCTATCCTTCTGTACAGTTCACAAACCCAGAATGTTGTTACCTGCAACATAACGTCCGAGCTTCAAAACTTCAACAACAGATGTCTCAGTTGTTGCAAACTTCGTATCAGATTGTCAGCAGTAGCAAACACAGATAAGGACAACAGTCAATACTGCTGGAGACTGAAGAGAGAAGGGGACGATGGATATGTTCTCAAAAATACCTTACCAGAATATCCACACACAGATTTGACTGGAATTTACATGGACAGAAGAGTGCGAGGTAAAAAAAGATTGAGTAGACCAGCAGAGGCCCAAGCAATAGGAGCATCATGTGGAGAGGTAAGCAAGAAGGGTCAAAACACAAATCGATGGCGAACAACAGGTGCAGCCTTATGTTCTGCGGGGAACGAAAAAAAAAAACAACAACTGATAATGACGATAACAGTTTGTACAACATATTACAGATGGGCGTTTATGTACATCGCTGCTACCATATTGAAATACTGTATGTTGACCATAAATATCTCAGGTCTACATAAGTCATGTAACTTACATATCTCCCCAAACACAGCAAGCTTTCACACCCTCGCACCCTCATCTATTCTTTTAAATACCATTACTCGTATGCCATTTTAGGACAAAGGTACACAATTTGTAACTTTTAATTTAATCTAATTACAAAAATTGGACATAAGAAATGATGCCACGATCAGGCATCGGCTATTGAACATATTATCTAGAATAAGAGACACTGCATAACCTAAATATAATCCATCAGAGTATTCAATTCCGAATAGCAAGGTCTTCTTAGCGGGGCAATAATGGGGTCGTCCAAATAAGACGTCACGCAGTGACGGGGGACTGGGTTCAGAATTGTGTGATAAAGTATAATGATGATTGGGGGGGGGGGGGAAGAGGGGGGAATGTGACGTCACACAAACAAAATATGAGTGAGGATCGCTTCTTCTATAAATGATGTCGGAACAAAATGGATTTTGTAACCTCCCTCATAGGGAGGGGGGGGGGGGGGGGGGGGGGGGGGATGGAGAGGATATAAATAGATTTAGTTGGGTAGAGCAAAGGTTAGACTATGTCTCGTGCTAGGGCGCAGCACATGAAAAGGAAGATCTCTGTAAAAGCCTGATTTAATTAAACACTATTTTAACGTGATAGAACTAACTAATTTACATTCGACTACAATCTGTTTTTTTTTTTTCAATACTGTATTACAAACTAACTGGGCAAAGGAGAGGAGTAGGGGTAAGACACAAAGCTCCGGTCACCAGCGTGGTGCTAACAGCTTTAGGGCCTAGAAGCTGGGATCCAAACTCGCTGGCGTCTTTGGAGTCGCCTAACTGTTTAATAAAAAACCCAAAATATTCACGAGACAAATGACAAATATAGTTACAACTAAAATTCGTGGCGGCGGGGTGGGGGGTGAGGGGGGGGGGGTGGGGGGGGGGGGGGGGGGGGGGCTAAGACTAGGTTGTAACAGGCACGCGCCTCGCGAAAACTCTGATTGAATAAAAAAATGGATTAACCTCTTTCCGGAGTCATCATTTCAGACACAAACTAAGAAAATGAACTTTACTCTCTTCTCTCT
Source organism: Oreohelix idahoensis (assembly GCA_024509875.1). Taxonomy (NCBI): domain Eukaryota; kingdom Metazoa; phylum Mollusca; class Gastropoda; order Stylommatophora; family Oreohelicidae; genus Oreohelix; species Oreohelix idahoensis. Next base: position 327,272 of record JAMPIV010023228.1, on the reverse strand, counting down.
CTCTCCAGACTCTCCACAGGTAATTTATTATCATACAACCAGAGCCGGATCTAATAAAGAAGGATATCGACAGGGGTTGGAGCTTCTGGGACCTCAAGTTGTGTTTTATCTAAAAATTCGGGGTTGGGGGGGTGGGGGGGGGGGGGTGGGGGGAGGGGGGGGGGGGGGGGGGGGGGGGGGGGGGGGGGGGGGGGGGGGGGGGGGGGCGGGGGGGGGGGGAGGGGGGGGGGGAGGAGGGGGGGGAGGGGGGGGGGGGGGGGGGGGGGGGGGGGGAGGGGGGGGGGGGGGGGGGGTGGGTAGGTTCACCCACCCGTACATGGGGGGGGGGGGGAGGGGTGGGGGGAGGGGTGAGGGGGCAGATTTAAATGAGCCACAAATGGAAACCTCCACCAGTAATGCCAGTGGGGGGGGGGGCGGGGGGGGGGGGGTGGGGGGGAAGGGGGGGGGTGGGGGGTGGGGGGGGGCTTGAAGACTCGTGGGGCGGCTGGGTTGGCTTAACTCGTCTCACCGCGAAGTATATTTGATCTAGTCACCTATACTGTTTTACCGTGATTACTGCAGTGCTTAACCACAAGAGAGTATAGATTTCGTTTATTAATCACACTATATGCATTCCACGGAGTACCATGGTTCAATGACCAAGTCATATCGTTTAGGGCTTCATGAAACTTATTGTTCATAATTGTCGCTTTCATATTTTGCACCTTACATGAGCATCTTCTTCTCTCTTCTTCCGTCCTTAGCCTCCGGGGGGGGGGGGGGGGGGGGGGGGGGTGGGGGGTGGCGGGGGGGCAACAGCCAGATAGGTTTTCTTTGCCATTGTTTCCAATCACAGCATATTGGCGCACAAAATCCAGACCTCCCCGGGTGGGGGGGGGCGGAAGGCAGAACAGGGAGGGGGGGGGGTGCACAAATTCTTAACCTCTTGAAAAATAAAGTTCGTAATGTGTATTCACCACGCCCAATCAATAGAACTCACACAGCATGAAATTGTAGGAACAGGCCTAAACTGAAACACTAACAATAAAAGACGATACCATAGGGCTGAATTGGGGACATAATACAGGGGGGGTAAACTCGTTCAACCGTCCTATTGGGGGGGGGGTAATCTCGATGGGGGGGGGTTTCCACTGATTAAACCGACGGATCTTCCCAGTACATCTAAGCTCCGTTGTCTAGGTTCAGGGACGCGATGGGGGGTGTTTATCACGAAAAGAATAAATATTTAATATCATTAATTACTTATAAACAGTTACTATTTCAGTGACCTAGATTTAAATTAAAAACTTAGCAGGGGGTCAGACGTAAGGTCAAAATGATTTACTACGCGGCGTGCTGCAGTGTCCGCTCACCCTTCTGGGAAAATGTTTTCTACTCCCTCTTTGTGCTCATCGGGGGGCGTTTAAAAAAAAAGGGGGAGCGGCGGACTTCATTTTTATTAGTAGGGGGGGGGGGGGGGGGGGTCTTGCAAAGGGGGGGGGGGGGCCTCGGCAGGGGGGGGAAAACTTGGTCCCTCGCAATTGAATAGGTGGGTGATACCAACCGCCAAGAATAACCAAAAATAGGCCCCACAATCCCATGAAAACTTTATGTTCAACGTACATGTTCCCTCCTCCTCTATACTGTGTATCGGTTAAACAGGACGCGCCTCGCGAAAACTCAGATTTAAAAAAAAAATATTAGTCGTTCCTTCCATTCACACAAAATAAAAATGAACTTTCTCTCTCTCTCTCTCTCAGACTCTCCACAGGTAATTTAATATCATACAACCAGAGGCGGATCTACTATGAAGCTAATAAAGGTTGAGCTTCAGGGCCCTCAAGTGTAGTTTTATCTATAATACGTTTCCTCCCTACATCCAACATTAAAAAAAAATAAAAAGGCCCCCCCCCCCCCCCCAATAGTTCAAGATTCAGTGCTCCCAAAATGTAGATCCGCCACTGCACACATTTGTTACATTTTGACGACATATACCCAAGATATACAGGAACAGCCGATGTAGGATCCCAAAAGAAAAATAAAGCTAGCAGAACCGATGTTGCAACTCACCATCGAGAAATGCTTATTTGAAAACCGGTGAGTCTCACGACACGCAGCGAATTTTCACAACACTAGTCCTATAACATATTCAATTACTTTTAATGAATAACATTATAAGTTTTATGACGTTGACAGGAATCTGACAAGATATTTTGTTTAGCGTTTTGCGATCTCACCAAGCTTTCCCATTTTGATGTGTGTGTATGTGGTCACAGAGAGAGAGAGAGTGAGAGAGAGAGAGAGAGAGAGAGAGAGAGACGTTTACATTTCAACACCTTACAAATTCAAATGATAATTCAATTTAAATGAGCCAAATGGAAATCAGTATGCCAGTTTTTTTATATGCCGTAACTGCTAAGCCTTGAAGTATATTTTATATGCCTTAATTGCTAAGCCTTGAAGTATATTTTATATGCCTTAATTGCTTAGCCATAAAGTATATTTTATATGCCTTAATTGCTTAGCCGTGAAGTATATTTTATATGCCTTAATTGTTTAGCCGCGAAGTATATTTTATATGCCTTAATTGCTTAGCCGTGAAGCATATTTTATATGCCTTAATTGCTTAGCCGCGAAGTATATTTCATATGCCTTAACTGCTTACCGTGAATACTGTAGTGCTTATCACTTTCCTATCCAGCACGTTGAGTAAGATTTCGTTTATTATAACGATGCATCATGTATTTATTTATTCATGGTACCCACCAAGCCCTCATTCGTCGGCTTCATGAAACTTAATGTTCTAATTGTCGCTTTCATATTTTGCACTTACATGCGCATCTTCTTCTTCTTCTTCCGTCCTTAGCCACCGACCGTCAAAGCAGTCAGTGGCCATTACGCCTAGTGGCGTCTTAGGGCAACAGCAGATAGGTTTTCTTTGCCATTGTTTCCCATCACGCCTATTGGCGTCTTTAGGGCAATGGCAAATCAATCCATCTGCTGTTGTTTCCGTAATCGAAGTGACTGGCAAACGGGTGATCAGCCCGTTGGTTTACATGCGCATGCTTCGGGTTTATTTGGTTCAATGTAATGTCCTCCAAAAAGAAACAAATGGCTTCCCATCTCTCCTCTTATTTTACTTTTATAATGATAAATACCTTAATAATGCTTAAAGTAAATGTGAGGATGAAAGGATACAGTATACATGATGAGAGAGAGAGAGAGAGAGAGAGAGGAAGGGCAGAATGTCAGACGGGCCTGCGTGCACAATTCTTAACCCTTTGAAAATAAAGTTCGTATGTTCATTCCCCTCGCCCTTCAATATTACTCACTACAGCAGTCTGAAATTGTATTATGCATGACGGCAAAACTGAAACACTAACTCAAGTCTACAGATTTGGAGATAAAAGACGAACTATGAGACATAGAGAAAGGCGAGAGGACGGTGGTGGCGTGGTGATGACATAAACAGTGAATGTATTAGAAATAATGTAATCTTTGGTTAAATATTACATTCAATTCTGTTATCTCATGCCTTATTTAAAAAAAAAAAAAACAACAACAAAGCAATGACTTAACGCACTACCGGTAAAAACTGTCTGCGACTCACCAAGAACGATGTGCATTATGCAAACATGCCCTAATTTCTCACTATTCCTAATCGATAGATGGGGTTTCCACTGAGTTCCGTGAAAATTCTGTCACTGTATGAGTAGGGCCCACAGCTGGCCCATAAATTTAGCTTATACCAGTTTTCAGTTCATATAAAAATAAAAACACGAAGGAAACAAACAAAACAGATAACTATCTTACCCGTCTCTTTTAAAAGTATCTCCCAGTCACTAAATGTACAGTGTTTATCCAATCAGTGTAGACGATTCGTTGCATTTCAGTGTGAGTTCAGCTGTCGCTCCATTTCTTCGCCAATGCACATCGCAGACGATCAACTCGGGGTAATTTGCATAAATTTGCCGTGACCTAACGCCTAACAACCGCACGTCTCTTGCAGCTTCCGGTAGTATGTGCACTAAATAAATAATATTATCAATAAATTACTTTAACATTACTATTTCAGTGACATTAATCTAATGTAGCACTGAAGTTAAAATTAGATTGCTTTATTAGTTAATAGTGCAAATGCGGCAAAGCAAATGTGGAATAAATTTAGATACTCTGTCAGACGAAGGTCAAATATGTATTACTACGCGTTGCGGTGCTGAGTGTCGCTCACCCTTCTGGGAAAATGTTTTCGCTCTCTCTTTTTTTATCCTTTTAGCGTTTAAAAAAAAGGGGGAGGCGGCGGCTTCATTTTTACTTAGTAGTATACGTATTCACTGCCGACTTGCAAAGTCTGTCACTGCTGGCTCCTCGGCAGGAACGAAAACTTGTCCCTCGCATGATAGGTGGTGATACCAACTGCAAGACTACATTTTTTTTAAAAATAGGCGCGTCACGTTCAACCGAGACACGTGGTCCGTCGGTTATATTAGGTCGCCTGTTCAACTCTCTATCTATATATATATATATAAATACACACACACATATATATATATATATATATATATATATATATATATATATATATATATATATATATATATATATATATATATTTATATATATATATATATATATATATATATATATATATATATATATACTACTGGACAAAATTAAGGGCCGCCATTCAGTTTAGACAAGGTTTATGTAATTGATTGGCAAACTGTAAAGACAAGTGAAAATGTCATTAAAACTGAGCTCAGAGAAATGTGTATACATTTCTGTGTGCACTAGGTTAATTTTTTTTAAATGTCCAAAAACTGGGTCACTTTAACCCGCACGTGAAAATTGCCATTGTTGCTGCAAAAACTCGTGGTTTTTGCAACACGCCCCACTAGTTCAAAAGGTGAAAAAGTGAGTTGAATTTGAATGCACGTGGAAAATGATCATCGGTAAAGAGTGTTCACCGTTGGTATGCAATAAATCAGTATGACAAGTGGTCGAAATGATCACTGCATTAGCCATGCCACCAAGGAGAAGTCTCAGCACTGTAGACCGTGGTCGAGCCATGGCATGGATTCAGGATGGTCAATCTGTTCGTCATGTTGCAAGACGTTTAGCAGTGTCCCACTCTACCATTCAGAGACTTCTTGAGAGATTTCAAGCTACCGGACATTTGGAAAATCGACCCTGCTCAGGAAGAATTATATAAACCTTGTCTAAACTGAATGGCGGCCCTTAACTTTTGTCCAGTAGTATATATATAATCTTGGGTCCCGTTAATTAAGCATTTCATTGTGAAAGATTACAAAGAAGCTTCCCCTGCTGATATCGTTGATAAATGCAAGACCACACACAGTGACTGAAAATTCTTCTCTTTTTCGCTCCTTGCGGAGCATGGAACCACACAGCAGCGTATCCCCTTGCATTAAGCTTGCACGAAGCATACCCATGTACTTGCAGCTTTAGAGTATGTAGCTATTTGTTTTACATGATGAAGTTTAAGAGCCCTACGCATGTCACGGGATTTACTACCCTTGCTCGGCAGTGATGATCCAATAGTGGCCAAACTTCAGAGTATCTACCGAGGGTCTTCAAAGGTGTCTACCTTTCGCTCAAGATTACTCTTAGCAGAGATGTGAATTGAAGAGTGGTGCTTCAGTTCTAGGGAGCCTCATGGGAATTTAAAGAAATCAAGTACTGCGGCTGATAGGATCCAGGCCGTGTAAACTTTTTTTAAATGTTTCCTGACTTTCTATGAGTGAGGATTTTGCTCGCTTTGATGAGCCCCCAACTGATTCCTCTCAGTAAAATATTGCTGAAATAGCTCTGCTATAAGTATTTTAAATGACGGAGACAAACGGGTGCAGTTCACTCAAAATCAACTATAAATTTGTATACTGACAGATAACAAATTTAATAATCAATTAACGTTAACAAATGTAAAATAAATAAGGGTGGGGTGAATTTAGATAGAATCTTTAACATTTTCCCACAGGTTATGGTCTGATTTGAAAAAAAGTTCTTTATTAGAGAGTTCACTTGGCAGCTTTGAATGGGCACTTAGCTGCCAGTAAGATGTCGGTTAGTTTCTGCTCCAGCCGATGCTTGTTCTTTACAGGTTATGGATTGGTTCACAATCGTGACTGATGAAAAGTCTGGTGGCCACAACACGTCCCTCGCAGTATCGTGGAGTAATTGCGAAGATGGTCCAGCGTCTGTTAAGAACTATCTGCTGTAGGTGTCTAGCTTTAATTGCAGGCCACTTATACCACTCACTTGCTCTACAGATAGCACCACCATTTGATACCACCGACTAGTATCATGAAATAAGAGAGAAACAAATACCCTCTTGAGTATTGGGTTTCCTGACACAAAATCAGGTCCCCCCCCCCTCCTTGTTTCCATTCCACCATCCCATCTGCCTCAGAACTTTACCCCCTCTGATCACTAATGTTAATCCCAGTGGGCGAAAAACATCCAATGCATTTATAATGAACATGTTCACATTTGCGTTTGCACTGGTTAAAACGGTTAATATAATAAGTATGTACATCAGTTATATCATCATTCTCTCCCTGCTCCATCTGGAACTCGGGACCACTTTTGCTTTTGGTTCTTTATGAGAAACCCGCATAAAGAAGTCACCAGCTCTTGCAGTGGTGGTTCATGAAACCATCATTCTATGTGCTGAGGTTGCCAGCCTCGTATGACTTGGACATCCATTAGCAATTTTCACATGTTAATAAATGCAAAATATAGAATTATAAAATGTACAACTCACCTCAAATATCTTTTGGGAATACCGACTTCTGGCTCAGAGAAATAGTTAAGGCAACTTCATTAAGATGCCTCTTACACGTGGTCTGGGGTGTTACTTTACAATAAACTCCCACTATGAATTAGTGTTCAGGTTCCTAGGATTCCGGCCTTTCCGTATTAATAAAGGTAGAGTTGTCGTTGTGTAAATTCACAAGATGCTCAAACATGTTGTCCGGTCCTTTAAAATGGAATCCTGATCCTAATCCCTATTCTGGCTTGTCTGGCTGTCTTCTTGACGAGTTGAATTTCACAGTGCGGTAAGTTATAAGGCAACATTCGGCCCATATGCAGATTGCTATTATATGACAAGGCTCCAATCAAAAATGTTGTATTTTTACATCTCAAATGCCAAGCCAATAGCATGCAAGCAGGGCCGGTGCTACCATTAGGCTAACTAGGCGGCCACCTAGGGCTCAGACCTCAGAGGGGCGCAGAGTGTAGAGTGTCAGTGTGTTAAGGGAGTGAAAAGTGTGAGAAACCAGAATAATTACTTAACTTTGCCTATGGCGCAAAATAGTATGGCACCGGTCCTGCATGCAAGATGCGTGTATTTTCCTTTCTCTCACGAAAAATTCCTGCGTAACAAACGCAAAAATAAATGTGTTGTTTACAAGTCACCATATATGGTATGCCAGCTTCCGTCTATTATCGATCATGTTTACACTCATGACTACATAATCTATCCCAGGTAATCTCTTTCAAGATGGATAATTATTCTCCGACCCGTCTTGCCCGGAAATGGAGCAGAACACCATAGTACATTATGATGCATGAAATATGAAAAGCACAGAAAACCACTCACGGAACACTTGAGAACCCAAAACTCTACATCACCATTGTTAGAAACTGTACTAAAAATTGACCTACCCTAGGAGCTACATAACCTAATAAAGTTTTATATTACCAAAACAAGAACTAACATATAGCAAATGATAATGACAAATGAGTAACAAAAAACACGAAAAAAAAAAACATAATTTTCTCCCCATACAAAACCAATACAAGAAAGTTAAAAAATAATAAAATAAAATAAAAAAGTTAATTAATAAAAAAATCAAATAAACAACCGATTCAAAAAACCAACAAACGTCAAGTAGATACATTTAAAAGAATGTCAATTGCAATAAAACATAACCTACTGACACTCCAAAACGCAACAGGGTAGAGAGAGAGAGAGTGAGATATATATATATATATATATATATATATATATATATATATATATATATATATATATATATATATATATATATAGAGAGAGAGAGAGAGAGAGAGAGAGAGAGAGGTAGGCCAATCTTGGATCATGAAAGGGGATACACTATGAACACCATAGACATTAAACAATGCCACAACATATGGCAGATAAATTATAGCCTGGTAGAGCCAACACACAAGGAAAAAAAAACAACCAATATAATATACTATATAGAATGATGAACACAATATACCCCAATTAAAACCCATATGTGGTTGAACCGAGTTTCCCATGCACATGACAAACACTAGTTTCCATGTGCATGGTCAAACAAACAAAATGTATTTGTACGTTTATAAGCGCTTAAAAAAAAAAACAGAAAAAAACCAAAACAAATAAACTCCCGGTCCCAAATGAGGGTATCTGGACTGAAGTCCGGAAGCTGTCTTCTAAATATCCCTGTCAACAGAAAACACCGCAACAAGAACATCAGTATAAATACTGCAGTGAGCAAGAAACATATCTCATATGATCTCTCATATTGTTGATAATATTTTAAGGGCCCAGGTGCCGTCGACATAGCTAACAGTCATGGCTTTATCATGCTAGCAGATATATACTATTACTCCTTTTCAGGACTTTGTATTTATCTTTGTCTTGTGTGGACTGACATATACTGTATAATAGGGGAACAACAGAAGTGATTGTGTCATTAATAAGGCTAAGCTACCCATTGTAAACTTCCGGCGTTGTCTTGCGTTTCGCACTAATGACCGGTCATCAAAGCATCTTGTTTTTGGGGATGCCTAGCTGGCCGGGAGGATAGTGTGATTCGCTTGTATAGCTAGGCGGTGTTGTCGTACGGAAGGTCCGGGGTTCAAATCCTGAGTAAGCCACTCATGTCTGTTGTTTTTCTGTTGTCTAGTGTTCTACTTCTTTATTTCTTACGAGTGCCTGAAAACATACCTTTATGTTTGTCTAATATTTATTTACTGTTTACAGGCCTCGGGTTTCCCTTCCTTATATGTTATAAATATTTATACAATACCAGAAACCTACCTTCTGTTCTATACTACTGTTCTTAAGTCTTCTATCATTTACTAGACACAGTATCAAGGTCTTTGTCTGTGTGGACTGACATTATACTGTAAAAATAGGGAAAACAACAAACCCTAATAATGATTGCCGTCAATTAATAAGGCTAAGCTGCCCATTGTAAACTTCCGGTGTTGTCTTGCGTTTCGCACTAATGACCGGTCATCAAAGCATCTTTTTTTGGGGGGATGCCAAGCTGGCCGGGAGGATAGTGTGATTCGCTTGTATAGCTAGGCGGTGTTGTCGTACGGAAGGTCAGGGGTTCAAATCCTGGGTAAGCCACTCATGTCTGTGGTTTTTCTGTTGTCTAGTGTTCTACTTTTTTATTTCTTAAGAGTACCTGAAAACATACCTTTATGTTTGTCTAATATTTATTTATCAATGGAGCACGAGCTAGCAGTCCTTTTTCAGGACTAGCCATTTTGAGGACCTCTCCATGCTAGGTGAAAGAAGCTAGCAATCCTTTTTCAGGGCTTAGTTTTTATCAACATTATACTTCAGTTCGCAAAGTTATTTATTTTAGTATGGCAATTCGATCTGATACAACAGACAGACTTAAGTCTAAGTTAAAAAGTGTGTGCCTCGTCATAAGTAGACAACACCCTGGAGGGGGAAAACATATCTGTTACCAGATAGTGATGATTCTCATCGCATAGGGGTAGCCCATTTCATGGCTTCACCTTGCTAGGTGATAGAAACTAGCAGTCCTTGTCAGGGCTTAGTATTTGTCAGCCATATACTGTGTATCATTACCTTTTTGGCTCTATAAGGAGCGTAGGCTTTCAACAAATTCATGCCAATCATTTCTATTCTATGTTATGCTATTCCCCATTTGTATGCTGTTTTTTATTCTACTGCCGTATTCCCATTAATAGCGCTTTATATTCCATTCCCTATCCACATCTTTAACCATTGTTCACAGGACTGTCCTCCAGTTCTATGTTCCAAATGTAGTGCCCATATTTACCCATTATTTACCATTTTACCCCCAGTGCTTCCATTGAGTATAAATTTTACTAGTTTAGGCCATTCCCCCCTGATAACCTCCCCCCGATCTTTTAATCCCCCCCCATGGCCCCAACCATTCCGTTTTCTTCCATGTGTTTCCATTTTCCCATATTGTTGGGTTTCGGTTCCATTTTTCCACGTGTTTTCCCTCCCCATGTTCTAGTACGTTCCGATAGAACATTTTTAGACCCATCCCCCCCGTCCCAATCTATTCCCCATGAGATTGCAAACCTGAGTCAAGGGACATGACCAAATTCCTTTTGTAATTCTAGCTTCTGTGTTTGACCTCCTTTCCAACAGAACTCGCCCACTCCCCAACATTTTCCACCCCCCCCTCACCACCCTGTTCATTGGTATCTCACGCAAAATAATCATTTCTAAACCTCAAAACTGTATGTGGTTCCATCATCCAATTTTGAGGGGTAAATGTTCATGGTTTAATCTTTTTCTACCTCTATCCTATCAACATATAATGTATAGTTCCCCTTGTATATTCCTACGTATTCTGTCTTTAATACCCTTTCAATTTGTTCTTGGCCTTTTAGCGAGGGCTCTTTTTCAATTCATTCCTCCCAATTCTTCATTCAATTTTCCCTGTTCCATGTTTCTATTTTCCATTTTCTTTATATTCGTTCCAGTTTCCATGTGTTCTCCATACGTTTACCCTCTGTTCAAATCTGTCTAGAATGTTCCGTTTATCCATATTCCATTTTCCTGTCTTCCCTCTTTTTCCACTCCAATTTTCATTCTCTTCCGTCCCTCTGTTCCATTTCTAAATGTTCCATTTTTCCCCGTGTTCTTTATTTTCTAAATGTTTCATTTTCCCTGTGTTCCATTTTCTTTATATTCCGTTTTCCATGTGTTCTACTTTCCATGTGTTATATTTTTCATTTTCTATGTTCCATTTTATACATGCTCCACTTTCCATGTGTTCAATTTTCCATGTGTTCCATTTTCTATATGTTCACTTTTTATGTGTTCCATTTTCTATGTGTTTAATTTTCTATATATTCTATTTTCTATCTACCTCTCTTACCATGAGAACTCCAGAACAAGAAATATCTTGCAGTCTGTACTAATCAATCACAAAATTCTAATCAACGTAATCACCTATTTATGAAAGTCTGTACTAATCAATCACAAAATTCTAATCAACGAAATCACCTATTTATGAAAGTCTGTGACTTCTTGGTTGTCACGTGTTCTTGGTTGTCACGTGTTCTTTATGCTTTAGAAAACAAAATTATTTTTGTTTCTCGCATCAAATTTACCGAGTTCTTCGTTCTAAACATGTATAAGTGTTTACCCAGCTAAAATGGTACGACTTTGCTCTTGAGTTAGGGACAGCAAAGGCAGCGAAGAAAGGTACTGGCCATCCCACGTCATAAAGGCGGACCTAGTGTAGTTTAGCCAGCAGGTGGGCTTGAACATCAATTTAAAGACGTCAGAGGTCATGACGCTCAATGTGAGCAACTCTGAGCCCATATCAGTAAGGAATCAGCAACTGGTACAGACAGATACCTTCACATACCTAGGATGCACAGTAACACCAGACGGCGGGGCAGGCAAAGACATCAACATCAGAATGAATAAGGCAAGAACAGCCTTTTTAAACCTAAACAACATCTGGAAGTCCTCTCAATACAGTACAAGCACAAAATTAAGATTACATCAGAGCTGTGTGCTTTCTGTGCTTCTCTATGGTGCGGAATGCTGGAGAGTTACAGAGAAGGAAATGTCGAAATTGTCCTCTTTTCACACAACATGCCTAAGAAAAATTCACCGAATCTTTTGGCCGAATACCATCACCAACCAAGATCTGCTTACTCGGAGCAAGCAAGAGGACATGCACACCATCACAGCTGACAGACGCTGGAACTGGGTTGGCCATGTCCTCAGAAGAGACCCCGAAGCCATCACAAGAACAGCTATGCTTTGGACCCCTGAAGGAAAACGAAAGAGAGGCCGACCAAAAACAACCTGGCGGAGGACTGTGGAGGCTGAGATGCAAAGAATGAACCAGAGTTGGGGCACTGTACGAAGGATGGCCGCCGACCGAGCAAAGTGGAATTAATTTGTTGTTGCCCTACAAGACGCCACTAGGCGTGATGGCCATTGACTGCTTTGACGGTCGGCGGCTAAGGATCAAAGAAGAAGAAGTGTAGTGAAGTCTCTAATCTTCCATTCCCCTGTGGCAGTATCTAATATATATTCCTGTATCATCAGCTGGTCTTGTCTGTAATCGAGTATGGCCTGAGAATACTCACGCTGTCAATATCACAATGTGAACGACTGGAACGCATTCAAAATGAAGGGATGCGTATAGTCTTGGGCTGTATGCGAGATACCCTCATTGTGATGCGTGGATTGCTGTCAATTAGATCCAGATATACGATGGCCCAGGTAAAAGTGTATATGCGAGTAACCACAGACAAAAGGCATCCCCTGCATGGGAACAAAGCTGACATCAAAGGAGCAAGAATAAAGAGCGGGATGTCATGGTGGGCACAGGCAGATGCGAATATTAGACAGGTGGCGCCAGTTGAAAATATATTCAAGGGAGACGAGTGGAGTAAGTCATATGAGTGCTGGATGAACTATCAGCAAGTCATCATCTACCTTGGTAGATAGTGCAGAACTTGGGCCAATGAGACAGCAGAGCTGGAAATTGATCAGCTTATAAATGCTAATGCTGGGGATGATGCCATTATATCCCTCCGGTGATACAGTGCTCCAACTGCCAACATTTTTCACACACCAAGAAAACATGCAGGAGAGACGCTGTCTGCCGATATTGCGCGGGAAACCACCAATATGGCGACTGCCCCAGGGCGAAGGAGGACCACAACTACAAATCAATTAATGCAAACCGTACCTGTGCAAACTGCCATGGAAACCACGGGGCAAGGTACCGAGGCTGCCCTGTGTTTCAGGAAACAAAGAGCATCTTGAAGGAGGCAGTGTCCAAAAACATACCTTTCAAAGAGGCAAAACACAGAGTGGCTACGGATGTTGCAGAAAAACAGCGCATAATTGATAGACGACAGATACACAAGCTGACCGCTGAAGTCAAAGAAATGAAACTACAGGTCGTAAACAGAAACAAGCAGGCTCCCGAAGACGAAAAGGACAGCGGTGAAGACGTAATAGATATACAGAACATCAGAGAAATGATGAAAGACATGAAAAGCATTAAGCAGCAAATAGAAGCAGATGTAAAGAGGTTGACAGAACTGACGGAAGAAAACTCCAAAATCCTCAAGAGAATCGAAACAGAGCGAAGAGCCATTGAGGAAATGACATCAAACACAAGAGCGACCAAAACAAGCGACCAATCAGACGAGGAAGTCATCGAAGAAACACTTGAAAAACTTCTACCAGCAATAATAGAAAAAGCACTATTACAAATACAGGAAAGCAGGAAGACAAGAGAAACAGAAACGAGGAAAGCAAAAACTAACAAAACGACACAAGACAGATAGGAAGGCAGGAAATGAACACCATCAACACGCCACGACCGACAAGCAACGATAAGGAAACCAGACAACCAGCTAGTGGTCCTTTTCAGGACCAGTCCTTGTCAGGACTAACAGACGACTAGCGCCGAAGAACCTAACACACAATATACCCCAATTATAACCAACTTTCAGGTTGAACAGGGTATTACAGCAACATAGTAGACGAAAACAACAACAACAACAACACGATGATGCCATTGTGTACACTGACGGGTCTGTAATCCGTGGTAATAAATCAAGGTGGGGCTTCTCTACTAGAGTAAAAGGCAGAGCAGTCGCTGACCATAGCGGGGCTTAAATGATAACAACCTCCAGCATGAGAATGGAGGTTGAGGCAGCTACTGCTGCCTTAAGATGGCTGTCTGAGACTTTATTAACAAAGGCAGTTATTGTATCATACTTTTTGTTTTTATAAAGTATCCCGTTCAACCTTTGATGGGTTATAATTATAATTAGGACATCTGGTGTACTAACTCAAGAAAACAAAGTCAGATGTCCAATATACAAACATAGTACATTCTTCTTCCCCCCCCCCCCCCATCCACTCAGTCCAAATAGAGTAAATCGAAACTAAATTTATGTGAATGTTTTTGTGTCTGACCTCCCCTTTCCAAGAAACAAACAAACAATAAAAATAACAAAAACAAACGCATAAAAAATAAATAAATAAAACGAAGTCTCTCATTACTGTCCTGTTGTTAACAAGATTTTTGTATCAGACTCACTATCCATACTTGGAAAGGTCCAAAATGGATGGCTCCGACATGAATGGAAAACCTCCACAGAAGCATCGAATCTTCAAGAACTGATATGGATCTACTGTCCTGGTCATGCCGGGGTACGTGGCAATGAAAGAGCTGACAGACTAGCTTCAGTAGCACCCATAGAAGGTGCATTGGACATGGATAAGACAGAAATACCGAGGGCAATTCATGGCCGCCTATTAGAGAATGACACTGCAATCGATGAATCATCAAGGCTAAGATTGGCTGGAATTTGGCATCAAACGTAAGACCAGCAGGGATGGACGTCTGAGAGGACACATCCGGCGTGTATACAACCAGTGCGCAATAGGAACAATTAGCATTCATACTGTTCAACATTCGCTGAGGGAGACTGAGCACCTATGGGTTTGCCCGGAGTGTAATGCTGTCGATTCTGATCAACAATAACTATATATATATATATATATATATATATATATATATATATATATATATATATATATATATATATATATATATATATATATATATATATATACATACACTTGTTCAAGATAACTACTACATACTACATAAATCAGCACAAGTAAGTATGTATATTTTAGCTTTGTTACTTACTTAGTCGTTCCCCTTCTACCATGAGGTGTAGAGGTTTGGAAGAGAGAGCGCCAGACTATCCTATCGGCTGTCTCCCTCCTGGCCTGGTTCCATTCTAATCCTCGTTCCTTCAAAGATTGTCTAATGTTGTCCTCCCAGCGGACTCTGGGTCATCCTGGGGTCTGGATCCCTGGCTCTTTGTTTCCCATGCTTGTGGTAGCCAATCTTCTCCCATTCTGCAGACATGGCCAAACCATCTTAGTTGCGACTGTTCTACTTGGGTCTGCAGGGGTGAAATTTTAGGCCTTATGAGCCAGTGAAAAGCTCTTACACATATAATACAAAACTATACAGTGTATGTAGATTCTCAGATTTGTACAGTGTATGTATTCACATAAAGAGGGAAGTCAAATTATATGATGATATACCATCAAGCAAGGAGGAGCCCGCGACTAGGTAATCTATTTTATTTTATTTGCTTCAATTCCTTCACAGCCATATTTAAGGAAACCTTCAGCTTCTATCTTGTTTTATATGCTCTGGTGGCTCTCAGAGCCATATTGGTGGATGCAGTTCACTTCTGTCTTGCTTAACTGAGACTAATCTTGAAGTGAACAGCCAGAATGAAAATCTGCACCCTGGTTATTTGTTTGGGCATTCAGCTGAGGGTCAACCCAGTCTTGTGTAAAATATGGTTGTAAAAATGCTAATATATGTCAGTGTTATAATGTAGCAATACAATAACATCATGGAGTGTTTCAAGCAAAACAATTTATCAACAACAACAAGAAACTTTGGTCAAGGGAAACAGTAAACAAAACTGATACACACAAGAGCTAATAATATTGTTATAGAAACTTTAGCAAAGAAAGTTTCTGACAGTCGTGCACAGACAGACAACATGCACACAATATTTAATGTATTAATTAGCAAAAGTTACAGGAAAATAGATGGAACAAAACAATCTTTCATTTCACATCTGTATATTGTTTTTCTAAAAGTATAAAACCAGATGTACTTTTGTTTCTACTTTAGCATCTGCAGAAAATTGTATGAGTTTTAACATTATTCATTGAATACTAGCTGAATGAACATTGTTAAACATTTATTGTTGTTTTTTTTGGTTTTGTTTTTACCAAGAACTGAAACTTTACAAAATGAAAAATTTGAAATCACATAAATAGTATGTAAATATCAGAATAATAGTGCCACTGTTATTAACATAAGTATACGGTTGTTAAGCTTCTTTGTCTGAAACCTAAATTTTGAAATCACATTTGTCATGTGACCCTAATGATGTCGCAACATATTCTTCAATAGTACTGCCACTGTTTGACATTTACTGATAATGTACTCTAGATAAATAATAGTTACTGATACTATACAGGTTGTCCTTGACTTATGATGGCGTTCCATTCTGACGATATGGTCTTAAGTTGGAAATCACTATATACTATATGAATCACAATGATATGTTAACAATTATCATGCCTTTCTTTGTTAATGTTGCTGAACGTCTGCTTCAAAGATGCCCAACATATGAGGAACAAAGAAAGCACATATGGCCATCACCAGTACCATTTGTGGGAAAGCTCTACAGAGATGCAAATAGCTTCTAGCTGACCACTGCTATCTTTGAACATATTCAAGTAAACGTCTCAGAGTGTAAGAGAAGAAGAAGAAAAAGAACATGCCTTTTATGCTAAAAAGCTTAGGTCTTTTTTATTATATTTTGAAACTAATTGTACTCTTTGTTTATAGTGAAATAATATGATGTACAAATTATAACATAAATAACATAATACAATGCACATATCAGGACTTATGGGATGTTAATTGGTCTTTGACACAACATAGGTAATGATGCAATATTGAGATTAGCAGGGATATAATTGTAAAAAAAAATATTCAAATCAAATGACAGACAGAGTGCTTAGATTGTTCTCCTGTAGGTATCAGAGACCCCTTATATAAAATTAATCAAACAACAGACATTAAGAAAATTCCAGAACCTGATAAGTGAAGTAAAATAATACAGTAAACAAGAAATAGTGAAACACAATCTACAACTGTGGAATTGGGTGAACCAGAAACTAAAAAGGGAATAACAAGAAAAGAAGAGATGCATTTAGCAAGAGGTGAAGAAAAGATGTTGGCTCTGAATAGGGCACACAGTGAAGAAAAGATGTTGGCTCTGAATAGGGCACACAGTGAAGAAAAGATGTTGGCTCTGAATATGGCACACAGTGAAGAAAAGATGTTGGCTCTGAATAGGGCACACAGTGAAGAAAAGATGTTGGCTCTGAATAGGGCACACAGTGAAGAAAAGATGTTGGCTCTGAATAGGGCACACAGTGAAGAAAAGATGTTGGCTCTGAATAGGGCACACAGTGAAGAAATCATGTGATATATTCCAAGACAGTTCTTTTTCTGGAATCTTCAGGGCAAGAGAAACAGAGGGAGATTTTTAAAAACACAGAGAAAGGAGTTTGAGACAGACTTAAATGGGAAAAAGAAAACATGGACAGATCTTGAATGGATGGTACAGGATAAGAAAGCTTGACATGAGCTTGGTGACAGTTTATGCTCCACAGGGAGCTGAATGATAATGCAAGTGTAAGTATGGCTTTAACATTAAATCATACAGAAGGACAGATGAAGACCACATCATACACTCAATCAGAAAAATGGTATAAAAACGTCAAGTCCACCTGAAGATAATGCAGAAAAGCAGAATATGCTAGATGATTACAGGTTATGACTTAAGCATCAGAATGTAACACAGGATTGATAAGTGCAAGTGTTCAATTAAAAAGTCCTGCAGTGTTAAATATCAATATTTAAACATATAAATTCTATTTACCAAGAAGAACGCAGGACATATCACAAATTTTGAATGTCAAACCATACATTGCAAGGTGGGCCCAAGAGATGGCTTGAAAATAAATCTAAATTCTGCTTCACCCCATACACGAGACAGCTTCAGCCATTGTATTTTTTTTGGCAAACTCTTATGACATAGGCAATATCTTTTATGTACACCAAGAAGTCTATGGCCATTAAATCAGGACAGCATGGGGGCCAAATTCCAGCCTTCCCTGCCAATCAACTGATCAGGTAATCAGTCATTTAGGGTACTGTGCAACATGGCCACAAAATGATTCTGCACCAAACACTGACCATAAAGACTCAGGGACTATCTTCTTTTTTTCATTCTTCGCTCTCATATAGCCACATCTATTTGTTCATAATGTTTGAAGTCTGTCTCAGGCTTCTTTTATTACTATACAGTTTCTCCCTCAAAGGGGTTGACAAAAGTCATGCTGTCAATTAGCTCCTCTTGAGGAGCTGACATTATTGGAGGACATATTGTTTGCTTGAATTTAAATTTGTTCAACAGGTGGCATTTGAGCTTGCAGTTGGATTTCTCAGTCTAAAAATTATCTGTTCTTGGCAATAGGCAGTATGGTTCTGTTATATCTATGCCATTTTTCTTGGTTGCAATTTTTTAATTATTGCCTTTATCTCTTCACATCTTGTTCTGTCATCAGTTTGAATGAATGAATGAAACATTTTTGTGAACCTGTATTTGTTATGGAGAGTACAACATGTCAATAAAATTGGGAGAAATCTTGTACATGTCAAATTTTCAACAAAAAGCAACTGCAATAAAGTAATGAATAAAACTATCAAATTCTTTCTAGAACACCCTTATATTAGTCTTCAAAAACATGGACATAAAAGACATAAAATAGGTATAAAAAAGAAATGAGAACATTTCAAAGTCTTAAAACTGGTATGATGTATATATTTCTTACAAAAATGGTAGTTATAAAGTCTCAAAAGTGGCATTAAGTACACTAGTCTCAACCTAAAATGATAACTACATTATTCTTAACACAAAATGGTAATTATAATGTCTCAAAAGTGCTATTAAGTATATTAGAGCTAACAAATCAAGGACGGAATTTTAGTCAACAAAAAAACATAAGCATTTTATATTCATAAACAGTGTTGTACTGTATTTAGGAGTTTTTTTTAAGAGAGAGCTATTTGGGTTAAGTTGCCTTAATCTTGTAAGCCTGAAGCCCAGAAAATTCAAATACATCATTCACAGCCTGACATTAGTCACCTCTTACAATATGCTAGAGGAGGTCGGAGTGGCTAAGAGGTACAGCATTCACCTCTAATTCTAAAGGTACCAGGTTCGCTTCCAGTACAGGGAATATAATTGATGCAAATTGTTTTCAGAACCAGTGGTTCCTGATGATGTCATACTCCTCCCCTCCCCCCACCATGATCATCTGGGTAGTGAGATTGGATGCCTTGCTTTCTCGAAAAATGGCGAAAAAATAGGAGGTCCCATGTGCAAGTTGCGAGCATTAACAAGTTAAGTTGATGCATCTTACTGAGACACAGGACAAAAAGAATTGCACACTGCATTCAGTCGCAAAAGGTTCATGAACAGTTGTCAAGGTAAACTTACATAATGTATGTAAGCAGTGCAGTCAAAATTATATTACACTTACAGCTGGTTATCACAGAAGTTCTTGTTCAACAAGTTAACCATAACATTTACATTTGTGGATACTTTGCAAGAAATGTGGTTGCACCTTGCAATAATGTATATGTGGTTGTAATTTGTGAGATTGCACATGTTGTTGTACTTTGCAAGACTGTACGTGTGGTTGTATTTTGCAAGATTGTATGTGTGACTGCAATTTGCAATAATGTGTGTGTGTGGTTCTACTTTGCAAGATTGTTTGTTTGGTTGTACTCTGCAATAATGTCTGTGAAGTGCTTAGATGATAAACATAGTCTCGTAGCAAATACTACCATAGGGGAATTAAGTGTTAGAGACTTCACTATACAAAGTCCAGCTTTATGAGGTGAGGTGGCCAGTTCACTTCCTCACTGCCTTCTCTAACTCAAGAGCAGTTAGGTACCCATTTACAGCTGGGTAGGCTGAAGCATAACTTGGTAACTTTGCTGCAAGAGGCAAGTGCCCTTACCACTTTGAAAATTGGATGGTGCTGCATGCATTGCTCCTTTGAAATAATGTTTCTGCAACTTTGGAATGGTGAATGGGTAGCTAATTTTACATTATTTAGTCTGCTTATTTTCACTTTGAAGTAATGCATCAGCATTTCATTTTACATTAATGTCTGCAAGTTTTACTTTGAAGTAATGCCTCAGCAATTCATTTTACATTAATGTCTGCAAGTTTTACTTTGAATTAATGCCTCAGCAATCCATTTAACATTAAAGTCTGCAAGTTTTACTTTGAAGAAATTCCTCAGCAATTCATTTTACATTAATGTCTGCAAGTTTTACTTTGAAATAATGCCTCAGCAATTCATTTTACATTAATGTCTGCAAGTTTTACTTTGAAGTAATGCCTCAGCAATTCATTTTACATTAATGTCTGCAAATTTTACTTTGAAGTAATGCCTCAGCAATTTATTTTACATTAATGTCTGCAGGTTTTACTTTGAAGTAATGCCTCAGCAATTCATTTTACATTAATGTCTGCAAGTTTTACTTTGAAGTAATGCCTCAGAAATTCATTTCACATTAATGTCAAGGAAAGAAGAAATGAGGAGGACTGCAGTAAGACTGTGATAAATGGTAGGGTGAACAAAATTACGTAATGAATCTTACTGGGGCACAGAGAACTGCCTATGTTATGGCAACAAGACCTTTTTTAGACAAACAAATGTTTGTGTAATTACAATTTGCAATAATTTATGTGTAGTTGTACTTCACAATAATGTCTGTGTAGTTGTATTTCGCAATAATGTCTGTGTAGTTGTAGGTTATAATTTTATTTGCATAGTTGTTCTTTCTAAGATGATGCTAAAGCCTGCTGATGTTGTCAGTAGTTGTAAATTACATGTGGCTAAAAATTTAGACCTTGAACTAAAGATAGTATAGTATATGTAAACATGTGTCTGTGTATTCAACTCTTCCAATAATGTATGCAATATAAACGGATGTTGGTGAGAGTACAGGCACTCCCTAATCTATGTAAATGTTATGTTTTGCAAACCCTTACGCGTCAATTTTAGATATTGCATCTAATTCTCAAGACCACAAGGTATTTTATATTTGGACAGGTGCCCTAATATAACTAACTGTCTATGTAGAATGGGGATAGCCTCATGAAAATGAGGCAAAATTGCTATTTAAAAAATATATTAAGTCAGATCCATACCATCAATCAGTCAAACCCTATAAGTTATATTTGACACTGAGTGTTAGACCTTTTGTTCTTCTATCTTGTTAATGAATGTTTTTGAAGAGTTTATTAATGTAAGTTACTTTGGTATGAAGGAAGTTATTAAAAAGATCGGAAACATAATAAGTAATAATTTACATGTAAGATAGAAAACAGAACAATAACTTAACTTACTATATATTTATTAGTTCTAGAACTGTCACTGACAGTAGCATTTCAATTGTGGATGACAGATGAGGTTTTAGAAGACTTTCATCTTGTAGAAGGTTGTTGCTGTAGGTGAGGTTGTTGTGATGTGGTAGGTTGTGGTGAGGTTGAAGGCACAGGCCATTTGATCTTCCTTGTCAAGAAATGACTGAATAGCAACCTCTTTCATCTCTTCATAAATCTCTAGATGACAGGCTAACATTATCATTCATACCTCTCTTAATTTTCAAAAACCATGACTGAGATCAGCAGTGTAACACAAAAAAAACTCTAACCTGGAAACTTATTACAGCACAAAACTGGGCTGATGGAAAAAGTCTGAATTTACAGAAATCACTTACAACATAAGTTGGGGAGTGCCTGTAATAACAAAGCAATGATACATATCAATCAAATAATATCCCTTTAGATCCCCAAGGAGCATAGGCCTTCAACAAACACAAATGTTACATGTAATGTTTCAAATGTTACATGTAATGTTATCAAATGTTACATGTAATGTTATCAAATATTTCCAATAATAAGACCAATTTATTGCTCCAAAACATAGTAATAAAATTCAGTCTTAGTATCACAGTGTTCATCAGAAAGTAGCCTCAAAAGATTTGAAAGCAAAGCTAGATAATATTGGCATAACTTGGGAAAAGAGAGAACCATAAATATTTAAGAAAAAGCAGGAATTATGGGCACAAACATGAGATCAAATGAAGAAGGAGGTGAATTGGTCATGAGTAGTCAAGCAACAGACTGGAATCCACAGGACCTTAAAAAAAAAAGAGCAAGGTAAAACCAGGGATATATGAAAAAAATATTTGGGGAGACAGAACTGCAAAATAAAAGAACAGCAGTGATACCCCTTACCACCATCTAGAGACTGGACTGAACACCATGACATTAACCAACGGAAATCAGTGGACACAGTTTTGACAAAACAGCTTAATGACCTACTCTTCTGTCCCATAATCTCAGTCAGGAGCTAGACAAAATGAGAACCCTCAACCAGAAGTCACAATAATTATGTCTGAAAATACATCAAGGACAAAGCTTATGATAATAATTTGTGCTAAAAGATTGACAGATTGAGCCTGAAGAAACATCCTTATACAGTGTAAAATCACACACATATATATATATATATATTGTCAGCAATGGAGGTATAGTTGGGGGAGCAGACAGCGAGATAATAGTAAAAATTCAAAAGGCTAGAAATACTTTCATTGCATTGGAAAGTGTATAGAAATAAAAATAAACCAAGTCTAAACAAAAATAAGAATCTTCAACTAAAATGTCAGGGCAGACCTATTGTATGGGTCTGAAACATGGACAGCAACAAAAATGGAAAACCTAAAAGTTAAACTTTCATAAAAGGTGCATGTGCAGAATAGGATAGTAATTGTATAACAAGATAGTCAATGAGAAACTGATGAAGGAGCTAGATGTATGAGGAAACCTGCTGATAGCATGACAGGGCAGTCCTTGTTCTGAAATTCCCAGGTAAGAGAAAAAGAGGGAGGACTAAAAACAAATATATAAGTGAACTGGGCAGACAAGAAAGTGATACATAAAACCATGAAAAGACCCTGAATGGATGGCACAGGACAGGCATTCTTTGCATGTGTTGTTGAATGCATATTCTTCTCAGGGAGCTGAAGGGGATTAATGATGATGATGATGAAAAATTAAAAAAACAAAAAACAAAATGGGAATTTGGAGAGAGAGAGGTTCAAGTCTGGTTTTCATAGAGTTATTTTCTTTGCCTTCAAGCATTTCCAGATTTGATGAGGAGATATAAATAAATACAGGGTTTAATTTAAACTGAAAGAAAGCACTGCACTATTTGATGGAGACAAATAAAAAAACAACATGCAGAAGATGGATACAAATAAATAAACAGCATGTAAAAGATAGATACAATACAGAGTTATTTTATCATGACCTCAGATATAAATAGTTGTGTGGAACTGTCATCATCTTGTTACATTTGTAATATTAAAAAAAAAAAGTAAGGCTTAAGTTAAACTTGTTTTTATTAATTTATGCAACATTCATAGTACATTTTTCAAATACTTTAGCGATGTTTTGTTTCCTGAGTACAAACTTATGGACGCATTTTTTTACAGCTCTGTAAGGTCATTACTAGACCTGATGTGAATGTGAAGATGGCCAGGTTTCTTTACATCCGCTTCCTTCTTGCGACCATACAAGTCAAACACTTTCTTCTCACCTGTCTCATTTCCTATGAGATAAAGAAAGTCAGTTGTGATCACAAAGACACTGTGCATCATAATATACTACTACAGTGAAAAACAGAAGTTAAAAGCCTGTTAACACTAATAAATACTGTATAGATTAAATTTGTGTTTTTTGTTTGTTGGAATGAAGTTTTGACTCAACACATGTTTTCTATTCACAGAACTAGCATCTGATATTGGATACAATTTCTGTGACAGACAATGTTTGTGATTCTGCATTAAAAAGTTGTTTTATATGGCTATGAATCTGACCTTAAACGTTTGAATGAAAGAGATTAAATGCTAACATAAAAGTTATAAATCGAGATAACTAACAACCAGCCTTCATAGAATACAAATAAACAGACAGTTACTCTGAGACATAACAAGTAGATAAATATTACTTTTGTTTTCAGAATGTAAGATGTAGCTGTTACATGAAGCTTTTTTTTTTCTAGAGATAATAATTACAACGTGGATGAGGTAATCTTTAACCCTTTGACTGTGGCCTGTGGGGCACATAAAATTTCCATCATCGCTGCATGATACTGGAAGAAAACCATAACTGTAGAAGCTTTTTGTATAACATAATTTATTGTTATTGTTTTTGTTGAACAGAATCGACATTATTGCAAACCCATAGGTGCTCAGTCTCCCTCTATTTATATTGAAAAGTGAACATGCTAACTGTTCCTGTAACTCACTGGTTGTATACATGACGGATGCATCCTCTCATACGTCCATCTCTGCTAGCCTTATGTTTTAATGCCAAATTCCAACAGTCTTAACCTTGATGATTCATTTATTGCAGTGTCATTCTCTAACAGGGGATCATTAATTGTTCTCAGTATCTCTCCTTTATCTATACCCAGTGTCCCCACTGTGGGTGCTCTTGATGCTAGTCTGTCAGCTCTCTCATTACCATGTACATCTGCATGACCAGGACAGTAGATCCACACCAGCTCCTGCAGATTTGAAGCTTCTATAAATGTTCTCCATTCATGCCGTAGCCAACCATTTTGAACCTTTCGAAGCATAAAATAATTTATGCACATAAGAACTGTTTTTATTTTGCATTTATTAATTTAATCATCCATGAACAAAAGGATTCCAGAACCTGTAGAAAACAATAAAAACCTACACAGAAAAAATTAACAAGAAAAACAAGCATGCACTGATAACATGTAAATCATAAAGGTCAGGCCACAGAGATGAATACATAAATGATTGCTAGTGTACATCGTATCTTTTGGCCAAACACCATCAGCAACCAAGAACTACTTATTCGGAGTAACCAGGAGGACATGCACACCATCAAAGCTGGCAGACGCTGGAGTTGGGTTGGCCATGTCCTCAGAAGGGACCCTGATACCATCGCAAGAACAGCTATGCTATGGACCCCCGAGGGAAAGCGAAAGAGAGGCCGACCAAAAACAACTTGGCGGAGAACAGTGGAAGCTGAGATGCAAAGAATGAACCACAGTTGGGGCACTGTACGAAGGATGGCCGCCGACCGAGCAGGGTGGAGTCAATTTGTTGCTGCCCTACAAGACGCCACCAGGCGTGATGGCCGCTGACTGCTTTGACGGTTGGCGGTTATGGATCAAAGAAGAAGAAGAAGTGTACATCGTCATAACAAAGTCAAGGGGTTAAGCAAGACAGAACTAGGGAACAAAGGAAGACAATTGAGAAGCATGCACCTGTAGACTTATTTTAACTCTGTATTACAAACTGCATGCTGATAAATTGTTTTGGTTTTAAGGACTATCTTCATTGTACATGGACAACTCCATCAGTGCTTCGATCTCCTCCCTTAGATCACACGAGGAGGATCTCAGCACAGTGCACGAACTCCATAGCACTGGCAAGAATCCCAATGTGTGTATATAATGTATAGGAATCATACATTCTATAAATATTTCTGTGGTGGGTAGGTTTCCTAATTTTTAAATTTTGCCAGGGCAGCGACCTTATGGCCTACTCTTTACCATTTCCAACTGCTGTGGGATTTTTAATGTGCGCAACTTGCACACGGGACTTCCTATTTTTCGCACTGATATACTACAATCTCCATACTGATATATTACAAACTGCATACTGATATATTACAAACTGTGTACTGATATATTATGAACTTGGCAGCTGATATATTACAAAAGCATACTAATGATTAAGCCAGGGGAATGTGGATACGTGTCAAAGTGGAGTAAAATAATTCTGACAAACATGGGAGGGTAAGACAGAATGAGAACAAAGAAACATGAAATTACATGAAAAGACGCATGCAACATTAAGATATCTGGGTAGCCAATCGAGTGAGAATTTGAAAAATAAATAGTGGACATAAAAAAAAAAAGCAAGGCATTGGAAACTGGGGAGAAGGAGATTCATTACTGTTAAAAATGGTAACGTTTTTTAGTTTTTGTATATTAATGATTATATGTATCTGCTCATATTTTAATGATGAAATAAAACAATCATTACTTCCCATAAAAACATTAATAATTTAAAAAAAAATACCAGTTTATATATAAACTTACTTAACTTGCTTCACTGCCCATTGTTTGAAGTGCTATTGCAAATTTTTATTTGTTCCGTCTCAAAACTGACTGACAAGGATGTCAGGTTCTTGTCATTTTGAACTTTTCAGAACCTTTCCTAACCCGGTCACTTTTTTGTGTAGCCAAACTTTTTTTTTTAAAGTTTTAATGCTGAGAATATGCAGTGATGACATAGAGAGTAAGTGAAGCAGAGATGACACATGGGAAACATAAAAACTGAAATCAAGGAATTGGATAGGATGAAGGCACAACACAAATTGTGGTACACATATACATTACAATTCTCACCATGCTTCTTCTCACCTGTGGGGCCTGATTAAAGCAGTTTTAGTTAGTGTTAGTTTAAGACATACTCAAACACTCAACACTGTGGTTGTGTAGAGGGGATACACTTAGATCATAGACACAATCAAGGCCAGGGTATTTACTTAGCAAATAATAACTAAAAGCAAAGTTAAGTATTTTCCATGTTTTGCTGTTATCTTCTTTGTACACTCTCAGACATATGTTTAAAGAAAACAATGGTCAGCTTGAAGCTATGTCTATCTCCATAGAGCATTTCCAGGAATGGTACTGGTGACGGCAAAATGTGCTTTCTCTGTTCCTCATATGTACAGCATCTTTGAAGCAGATGTTCAGCAGACATTTTATCAGTGCCACAGTCACACTCATCGGTAGTTTCTATCTTTAGCTTGTTGAATAGGTGCTATCCTAGTCTGTTGTGGCCCGTGCTGAGTCTGAAGTGTACTGCTTGTTTTCTTCTGCTGAGCTGGTAATATGCATCACTGTTTGTGTGGCCTGGATTCTCTGTGTCCCATTTTTTCCCTGTATCTGCTTCTGATAAAACTTTTTGCTGTTATGAACAGTGGGGAGATATACTCCATTTTAGCTAACTAATATTAAACTTCCAGCTGTCTGGTTTAACTCTGCCTAGGCCAGTCCAATTCCGTCTAGCCGGTCCTAAGCCCTGCTGAAAAAGGAGGAGGGCGGCCTGCATAGAGGCCGTATGGAGGCAGCCCCTCCTCCATGCAAAGGCACAACAGGCCAATCATCTGTTTGCTTTAAACTTTTGATTACGAGAACTACAAGAGAGAAAACCGTACTGATTCTAAAGGCGACGAACTGGAACGGACTACGATTAATGGAACTTGGAACACAAGAAGTATAAATGGGAAAGAAGAGGAACTGGTGGAAGAGATGAGGAAAGCAAAACTAGAAATCCTGGCTATAACGGAAACAAAGCAAAAAGGACAAGGAGTCATGGATCTCGATGGTAACACGCTGCTCTACAGTGGTGTACCCACATCTGAAAGAGCTAAAGGGGGCGTGGGTTGCATTGTGGCCAAAAACCAAAAAGATAGTATCAAAGGATGGAACTTTGTCTCGGAGCGCATTATGGTTGTAAAACTAAAAGAAGGAGAAACCATAGTCAACCTGGTCATAGTGTATGGGCCAAATGAGGATGAGAGAGCAGAGGTCAAGGAGGAATTCTTTGAGCTGCTTCAAAGGACAGTGGATGACTGCCTTGATGAAATTATCATGCTCGGAGATTTCAATGCCAGCGTTGGAAATGACCATGCTAGATGGGGTGGAGTTATCGGAAGATATGGAGAAGATACTCTCAATGACAATGGAAAGCGAAACCTTAGATTCTGCAGTGAGCAGAATCTGATCTTTACAAACACAAAGTTCCCCCATAAGCGCATACATGCATACACTAGATGTGAACCAACAAAGAATGAGAAGTCAGTGATCGACTATGTCATTGTTAGGAGAAGCTCATTCAAATATGTCCGGGATGCTAGAGTCTGGAGGGGGCCAGAGATTGGAAGTGATCACTACCTGCTTACAATCAAAAGAACAACTGAAAGAGTTGCTCAGCCTAGGAACTGCCCAACATCACGCAAGAACTAAGTAAACGAATGGGAGAAATGAGCATTAAGACCTACAAGCTGAGTGAGCCAGAAATTAAGACCAGATATTAGGGGCTTATTGCTGCAGCGGTGAGCAACACAGAAGAATGACCTGATGACTTGGAAACCCTCTGGATTAAATTCAAGGACATCATAAAGACAGCTGCTGCAGAAGCATTGTGGTGAAGTCCGACTTGGGAACAAGAGAAAGATGACACCTTGGTGGACAGAGGAAGTCAAAGAGAAAATAAGAGAGAAGAAAATGGCATGGAAACAATACTTATGAGCTAAAAACTCAACAGGACAAATGGAGAAATATAGAGAATATGTGACACTCAGAACAGAAGCAAAGAACAAGGTGCTAGCAGCAAAACAGAAGTCCTGGGAAGAATTTGGAGAAAAGCTAAAAAAGATGCGCAAGAAAACCAAAAATTGTTCTATAAGACCCTAAAGAACATGAGGAAGGAAAATTGGGAGATTGCCATCATAACACCAATTTTCAAAAAGAGTGACAATCGACAGTGTGGAAACCATAGAGGCATATCCTTTCTCAGTGTCCCTGGTAAAACCTACTCTAGAATCCTAGACCAGAGACTTCGATGCCTAGCTGAGCCACAATTGGTTGAGGTCCAGTACGGATTCCGAGCAAACCAAAGTACTCAAGACCTAATCTTCACACTCAGACAGCTGAGTGAAAAGGTCCTTGAGTATAAGAGTGAGATCCATCTTTGTTTCATAGATCTGGAAAAGGCATTTGACAGGGTCCCCTGGAGCAAACTTTGGGACTGTTTGGCAAGGAAGAACATTCCATCACCTCTGATTCATGCTATACAGAGCTTCTACAAGTCTTGCAGAAATTATGTGAGGACAGCAAACCATAAGTCTTAACCTTGGTGTAAGACAAGGTGATATCCTGTCACCTTATCTTTTCATACTCCTCATGGACAATGTCATCAAGGCATGTAAGGAAAGAACAAGAAAGTATTCAGTGGGGTACTGGAAAATGAGACAGGTCTGTATTTATCCTTTAGTTGCTGGTGGAGAATATGTCTTCAACAAGCTCCCACCACCCTTCCTATCCTACACCATCTGTTCAAGGTCTTTTCGTGTTTTCTTAATTCCTTTTAAGACATAAAGAAAGGACAGCTGAAGGCATGTGATTCTTAAAGAAATAATGATATGATTGGACAGTTACACTCTTTTTAGAAATAAAATACAGAGCAGACAAGAAGAAGAAAATCTAAGGAGATCATCATCATCAAGTATTATGCCTAGTGGCATGTCTCTCCACAACTTCCTGTCTCCGGTACAATTTATCAATTCTGTTGTTGACCTCCTTCCATGCCAGGATGTCAAACTGTCCAGTATTTGCTCTCTTTTTCTTCCTCTATCTCTTTTTCTTTCAGTCTTACCTGTTGTTACGATATATTCCAGCTTTCCTCTTCACATAACATGCCCCAAAAAAGTGGATTGCTTCTTTCTAACTTATGAAATAAGTTTCCTTTGCGCGATAGATTCTTTCAGGACATCCTCATTACTCTTTTTTGGCTGTCCATGGTATTTTTAATATTCTTCTGTAAAACCATATCTCTGTGGCATCTAGTGCCTTCCCTACTTGCTTACTAACTGTCTGTGACACACTCCCATATGTCAGGATTGGTTCTATATAACACTGAAGAACTCTCTTCCTTACTTCCATTGCCAAAGAACTGTTGCATAAAATGCTCTTCATTTGATAGAATTCTGTTTTTGCCTGAGCTATTCTGCTCTTCACTTCTGAGATGCATCTTCCATCCGTTTTTGTTAATGTACACAGGTATTTGAATTCATTGACCTGTTTTAAAACTGTTCCATTTACTTTGATAGTGCATTTTGGGGAAGCTATTGTCTTTGAAGTACAGAAAGCACACAGCTCTGATATAATCCTAATTTTGTGCTTGTGCTGTACTGAGAGGACTTCCAGATGTTGTTTAGACTAAAAAAGGCTGTTCTTGCTTTGTTCATTCTAGAGAAGGAAATGTCGAAATTGTCCTCTTTTCACACAACATGCCTAAGAAAAATTCTCCGAATCTTTTGGCCGAATATCATCACCAACCAAGATCTGCTTACTCGGAGCAAGCAAGAGGACATGCACACCATCAAAGCTGGCAGATGCTGGAGCTGGGTTGGCCATGTCCTCAGAAGAGACCCCTTTGCCATCACAAGAACAGCTATGCTATGGACCCCTGAAGGAAAATGAAAGAGAGGCCGACCAAAAACAACTTGGCGGAGGACTGTGGAGGCTGAGATGCAAAGAATGAACCACAGTTGGGGCACTGTACGAAGGATGGCCGCCGACCAAGCAAAGTGGAATCAATTTGTTGTTGCCCTACAAGACGCCACCAGGCGTAATGGCCACTGACTGCTTTGACGGTCGGCGGCTAAGGATCAAAGAAGAAGAAGAAGAAGATTGTCTTTGAGATATGACCATTACTTCTGTCTTTTTTTTGCTATTAAGGGAGATAATTACTATCATTTGCAATGGGAACCTGCTGTTGTTTTATCCCTTGTATGATCATGAATCAAGGGAGATAAAAGTGACATTTGTAGTATAAAAACAGGGGAAATATTCAGGAAATATAATTCAAAATATTCGATTACGGAAACAACAGCAAATGGGTTGATTTGCCGTTGCCCTAAAGACGCCATTAGGCGTGATGGGAAATAATGGCAAAGAAAACCTATCTGCTGTTGCCCTAAGACGCCACTAGGCGTAATGGCCACTGACTGCTTTGACTGTCGGTGGCTAAGGACGGAAGAAGAAGAAGAAGATAATTCAAAATATAAAAGATAAACAATAAAAATGAAGCACTGACTTAAAAGAAGAGTAGTTAGAATGTGAGGTGATGACCCAATTAGGTTTAAAGTAATGGTGGGTAGACAGGCAGACTGATAAACAAATCAGGTTTATAGAAATAGTGGATAGACAGAGACTCATGAACGAATCAGATTTAAAAGGAAGAATTGATAGACAGAGAGACATGAACAAATCAAGTTTAAACCGAAGAATTGATAGACAGAGAGACTCATAAACAAATCAGGTTTAAAAGGAAGAACTGATAGAGAGACTCATGAACAAATCAAGTTTAAAAGGAAGAATTTATAGACAGAGAGACTCATGAACAAATCAGCCTCATTTAAAACAATAACCTAACACTATCTACATCAAGCACTGTCTGGAAACCTTAATCTGCACAAAACAAAATCTAGCCTTTATATATTTAAAGGACACTTGTCTATGATTGAAAGTTGTGCCTTCAGGAAATAGGGCACTCATTACAAAAATATGTTTCCAAATTAAAACAGTTACAGACGGATAGATACTAACAACTACAAGGGGATTGACATAAGTCTTGGGCCTGACCATGAAGGACATGTCACAGAGAGCTGAAATTTTGTATAGTGTTTATTCCTTTTCAATATAGCCACCGTCTGAATTGACACACTTGTGCCATCTCTGCTTGACCTTGAAAAGACCTTGGGAGTAGAACACCCTATTTTTCAAACTAAACCAGTCATCACATGCCAGTATAACCTCTTCATCGCTGTCAAAATGATTTCCTTTTAGCTGTTTTTTAAGATTTGGGAATAGAAAAAAGTCTGATGGAGCCAAATCTGGAGAATATGGTGGGCGTGGAAGAATTTCAATATTCAAATTGTTGGCTGCTAGCTGCACAAGCCGTGCTTTGTGAGAGGGCGCGTTGTCTTGAAGCAAAGGAAGATTTTGAGTGCACGTTATCCCTCGTTTCCTGGTCACAACCTTTCTTAGTTTTGTGAGAAGATCTGCATAGTACTGTCCATTAACTGTGTTGCCACGAGGCAGATAATCTTTCAAAAGGACACCTTTGCCGTCCCAAAAAACAGTCAGCATCACTTTTCCTGCAGATTTCTGCGCCCTCGGCTTGACAGGTGTTGGGGAGCCCGGGGTTTTCCACTGCATGCTGGCAATTTTGGATTCAGGGTCATAATGGTGTACCCAAGTCTCATCTACTGTCACCATGATCTCCACAAATTTTTTTGACTGACACTTTTTGAGCAACTGTTGACAGCAATTTACCCTCGTTTGCTTCTGTTCACATGTCAACAGCCACGGAACCCAGCGTGCACACACTTTTCTCATGTTCAGTCTGTTGTGTAAAATTCTATAAACTGTTCTTTCATTTAGTTTTACTCTACTAGCTATCTCCACAATTGTCATTTTTCGATCCTGGTCAATGATTTTCTTCACTCTTGTTGCATTTTCATCGTTGCACACCGAGGCTGGTCTACCAGATCTTGGCAGATCAGCAACATTTGAGCGGCCGCACTTAAACTGTTGACACGTTTTTTTACCGAAGTATATGAAGGACAAGAATCACGAAACACTGGTTCCATCTCCCTGTGCATTTCTGTAGGTGTTTTTCCCTGAAACATCAGAAATTTTATCACAGCTCTGGCCTCCTTCTTTTCCATTGTTTTGTCAAATCTTTGGAGCAGCAGATCCGGTCAATAGGGTACATTGTGCCGTGCACCGTAGCGGGAAAACCCATTGAAGAAACAAACGCGTACTTTACATATTCAGTGCAAATATGATGAACTTTAAATGTGCCAAGTTTCATCTTCCTCCTGTGACTCCTTCATGGTCAGGCCCCAGACTTATGTCAATCCCCTTGTATAGACCCTCACATGGGCAGAACAGATACACTGATAATATTCAAGATAACTGACCAACCAAAAATTAAAAGCAGAGTAATA
Organism: Oreohelix idahoensis; assembly: GCA_024509875.1. Classification (NCBI taxonomy): domain Eukaryota; kingdom Metazoa; phylum Mollusca; class Gastropoda; order Stylommatophora; family Oreohelicidae; genus Oreohelix; species Oreohelix idahoensis. The sequence goes on along the minus strand of JAMPIV010023228.1, from coordinate 294,410 downwards.
CATGAAATGAAGTAAAATATGAATGAATGATTGAACCAGTGAATACATAAATGAAAGATGAAGGAATGAATAATAAATGAATAAACACAACAAAAGTACCTACCATTCCAGCTTATTTGAGCCTGACATAGAAAATCATCAAACATTGTGTTGTGGTTCTTCACCTGAGGACAAGAATATGTGTGATGATGATAATCAGGTCATGAAGTAAAGATAAAGGTAAAAGTGAAGAATGAGGTATTTTGCTACAAAGTACTTTATGCAAATTCTTTATTTTTTTATTTCTTCAGGAGCATAAGGTCATATGTACTTGACCTTCCTGCTAGAAACTTGCAGAAAAATGACTACATTTTGAAAACGATATTTGGCATGCTGCTATATCATCTTCTGTCTTTTTTTTTTCTTCATTGACCATCTTGACTGGTGCAGGAAACCATTTCTCTGTACAAATTCTTGTACTTATTGTTATTTTCTAATTTTATTGTACTTTTTTCTCCATTTCAGGACATTGAACTGTTCACTATATTCTTGCTTTGTCATCCTTTAACTCATCTTGTATCAATTTTTTTTGAGGGGATGGGGGTGCAGCTTTCTGGGCTTAACCCAGTGTCTTAACTCTTGAAGTCCCAATTGACTTTATAATGGCTCAGGGTTTAGACCCATTTGACCCAGGAGCCATTTAAGTGGCTTTTGTATCTTTTGCTCCTGTCTAGAGCTGTTTTCTAATTTTAACAACCCAAAACGTCATTTCCGACTGGAAATGTTGTTCATATACAACAACAAAGTTATTTATGCATATGAACATTTAAAAAAATTATTTCCAAACAACAACAATAAAAAATGCACTGGGTACATGCTAATTTTATTAAAATCAAATCTAAATCATATTATTTTCCCCTGGCTAGCTGACTTATTTAAAAACCGCCCAAAGGTAAGATTAACCTCAACAATGATTGGCTTGGATGGGTTCTTTCTGTAAAAAGTGGCTGTCAAGTTGAACTTTGGAGATGTCGTGCTCTTCTGGTAGATGGACTCAACCTTCTCACCTTCACATTTGATCACAACATAGGGGTCAAGTGCTGCAAGGACAGATTGCCATAATAGGTCAGCACAGAACCACAGATAGAGAGACAAAACAAAATGTTTCAGAAGATATATTAAGTTATATTAGATAGACAGACACAGTTACAAATAAACATAAATGCATGCATAAGCATGAATAAAAGACGCCACTAGGCGTGATGGCCACTGACTGCTTTGACGGTCGGCGGCTAAGGATCAAAGAAGAAGCAGCATGAATAAGACATATGTATATGTGTATACAAAATAAGCAACAATTGAATTTTATATAAGAGTAAATCAAAAATTCAATTGGAAAGAATTCAAGACTAATCGACAAATAAGAGAAGACTCTAGGCAGAAACATGTCTCCGACTATATAAGGAAAAGACGATGGTCTTATATCGGTCATGTCCTACGAATGCAAAACAACAGAATACCACTACAGGTGCTCACTTGGGTTCCTGAGGGTAAGAGGAAAAAAGGAAGACCAAAAGAAACACTCAGAAGAACAATAATAAGAGAAGGAAGAACGTTGGGCCTAAATAATGTGCAAGAGCTAAGAGGAGTGGCGTCACAACGAACAACCTGGAGAGCACTGGTTTCTGCCTTATGCGCCGTGTTTGGTGCTTAAAGAATTTATTTATTTAAATCAAAAAAGTTAAAAAACAAATATTGAAAACAACAAGTAGAAAACAAGGTACTTCACTGTGCTTGAGACAAAAAAATCTAAACTTTACTGGTAATAAGCAGGATCACCAAGTTATTACGAATACAGGACATACATGTTAAGATATATATGTGCTTATTCTGAGTGATACAAATCTTCCCTTTAAAGTGCAGCACTGACTGGCATAGGGGATGATGTATATCTGCAACATTCTGTCTCAGGAGTTCTTTATTAATTCTGTTGATAAGTTTTTTCCCATGATATAATATTAAACTGTATAATATCTCCGTAATTTATTTTTTGGTACTGTATCTCTTCCTCAGCCAATTTTTCTTTGTTGCCACAATCTAACTTTCGTTTTCTCACAACGTAACAATCCTAAAAAGCATTCATTCTGAGGCATGAATAAACTTCTGTTGAGCATGTGCTGCTCCAAATATCAGATATATAAACGTGTCAGATTTCTGGCTATAATGTTTCTTTCCAATGAGTTTCCTGCGCACTGTAACTTTAGACTTTTTAGCTGCCCATGGCGTATGTTAACATTTTATCTTCAGACTTTTAAACTGCTCATGATATGTGTAACACTCTTCAGTAAGGCCACATTTCTCTAGTGGTCATCTTATTTGTTTCTTAAGGTAAATGTAAATGATAATGCCTGCTCTAATGTAGAGGGAGTATTAACAATGAAGAATTTCAGAACTTAAAAAATGAAAATGAGAGAGAAGAAAAAAAGTAAGATAAAAAAGAAAGAAAATACTGACTCCCTTTAGCATTTTCTGGCAGCTCAAGCCCTTCTATACTCTCTACTGTGATTGTGGTCACCACCTTGTATTTTCCGGCGCAGCATCCTGTTGCAGGAGATTCTTTATCAAGTTCTCTGAATGGACAAGGAATAAAAAGATATAAATATATCTCTCATATTTTATTCTTCCAAAGTTATACAATAGTTTTGGAAAGCTGATATTTTTAATCTGCTGTATTAGGCAAATTCATTGGATACACGCTTAAATAAAACAATATGAAAAATTTAGTGACAACTTGAAAGATATTTCTTCTTTGATCCTCCGCTGTCGACTGAGAAATCAGTCAGTGGCCATCATTTCTGGTGGCGTCTGCTAGGGCAGTAACAAACTGCTTCCACTTTGCTCGGTCGGTATCAATCCTTTGTGCAGTGCCCCAGCTCTGGTTCATTCTTTGCATCTTGACCTTCCCAGTTCTCTGCCATGTTGTTGAAAGATAGCAGGCAAAAAAAGTGGAAGAAGAGAGAGAGAGAAGATCTGGCAAGGCGTTCTTCTTCTTTTTTTTTTTTGACTAATGATGACTGGCAATAAACAAGACTGTTGTCAGGACAACAAATATTCAGAATTAATGAGATGACAAAAGGTCAAAGGTAAGGAATGATGATAAAGTTGTGCTCGTGTTGAAGAGACCATTTTTCTGTATCCCCCTTTTTTTTTTTTTTTCTTAACCAGCGGCACTTGGGCTTTCAGCCCAATGACATGTCATTGCGAGGCTGGAGAGCCTGTGGACTTTTCTTCCAACCCAGTCAGGAGCTTTGCTCCTTCCCATCCACAGAGGGTTTATCAGGAGCCGTTCAGGTTATTCAGTCAAAATCCCGGTCGATGACACTCCTTCAAATGCACATGCCCGGGCTTGATCCTTGAACACCTGATCGCCAGCGCAATGTGGTAACCATTACACCAGCGCGACTCCCTTCTGTATCACTAAAGCATTTTAACCATTTCCAGTTAATTACTAAAATCAACTCACTTTAATCTTGAACCAAAGCTGCATGCAAAAAATTGACAATGTAAAATTCAGCCAAGATTAAATTTGTCAAAGCTGCATGCAAAAATTAAAAATGCAAAATCTAACCAAAATTAAATTAGTAAAAGCTGCATTCAAAAATTAACAATGCAAAATTTATCCAAAATTACATTTGTATACTTCCAAAGATTAATCTATTCTACAAGTAACACGTTCTACTGTCGCCGAGTGTAGTTCCCAGATTTTCTGATGAGACAAAGAAACAATGCGACTACTGTTTCCTCAGGTATATTGGTAAAGGGGACTAACTTGAGGTTGTGTACAGGTCTGGCAACTTGATCATGTTAAACCAACTTCATCATGTTAAACCAACTTCATCATGTTAAACCAACTTCATCATGTTAAACCAACTGCAACACAAAGCCCCGCTGCTGCTACAAGAGCACATGAATGTTTCAAGGCAGGCTTCCTGCATGTGAAGCAGCTGAACTGGTGGCACCATGCCTCACATGGAGTGAACACAGAGATGAATAAATGTTAAGTGTAACATTTTATATGTATATGGCACATGTTAACATTCTTCTGTAAAGCCACATCTTTCTAGCCTTGTGTGGTTATCTAATTTGTTTATGCACTGTCATAATTAAGCTCTATATTACAGTACTGACTCAATGTAATAATTAAATTTTAAAAAATCTTATTTCCATAAATTAAGATTTCATGCATAGGATGTTTTTATTTTCTTGAAATAACATTTTCCATGGATTATCTACATATCAGCTTTGCCTTACACTCTTCATCAGTTCTTGGTAATAAGCCTAGGTATGGCTGGACAAATAGACAAAATATTTAATATAATAATAAAAGTAATGACACAAATATGAATAAGGCCAATTACTTTTCTTTTTTTTATTATTTGTAAATACACTTGTCTCTACTAACCTTGCCCCAGATTTGTTAGTGGTGTAAAGTCGGAGCATGAACTCCCCTTGAGCACCAGCATTCTCACAGCATGGGATTATGACATAACGACCAGCAGGCAGACTGCATGTCCCAAATACATTCCTGGACTTTTGAAACTGTGACCTGAACATTTTCTCCCCTTGTATGTGTACCCTGCATATTCTGTTGGCTTCAACCTGGTCATTGCAAAACAAGAAATCTGTGGTACAAATGAATAGATTTGCAAAACATACATATGTAATTTTTTTCTGACTCTGATATAAGGAGACAATTGTAAATTGTTGAAGATATCACTAATTGTAAACTGTCATTGTTTGTTGTTGTTGTTGAACTAGGGCTACGGAGCTCACCGCTCTCTGTCAGCCAATGCCAAGTTGAAGAATTTACATGTATTCTGTAGCTGTTGGTTGGTGCTGCAAAGAATGTTTGTGATTGTTGGGAAGCCCAGAAATAGCTTTCTTCTTTCTGTGGAGAGACCTGGTCAAATGAGCAGTACATGTAAGGGGTTTAATGTCTTTAAGTGCTTGTTGTCTCATGTGTTCTGTTCTTTGTTGGAAGATTGTGCTCTACTGCATGCATTGTAGGTTGTTAATGTTGCCATTTTTATTTGGATGAGTCATTTCTTTATAATTGGTATGCTCTGTAGACCCTTTTGCAAATTGGTTCACAAGCTGCAACTTTCATTGCTATCACTAATCACAAACTGTCATTGATTCACAAGCTGCATCTGTCACTTGTATCACTAATCATAAACTGTCATTAGTTCACAAGCTGCAGCTTTCATTGTTATCACTAATCACAAACTGTCATTGGTTCACAAGCTGCAGCTTTCATTGGTATCACTAATCACAAACTGTCATTGGTTCACATTCTGCAACTGTCATTGGTATCACTAATCATAAACTGTCATTAGTTCACAAGCTGCAGCTTTCATTGGTATCACTAATCACAAACTGACATTGGTTCACATTCTGCAACTGTCATTGGTATCATTAATCACAAACTGTCATTGGTATCACATTCTGCAACTGTCACTTGTATCACTAATCATAAACTGTCATTGGTATCACATTCTGCAACTGTCACTTCTATCACTAATCAAAAACTGTTATTGGTATCCCATTCTGCAACTGTCACTTGTATCACTAAAAGTTTCTCTGGTAAGACTTCATTACTACCTATCAGAAACATTCCTCCATCTCAGGCAGGTCAAGTTTCTGTGGTAAGACTTCATTACTACCTATCAGAAACATTCCTCCATCTCAGGCAGGTCAAGTTTCTCTGGTAAGACTTCATTACTACCTATCAGTAACATTCCTCCATCTCAGGCAGGTCAAGTTTCTCTGGTAAGACTTCATTACTACCTATCAGAAACATTCCTCCATCTCAGGCAAGTCAAGTTTCTCTGAGATAAAAAAGTCTTTTATTCTTCACTATTTTCATCATTCACCTTCTTTATTTTCCTTTCTCCTCCTCATATTTTTGTACATCATCATATTTCTTTTTTCCTTTTCTTTATTATATTCTTTCCTATTTCTTCTTTATCCTCTCTTTTTTTCTCTTATCATTTAATTAGTATCTTTGTTCTATTATTGTACCTCATCATATTCCTTCTCTCATAACTTGCTTTCTTCTGAATGCTGCTTTTCACTATATCCTTTTTTGAATATTCTTATTTCTTCTTTATTCATTTTCTACATTTTAAAAAGTTTCCTATAAGTGCCAGGCCAGCTAGCGTATGGGAACATGTCTCTCCATAACTTCCTGTCTCATACTGTTTATCAATGCTGTTATTGATCTTAAATGCCATGATGTCAAACTGCCCAGTATTTTTTTTTCTTTGTTACTCTCTATTCCTGTTTTCTTCAATCCATTTGTTACAATATATTCCAGCTTTCACCTTCTCATAACACGTTAAAAAAAATATTCAGTGCTTCTTTCTAATAATTTATTTACTTAATTTTTCATTTTACTATCGCCGTAAAGTATGCACTCCTGAGCCAGGTGTGTCACACTGGCTCCAGGGAGCCCATATTGTTGTTGATTGTCTGTGACGTTGTCTATCCATTTGCCTCTTGGTTTTTTTCTCTGTTCCAAAACGAGATCTTCTATTGCTGTAGGTGCATTAGTTGCTTCACATGACATACATGAGGGAGCAGTGGTATTATTTTGCTTTGTCTCCTAAAAACCCTCACACATTCCAAAAAATGACATCTCTGATCCTCATAAATATAGCTCTCACATCCTTAGCATCACTCAGCAGACGTAACTTACCCTACTACTGCAGCCTTCAGGTGGCTGTCGAAAACTCTATCAACTAAAGCAGTTACTGTGTCAAACTCTCAGTCCATGCTTCAAAAGGTTCAAAATGGATGGCTTCGGCATGAATGGAAAACATCCATAGAAGCCTCAAATCTTCAAAAACTGGAGTGGATCTACTGTCCTGGTCATGCAGGGGTGCGTGGCCATGAGAGAGCTGACAAACTAGCTTTGAGGGCACCCATAGTAGGGACACTGGATATGGATAAGGGAGAAATACTTGAGGCAATTAGTGATCACATGTCAGAACACGACAATGCAATCAACAATGCAAAGATTGCTGGAATTTGGCATCCATATTAAACTAGCAGGAATGGACGTATGAGAGAATGCATCCATTGCGTATACAACCAGCGAGCTACAGGAACAGTTAGGTTTCATACCATTTGCCATTTTCTGAGAGAAACTGAGCACATATGGGTTTGCCCAGAGTGCAGTGATGGCAATTCTGATCAACAATAACTTACCCTATTCTCCTCCACATCAACCTACTCTCACCTTAATGATGTAGAATCCTATTGTGTTCTTGTCCTTTCCCACAGCAACTCTATCTGCCTTGACATCACTCTGCTCCACAGAGACCATGATGGTATCTGGTTCTTCTGTGGTGATGTCAAATGCGTACTTGATGTGGGGATGATAGAATAGAAAAATGAAATTTAACATCATTGATGCAATCATCAAAGTCAACATCCTCATACCCACATCTACAGCCACAATCAATCAGCAGTATTGTCAATATGTAACAAGCATCACTACAATTACTATCACCACAATCACTACCACTGTTATCAAGACACTGTTGTCATCATCATCACAAAATTGACAATAATATAAAACCCAAATAATCACAGCTTCATCTAAAAATAGTTTCATCATCATCATCCTTCAACTCCCTGCAAGCATTGACCTTCAACAAGTTCAAGGCCAGACCTTCTTGTCCAATGTCATCTGTTGAAGGTCCTTCCATGTTTTCTTTATCCCTGTCATGTCTTTGTCTCTCCTTCTTGTGTTTTTACATCTTTCTCTATTCCTCTTACACTGGGCATTCCATCTAAAGACTGCCTTGCTATGCTGCTAACTGGTTTACTCAATACCAGGATATTTTCCTCGCCTCTTGTTTTAATGGTATTTCGTTGATTCTTTCTGTCAGTTCCATATTTGTGATCTTATCAAACCATTTCAGTCTTTCTGTTCTGTACAAGCATCCACTAATGAAAGTGTGCAAAGTTATTGTCATTTTTCATTGCTCTCTGTTTCAAAGTCATTCAGTATTCCTGCCTACATATTTGAGTTGAAGATTCTGATTTTTGTTTTGGACTTGATTTTATTTGCTTTCCACATATTTGCCAATGCAATGAAAGCTACTGGATTCATTCTATTCTTTCTTTGTCTAGTCAGTGATGCAGCTGTTCAAACTGTGAGTATCAGAAGCAGATACAGGAAAAAATGGGATGCAGAATATTCAGATCACCCAAAAACATGATGCATATTACCAGTTCAGCAGAAGTGAACAAGTGGAAATCTTCAGACTCTGCAGCGCCTATAGCAGACTGGGACATCATCTATTTAACAAGCTAAAGATAGAAACTACTGATGAGTGTAACTGTGGTACTGATAAAATGACTGCTAAACATCTGCTTCAAAGGTGCCCAACATATGGCCATCACCAGTACCATTTCCATAAAAACTCTATGGAGATACAAAAAAACCTCAAGCTAACCCCTGCCTTCTTTCAAAGTATTCAAGCAGACGTCTGAGAGTGTATGAAGAAGAAACAGTGAGTATTACAATTAGGTCAGTGGCAAAAAAACTGTTCTACTGCAGTTTTCTAACTGTATTAACAAGCACAAATGACAATTTCAGAAATTACCTGTGGGTTACTTAAGAATGTATTTGATTCAAAGACATTGCCACCATTTCTGCCAGCACTGGACCAACAGCTAAACATAATGGACTCGTTCCAAGATTTCTTCAAAGTGAATAAACTGGTGTTAACAAAATGGCAGATATCAACGTCTGTAAAGTGAGTGATGAAGTCCTCGAATGACATCCTGGAAGAAAAAAACAGCAAGAAATGAAGACAGAGGAGATATGAGTGATGGATGCAGAAAAGATAAGTTACATGATGACATTTCTTTTAATGTTTGCATGAGAGTAAATGTACACAGCGGGTTGGAGGGGCTAAGAGATACGGCATCCACCTCAAGTTCTAGAGGTACCGGGTTTGAATCCCAGTTGAGGGAATATAGTTTATGGAAAATTTTTGTTGGAACCTAATGATGTCATACCACCCCCGGTCTCCTAGGTAGTGAGATTGGATGCCTAGCCTTCTTGGATTAGGGCGAAAAAATAGGAGGTCCCGTGTGCAAGTTGCACACGTTAAAAATCCCAGGGCAGTTAGAAATTGTAAAGAATAGGCTTATCAGGCCGCTGCCCTGGCAAAATTTAAAAATTAGAAACCTACCCACAACAAAAATATTTAAAGAATGTGTGATTCCTATATACACACACTGGGATTCTCACCGGTGCTATGGAGTTCATGCACTGAGCTGAGATCCTCCTTGTGTGATCTAAGGGAGGAGATCAGAGCACTGATGTAGTAGTCCGTGTGCAATGAAGATAGTCCATAACACCAAACCAAACCAAATGTACACAAAATCTTCAATGACAGTTAACTTCATGATGCCAAACAAAAATTAAGACAAATCTAGATTAAGGGCTATAACTTATAAAACAGTCCTAACAAACAACAGTAAATGACCAAGAAGAGCACAGATAAAAACAAGGTCTTGCCTATAATAATACAGAAGTGAAGATATGGCATATAGGGGTATGGAGTATAATAGACAACTGGCAGCAATTAGTTTTATAAAATGCAACATGATTAAATGAAGAAGGATCTAAAAGAATTGAGAAGATGGGGATGAACAGAAGTCGTTAAGACAGAGACAAACAGGTGTTGACAATTAAAAAAGTAGTTAAGAAAGAGAGAAAGAGAAAAATAGATGTTAACACAGTAAGAGGGGTGGTTAAGACGGAGAGGAATAGTTTTTGACATGTGAAGTGAAGTAGTTAAGACAAAGAGAAACAGATTATGACAATTAAAAAAGAAGTAGTTAAGATAGAGAGAATTAGATGTTGACACAGTAAGAGAATTAATTAAGACCGAGAGAGTTAGATGTTGACATGCTAAGAGAAGTAGTTAAGGAAGAGAGAAACAGATGCTGACATGTAAAAAGAAGTATTTAAGACAGAGAAAAACACTTGCTGACATGTGAAAAGAAGTAGTTAAGACAGAGAAACAGATGTTGACACACTGAGACGTAGCTGAGACAGGGATAAATAGATAATGACATGTGAGGAGAATTAATTAAGCCAGGAAGAAATAGATGATGACAATGTTAAATAAGAGGTGAAAGAAAAGGAAAATAAGTATATAAACCAATAAAACGGTATTGAATCAGTTTTACAAATAACGGTTCACATGAAACAAGGGACGTTTCAGGTTTTACCCTTCGTCAGCCACAAACAGGTGACAAAGACAAGAATTACATATAGGTGCTACAAAAACATACGATGATGAGAAACAATACCAAATGAGCGATACAAGCAGATGGAAAAAGTAAACACCCACAGTAATGAGCGAAAAAAGAACAATAATAATACAAGAAAATCGTAAAACCTAAAAGAAATACCAAAACAAGAAAGTAAATAATCAACGAAACGAAAAAAAGAATGAACGAAACTTCAGAACAAGTAAAAGTTCACTTAGCTAAATCCGTAGAAGCTTGGAATAGAAAATGGTAGTACTCTGTCCAAGAAATCTCTAAGTAAGTGACATATAAGATAGCTCATCTCATCTCATGTCATAATCGGAACCTCTTCTACCCCGTAAAACGGAGTGTAGAGGTGACCCAAAGAGCACAAGGCTCTGGGCAAAACATGTAATCAATATGTTTGACAAACAGGTGATTAGCCCATTGTGTCTGGACTCGCCCTCAAGTGTACTCTGAATCACTATGAAACCATCGATCCTTCCTGGTCAATTCCAGCTAAAAATGGACAGAGCCTTTTATACCTGAAGGTGTCAAGGATGCCCTTTCCTCTTCTGCCCGAAGGCATTTATAGAGGAATACTCAAGACCCGAAAGTCTGAGAAGACAGCCAGAGACAGTGAGCAAAATCTGAAAACGTACACTGCAATCTGTCTGGTTTCTCAATACACACAGTCAATCAAGACAGACGTTCGCCTGCAATGGTATAAGATAGCGACAATTTAAAAAGATACAAAAGGATACGAAACGAACCAAAACCAAAACATAAGAAGATAGATGGAAAAAACAACGAATAAAGAAGAATGAAAAAGAGAGAAAAGCTACCAGAATTTATGCAAAATGATGTTGAACATTAAGGCCTTCAGGAGATAAAACGCCCATTTGAAAAATAAGATGATTCTTCAATGAAAAGCAAGTCTGGTCATCACCGACACATGAAAGGAGGGCAGTGACATGAATATCGGAATTACCTGAATGGTCAGGCCTATTGAAATGAAGGGCCACCGGTAAATGTTTGCCATGACAGATGTCATTCAAGTGCTCACGAAAAAAAAGGAAAGCATAAGAGCAAAGGGAGTTTGATGACAGGTGAATGCATCATCATCATTCTTCTGTTTGCTCCATATGGAGCATGCAGCCACCACTACAACTGGCCCCCTTGCAAAAAGCCTACAAAAAACATTGACATGCTTTTACAGTGGGGGGTTTCTGTAGCAATATGTTGTACATGATAAGTTGCCAGCCCCATGATCCTCTCCCATTGGTCACCTTGTCTGACATGCCCGAAAGGAGCAGAAGTCCATTCTTTCTTTGTTGCCTCCAAGAACCCAGGGAGCTACATGAAGTGAATGCATGAGTGGGTTAATTATAAAAGTAATCGAGACTAATTAGAAGTAAGAAAGTAAACAGGACTACTAACAAATGAACAATTACATTTATCATTGAACAAAACTAAACTATGGTAGTTACCAGAATTCTCCCTCACTCTCAAATTTGACTCCCATTTTCTCCCATTCACTTTTCGCTACTTTTTGCCACTCTGCAGAGCTACAGACAAAAGAAAAAAGTAATAAGCAACATACATTAATACATAATTATCACCTACATACTCTGTCTGGAACAAAGTTCATGCCAAGCATTCCTATCCTGTGCCATTTGTTCAAGTTCTTTCAGTAACTTCTTAACCCCTGTTAAATATGTCTCCAGTTCCATTCTCCATGTGTTATTAGGTCTCCCTTTATTTATCATACCCTGTAGACTCCAGAACAAGGACTGCCTTGTAACACCATCAGATAGTTTCCAGTGTGTATCCTGTCCAATGCTAACATATTTTCCCCTACTTATATTCACAGTAGTACTATTTTGATCAATAAATAGAAAATGAATTTGATAAATAAGTGAATAGAAAAAAAAGAAAGTCATGAATTTTGTATACATATATGAATAAAAGCACGGATATTTAAGCATCATTTTTACCAGAGCTTAATGGTGACAAGAACATATACTGCAGCTAGAAAGGAAATTGATTGGATTAAAATGGCAAAGAATGTGTTATTGCAGACAAACGTCTACTGAACGACATATGTTCACAATGTAAGATTTATAAGAAATTGAACTCAAATACTCCACAGTTTTTGTTTTCTAAACAAAATAATTGATAAAAATGTCCTGGATTACATTATGTAGGCATCCTGTTCTTCACGTGCATGTGATTTTAAGCTCCGCCATCAAAATACAGCATACCGCAGGAAGTGGTGTCTGGCAGATGGGACTACTGTATGCCATGTTTATATCCGTGCACTCTGTTGTATCAGTGCTTGGAAATGTAATGGTTGAGCGAAGGATTGGTAGGGTAACTATGCAGATGAACAAAAAGTGTAAGGACTGAGCCCAGAAGCTTATAAAAGGACAATATGAGAAATCTGATACAATAGGTTTTTTTAATTGCCTTTACTCACCACAGTGTTTCGCAGCGCTGCATCAAAACATGTGCTGTTAGTTATTTTTTCCTACTCCATAAGATACAACAACACATCTCGTCTTTCATGATAATGAAATCACAAACCCATATGTTAAATTTCATTGTGTATATTCTCATCAAGAAATCATGCAGTATTTGTAACACTGTATATTGTATAAATTTCCCTTTCGCTATTTACAGTGAAAACAAAACACCAACAAAGAACACCCCATCATCGTATCAGTAACCACGCAAGCAGCCATTTGTGTAAACAAGCCTTGTCACATCCCTACCATGTATACACCTCATCTCCTTCTGCACTTGTTAACTCGAAAGTTGCAGGAACCGTGATTAACACTCTTTTGCAACGCAACGTGTGGGAGGTGGGGCTTAGCCTTTCTTTAGCGCTGGTGTGTAATTTAATTTCACATATTTTATTTGTTTCCTTTGATAACATAAATTATTTTGTTCTCTTTTGAAATTCAATTATTTATTCATTTTTCTTTTACATTTCTCTTAATTTACTTCACAACAATTAGAAAAACTTTACTGTGCAGAGTCCACAAAATAATATTATAGAGCACTTCCCATATTAGAATATTTACAAGCTGGCAACTCTCTGGTAGAATAAGTGTCAAATTTAGACTTACCTTGATACACAGTATATAATGACATATTTTATATGTATGTGAAATGATAATGGACCATTTGTTAACACCACTTTTTTTCCCCTTAATTTAATGATGAAAAAAATCCCATTCAATCTCTGATGAGCTATAATTAAGAAATATATTATTTTCAATTCCAAATAATATGAACAACTGCCAATTTAGGAAAGTGGCATCACACCTGTCAAATCATTGTAAATAGGGCAAATCATAATTACCTTAACACCACTGTCAATGATGACATTGATGGAAATAAATGCAAGGAAATATTGCTATCCATGGACATATACAAAACCATATGAGAATGTATGAGGAAGCCTATGCAGCTAACATTAGCATTCTTCTGTTTCTTGCTCTTTTTTTTTATTCCTTATGGTGTACACAGAATTAACTAGTCATGACCACACATACGACCACAGTCACATACAAATACACAAGTGTCTGCATACCCATCTGACCATGGGCCAGTCCATTCTTTGGTTTGCCAGGGGTTGAAGAGCCTGACCATTTGAAGAGCCCCAACTCCAACTGATCCTTGTAGACTCTTCTTGATTTCTATTGTTCTGACCTATTTAGGAAAAAAAATGAAGCCCAGCAGAATCAATAGAAATATACTTTAAAACAACTAAATAATATGAACAGTTTTTTAAGCAAAAATTATGTTGTGCATAGTTTACAGGTGGACTGCAACATCTGCACTTTTGGCTCAGTACATTTGATTTCAGCAAGCATATTTATTTTTGTTTCCTTTGCTTAGCTTTTGCTGCCCCCAATCTACCCACAAGGCAGCAAGTGGTTTGAAATCATAGATTTCCTTTTTCCTAGATGAATTGTCATCAAAGGTTTATGAACTTCACTGATGTGAAGCATTTTGGTTTTAGGGCACCATGGACTCATCCTCGCCCCTTTTTCTGTTAGTTAAAACAGTGCAACCACAAGATGGCCAGAAGCAGGGATTTAGCTGTTTGAGGCTATATGTTACATAAAGCAGAAATATCCTGTGGAACAATTGAGTGATGTGTACAGTAATGCAGAAGTTAAGTGCAAGAAAAAAATAAAAGTCAATAAGGAAATGTAGATAAAAAGACTGATGGAGTGGCTGAAGCATAAAAGAGAAAAGACTTTACAATTATAAAAGTTACTCAAGTAACTCATGAGTGTCACTGAATCTAGCTATACTTTTTTCCTTAAATGTTTGCCACATTTCTACACCATGTGCCTCTTTCAACAACAGGTATATATCTTTTGGTTATATCAGAACATCATATTATATAGCGTAAATATTCTCCAGATAGTTTTGGTGAAGTTAGAATTTTGTATTGTTCCTTCAGGTGGTGTTTTTGTACTTCAGATAGTGCTTTATATTGAATATGTTGTCTATGTTGTAGCTGTTTTGGTGTTTTGGGTCTTGGTTTGGTATCTGGCATTTTCTTGTTGTATATTTTCCCTTCAACACCAACATTGTTTCTTCATCTTTCTCTTGTTGCAATGCTTGTTGGCAAGCTTTAACTCTTAGTATCCGGCTCGCCCCGTGAAGTGGCGCCTATCTGGTACCAAATATACGGCAAGCCCCGTGAAGTGGCTTTAGACATGAAGTCTCTATTGGCAAAGAGTTAATGAAAAATTGTCGATGTTTTATATAATCCAACATTTAAAGTCACTTCCTGTATTCAATCTGTTTACAATTTTAGCGTGGTGTATGTTTTTGATTAGTTATTACGTTTGATTTTTAGTACCTTTGTTTGGCTGTTGATCGTAAACAAATTTTTTTCTAACCAAAATTGCTTCATCTTCAAATGATTGTAAGCAAAGGTTATCGGTGGTGCAAGCAGCACGACTTATTTCTTCTTGGATCGAACATGAGGATGATCAGTTATCGAGTGAAGATGACAGTTCAGATTCAGAATATATTTTGCCCAGCGAAGATATATGTAATCAAAACACTGAATCAGATGAGAAGGGGGTAATTCCCCTAGCTGGTTCTGTCAGTAGTACTAGTACTAGAAATGCCAGGCCAGTGAAAAGACACTGGAACTGTCAATGTTAATCGAAAGAACTTCCCAAAAGAGCTGAAAACTACACAGCTAATGTATATGGAAATGAAATGGCATATGGAGCAAGAAAAAAGATTTTTATGTGTAATGTTTAGGGACAAAAAAGCAAAAAACCATGCATTCTTGTTTCAAGTTGCGCAACAGTGGACAGCAAGGACATCACCAATTGCTTTGGTGAAACAAAAAATAAACCACTGATGATTGATTATTACAATCAACGCATGAATGGATGTGACAGAGTGGACCAAAGCATTGTAACATATGACACATTTAGCAGAAGAACAAGAAAGTGGTGGAAAAAAATTTTCTTCTGGATTTTTGAAATAGCTCAGCTCAATGCGTATAAATTATTTGCACTGTTAAGAACAACAAATGCCAAAAAACAGAGCCTTCTTCAATTTAAACGGCAACTTGTCAGTGAGCTCTCTCTTGTTGCTGCTGTGGATTTCCAGCAAATTCCTCCCAGGATTGGACATGGCAATCAAGTGAACAATCCAGTCAACAGACTAGGAGGAACAAACCATTTAATTAAAAAAATCAAAATCTCATCACAACTGTGTTGTTTGCAGCACCCCTCAAGTAAGGGTCAGGACATCCTTTTATTGTGAAGGATGCACAAATAATCCCCATCTACATCTAAATAACTGTTTTGCTGCTTATCATGAAAGGAAATAGTTTGTGGTAAATATCAGTTGTGTATAAAGTGTGTACATAGTTTATTTTCGTCATGATTTTTCAATATGTGACCTGAACATTTCAAAAGGAAACATTTTTATTTATTATTCAAAACAACTGAAACTTGTCTGTGTTCCGTATAATTGGATGAAAGTGGTTCTAGGAGTTCCAGGCTTCCAAACTGGATTATTTTTGTGGGTAAGTACAACTTTTTTCTAAATTTTATATATATTTTTAAATTGTTCTGCACTCATTACTGTATATGTTGCATGCATGTTTAACACCATTTAACAATTAAGTTAGGTGCATGTCAAAGGGGTTTCATTTCTCTATATTCAGATATATAACACTTCATGTTATCATTATAAATAAATTATTTAATGCAAAATCAGTAACGGTAGTCATGTCTGTAAATAAAGGTTAAAATATTTGTGCGCTTTATCTAAATATACCAAAAAAATTCAAATTGTGATAAAAACTTTATTTGTGCTCAGAAACAACTCCAACATTCCTACATTATGTGAAAATAGATGTACTTTAAAATGAAAGTAGGTTTAGGGGTAGAATTTTACCAGAATTAATTATACATATTGATAAGGACAATTTGTTTTTCAATTTTTTATCTTTTTAAATTTTTTATGCATTCATTACTGCATATGTTGCATGCATGTTTAAAATCATTGAATAATTCAGTTAGGTGCATGACAAAGGGGTTTCATTTCTCTATATTTAGATATATAACACTTCATGTTATCATTATAAATAAATTATTTAATGCAAAATCAGTAACGGTAGTCATGTCTGTAAATAAAGGTTAAAATATTTGTGTGCTTTATCTAAATATACCAAAAAAATTCAAATTGTGATAAAAACTTTATTTGTGCTCAGAAACAGCTCCAACTTTCCTACATTATGTGAAAATGGATGTACTTTAAAATGAAAGTAGGCTTAGGGGTAGAAGTTTACCAGAATTAATTATACATATTGATAAGTACAATTTGTTTCTCAATTTTTTCAATTTTAAAATTTTTCTGCACTCATTACTGTATATGTTGCATGCATGTTTAACACCACTTAACAATTAAGTTAAGTGCATGTCACAGATGTTTCATTTTTCTACATTTTAATATATAACACTTTTTGTTATCATTATAAATAAGTTACTTAATGCAAAATCAGTAAAAGCAGTCATGTCTAAAAATGTACTCTCTGAAATCAGCTCGTAAAAACGCAGTTTTTGAGCACATATACTAAGAGTTAATAACATAAAAATACTGTCTTTTTCAGTTTGTGCATTTCTGTCTTCCCGTTTATACTTTTTGCAATCTCTATAAGTCTGGCACTTGCTTCCTGCAAATCTGTCTTGTATTGCTGCCTCTTGTAAATCTGTCTATTATTGTCTCCGTATTAGTATGTCTGTTATTATCTCCCTGTACATATGTTGTTTAATTGGTCTGTATGTCTAGTATAGTCTCCCTGTAAGTCTTTCTAGTACTGTCTCTTTGTAAGTCTGTCTGGTATAGTCTCTCTGTAAATCTGTCTGTTACTGCCTTCTTGTGTCTACTATCTTATCCCAGGCTGGTTATTGTCACCTCTTATGTTTGTCTTTTGTTTTCTACCCATGAATCTGTTTTGTTACTGTTGCCTATAGTAAGACTTTTATTACTGTCTCTCTGCACATCTGTTAATGTCTCCCAGCATGTCTTCTGTTATTGTCTGCCAATAAGTCTTGTCTTGTATTGTCTACATATTAGTTTGTAATTGTCTCCTCATAACTCTATTACTGTCTGCTGTAAAGCTTATCTGATGTTAACTCTCCATTGATCTGTCCACTGTCTCCCAGTAAGGTTGTATCTTTTTGTCTCCCTATAAGTTGATCTAAACATTCCCCCTCCCCCCAAACAAATGAATGAAATAAAAAAGGAAATTAGATCTCACAAGCAGCTGGACTTAGATGGTTCACATTTCATTCATCACTGTTCAGCTTCCCATAGTGCTCAGGCTTTCAACAAATACAAGACAAGCTGTGCTATCCATTCAAGACCTTCCCATGTCTTATCCTCTTCTTGTACATATCTAATTCCTTTCTCCGTGTGTTTTTTGTTCTCCTTCTACTGCTCTTGCCCTGGGGATTTTAGAAAAAGGACTTCTTTGTAATGCTATCAACTGGTTTTCTCAATATATGTCCAGATGAATGCCAGCATCTTGTTCCACTGGTATTTGTCTGGCTCTTCCCATCAGTTCCACAAAGCAGACTTTGACATCTCTTATGTTTGACATGGAGAATGAAAAAGAATGGGAAATAATGATGGAAGTTGTCTGAATGTGTTTCCTTGCAAAACTTCTGATATTTTTTCCCTGTAAATCAGACTATTGCCCTACATTATTTGTCAGGTTATTGCTCTATGTTATGAATATGTTTATTGTTCTACATTACATGTCTGTTTACAGTCCTGCATTAACTTCTGTCTGTGTATTGTCCTATATTACATGTCCATTTATTGTCCTACATAGTGTGACTGTTAACTGTCCTATATTACATGTCTGTTTATTGTACTGCATTGTGTGACTGCTGATTGTCTTACATTACATGTCTCTTTATTGTCCTACATTGTGTGACTGTTTATTGTCCTACATTACATGTCTGTTTATTGTCCCACATTACATGTCTCTTTATTGTCCTACATTGTGTGACTGTTAATTGTTCTAAATTACAAGTCTGTTTATTGTCCCACATTACATGTCTGTTTATTGTCCTACATTACAATTCTGTTTACTGTCCTACATTACAAGTCTGTTTGTTGTCCTACATTACATGTCTGTTTATTGTCCTACATTACAATTCTGTTTACTGTCCTACATTACATGTCTGTTTATTGTCCTACATTACATGTCTGTTTATTGTCCTACATTACAATTCTGTTTATTGTCTTACAGTACAATTCTGTTTACTGTCCTACAGTACAAGTCTGTTTGTTGTCTCAGCATCTAGTCAGTTTCAAATTAGTTTCTACTAAGTAATGATCCAGTCACTTTGCCATTTCAAATATAAATTCAATGACTGAAAATGGCAGTTACACATACATTCAACCAGTATCTCCCAGTCACCACCTAAACACACAATCACTAAACAAGAAATCATTAACTCAAAGTGCTTACCATAGTGACATTGTAGCCTTGACCCAACACCAGACCCATGGGACCATCTGTTCCTATTTGTTTGGGATTACACTGCCGTCCAGAAGAAAAAAAAATACAGATTATAAGACATCCAGCATGTTTCAATAATTTATTCATGTCATGTTGTAGTTGTTGTTTTGCTGCAGCCTCTGTATTTTGTTTTGCATTTTGATATGCAAATTTGTTCTTGCCTATTATTATACTCCATACTAGAATTGCTTTGGCAGCTAGCGCCTTCAATAGATTATCTAACATTTGGAAATTACGATCATTGAATATACATACCAAGCTTCGTCTGTTTAATTCAAATGTTATCTCAGTGTTAACATACGGCTGTGAGAGATGGAAAATAACAAAATCATTGGAGAACAAGCTGAATACATTCGAGAACAAATGTCTTAGAAAACTCATGAACATCAGTTGGAAAGAATTCAAGACTAATCGACAAATAAGAGAAAACTCTAGGCAGAAATATGTCTCCGACTATATAAGGAAAAGACGATGGTCATATATCGGTCATGTCCTACGAATGCAAAACAACAGAATACCACTACAGGCGCTCACTTGGGTTCCTGAGGGTAAGAGGAATAAAGGAAGACCAAAAGAAACACTCAGAAGAACAATAATAAGAGAAGGAAGAACGTTGGGCCTAAATAATGTGCAAGAGCTAAGAGGAGTGGCGTCACAACGAACAACCTGGAGAGAACTGGTTTCTGCCTTATGCGCCGTGTTTGGTGCTTAAAGAATTTATTATTATTATTATTATAACTATGTTTCTTATTGTTCTTTATATGTGTTTCCCTTCTTTGTTTCCATTACCCTCACCACCACCATCATCAATATCATCTCTTCTTTGTTTCCATCACCCTCACCACCACCACCATCATCATCTCTTCTTTGCTACTTATGGAGCCACTACTGCAGATGGTCCTCATAAACAAGCCTATGTCAAGGCAGCTGCCCTTGCTGGTAGTTTCTGTAGCTATTTATTTTACATGATACGTTTGCCAGCCCCATGCCAATCCTCACATTAGTAACCTTTTACAACATGCCTGGAGAAGGAGTAGCACTAATCTCTGTCGTCTGCTTACAGACCCCTGGGACCTACAGGCAGCTATACCTTTATTCTGTTTTATTAAGAACAGTTTTTGCTTCCACCATATTGCCTGTTTGTAAAATTAATATGCATAATGTGTTTATTCACTCAGATTCAAAGCTAAATAGTGGAAATACTGAATTGTTTGTGAGGAAAAATTTAAAAGTGAAAAGATAATTAAAAAAAAAATTTTTTTTTGGATGAGGAAAAATTGCAAGAGGCTGCTAGGAAAAATTGGATTTTAAAACCATGTTGAATGGAAAGGAGAAGAAAACTGAAACGTGGACACAGAGCATTACCCTTTAAGGCTCTTTAAGAAGCAAGGGGTGTAACTGGCAGTTGTCTCCCTTAAATGTTTAATGTTGAAGGTTTATGCTCTATAGGCTAAGACAGTGAATAGATTTTCATTCCAAATGAGGTCATACTCACCTTAATATGGCAGTTTATTAGTGCTGAATTGTCTGATGCTGCCTCCAGTCTCTTAAAAAACGATTGTCTGTAATGAATGAATAATTAGACCATATGACAGAACAAGTATGAAGTTATGTCATGTGATTTAATTTGTGCACTTATCTATCTGTTTAAGTATTCAGTATTTATTTCATTCTTCATTGATCCATCAAAATTTACCTTCTTTTACTTCTTCATTATTTCAGCTGCATTGGGCATATACGGACCTGTTTGTTACTTGCTACCATCATATGCAAGGGTCAATCAGGAATAAAGTTTGCAGTATTTTTAAATAAATGGCATTGTTTTATTACAGAAAACTGACATCATACTGTGAAAGTTTTACTGACACACTGTTTTCAACACAGGCTCCTTGGTGACTGAGGCACCTCTCACAGCGTGTTACATATCTGTCTGGCCTGAATGCATAGATGGAATGTCCCTGCTGTGTCAGCCAGAAGATGGCAGCATGTATGACAATTTCATCCCAGATAAAACAATGTTTTGATAAGTTCTCCTTTAAGGCAGGAAAGAGATGAAAATTCACCGAGGGTCAAATTCTGACTATTCCAGCAGATAATACTGCAGCATGTTCTGGGTTTGTTGTGCCATTCATAATTAGGCAATGCCAAGGAGGAGAATCATGCCACTGCGAACTAAATCACAAAGCTTTCTCATATTCCAGGTTGATGACCATGGTGTAATACCAATCTGCATTATGTATCTGCCCCCTGTACTTCCAGGAGGTCTCAGAAGAGACACACAACAAGAATAAGACTACTGCATACTGAAGCATGTGGTTTAAGGTGGCTAAAACTATTGCCATAGAAACCACTGCTGCAAGATCATGTGACTTCTTGGTGCAGGCTTCCAGCATGGGAACCAGCTTCAGAGGTGGCTCCATGCTCTGTAAGGAACAACAAAGGAAAATGATGGTAATGATATTTTCCAGGGATTACACTAGTAACATACCGGACAAGACCCAACAGATGGTGTCACTTTGAACTTCCCTATCCTGGATGAACTGGTATTTATAATATATGCTTGATCATTTATTGGTGAGAGTGAAGTGAGGGAGTCACTTCTCATAACAGATAACAACAAATCACTGGAAGTTGTGTGTCTTTTTACTGCCTAACGTACCAGAAAACTCAAACAGGCCATAATTTGTGCCAATCCATTGTTGTTTTAACCACATGAGAACCTCTACTGCATAGACCTTATGACAATGTAACATATCCACCATGTTGTGCATCACAATGTCATAGGATAATCCAATTCCAATAAGGTATCCAACCCCATGCTTCTAAACAAGTGAAAGAGGTTTGGTTTGAAGGACTATCTTCATTGCACACTGACAACTCCATCAATACTCTGATCACCTCCCTTAGATCACACAAGGAGGATCATAGTACAGTGCATGAACTATGTAGCACCGGTAAGGATCCCAATTTGTGTATACAAGAATCACACATTCTAGAAATATTTTTGTGGTGGGAAGATCTAATTTTTTTATTTTGCCAGGGCAGTGGCCATAGGGCCTACTCTTTATGATTTCCAACTGCAGTGGGATTTTTAACATGCGCAACTTGTACATGAGACCATCTATCTTTCTGCCCTTATCTGAAAAAGCTAGGCATTCCATCTCACTACCCAGGAGAGCATGGAGAAGTATGACATCAATAGGAACCACTGATTCTGAAAAACTTTCCATCAACTATATTCCCTGTGCTGGGAGTAAACCTGGTACCTTTAGAATGAGAGGCAGACACCATACCTCTTAACCACTCTGATTCCCCCCTCCCCCCCAAGAAAAAAAAGGAAGAGAAAGAAGAAGAGGAGTCTATATATTCTTAATTATAACTTTCTGTATTTACCAGTTTGTGTTTACATCAAGAATGCACATAAAAATAACTTGCAGAGAGTACATTTGGAGAGACAGGAAGAGAAAAACAAATGTGTATTTACAAGTCCTTGCATTGAATGGTGCTGTTCTCTGGACATGACCCCAAATTACATACCATTATTGCATACATACCAACTAGTACAAGTTACCCATATTCTGTGTAGGTTTCTGTTTTGTTTTCAGATTTGTACAGCTGTACATACTTTCTGTGCAGGTTTTTAGCCTAATTATTAATATTAATATATATACGAGGCGTGTTCAAATGAAACCCGACCGTGCTGCGCCAAGTGGACATTCGTAGGAGGAGCATGATGACGTCACATCTGACGTAATAAGCACATACGAATGTACAAGTGTGTAAGTGTTCATTCTCCTAGTATTCATTGGTTGTGCTGCAGACCGTTAAAATAATGGGCGGTGTGATAAGGAATCCGTCCAAGGTAGATCAGCGAGCGGTGATTCAGTTCCTAACAGCCAAAGGATGTCGACCAGTCGACATTCGTCGCCGAATGAAAGCAGTATATGGTGACAAAAGTGTGTCTAAGACTACAGTGAAATACTGGGCACGAATGTTTCAAGAAGGACGTCAGTTAACGAAAGATCTTCCGCGGCCAGGTCAGGTGCATATTGTTGCGACAGAAGAAGCCATCGCCAAGATTGATGCAGCAATACGGGTGGACCGTCGTCGGAGCTTACGTTCGCTAGCAGAGGAATTCGCTGTGTCTCTTGGGACAGTTCAAATGGTGGTTTGGAAGAAAATGAAGTATCGAAAGGTGTGTTCACAATGGGTCCCACGGATGCTGACCGATCACCATAAGGAAGAACGCATGGGGTGGAGTTTGAACGACCTGGTGCGTTACGAAGAGGAGGGTGATGCATTTCTGTTGCGCATAGTGGCAGGCGATGAGTCGTGGTGCCACCACTTTGAGCCGTGCAGCAAATCAGCGAGCATGCAATGGAAACATCCCGGATCACCAAAACCCAAAAAATTCAAGTCACAGATTTCCGCCGGTAAGGTTATGCTGACCGCATTTTTTGACCATGAAGGGCTTCTATTGGTAGACTTTAAAGAGCCTGGCGTGAACATCAATGCCATCCGCTACAAAGACACCCTAGACAACCTGCATACAGCCATCAAGAATAAACGACCCGGCATGCTTTCGCGTGGTGTGATTCTGTAGCACGACAATGCTCGTCCACATGTTGCGAACATTGTGCAGGAAGCGTTAGCAAGGAAAAGGTGGGACGTTCTGCCACACCCAGCCTACAGCCCCGATCTGTCACCATGTGACTTTCATTTGTTCGGACCCTTAAAAAAATCTCTAAAGGGACAACGATTCGACTCCGATGCAGATGTCAGGGCCTCGGTGACCAAATGGTTCAATAAGCAACCAAAGTCATTTTTCTCGGACGGCATCCGCCGTCTACCCAAGCAGTGGGATGCGTGTCTGAATGCCTATGGTGACTATTTCTAAAGAACCCCAGTGGGTACTTGCTTCATAACAATTGCTGTATTTAATTCTACTACTCCTGCTGAAGTACCTTACATATATTTGTTATAAAGCCACTGGGACGGGTTTCATTTGAACACACCTCGTATATATATATATATATATATATATATATATAGATATGTAGATATATATATATATATCTATATATATATATATATATATATATATATATTTAACGCATTGTTTTGAGTTTCCTATTATATACAACGTTAAGAATTGTACCAAATGTGCTCAAAACAAACAAGAAAAAAGCAGTAAACAATAACTTATGCAAAAACATGGGCAAAAGAAAAAAGCTCTTTTGTTTTCTCAAAGAAAAAAACGGTTGTTGCATGGTTTTTTTTCTGCCTTTGTATGTTTTTTGTAAATTTATTTTTCAGGTTTTTAAGATTTTGTACAGGTTTTTTGGATTTTTTGGTACAGATTTCTCATCTCCAGGGCTTGACATGTATGTTATTGTCTGCCATTATTTCTTGATGGTTTACTTGCCAGTAAGAACAATGATGGATATAGAATGAGAGTTATAAAACTGAGCTAACTTGTCACTTGGGTTGTCAAGATTCATAGACTTCAGAACCAGCTTTTCAGAAACACCACCTGTGGAAATAAAGAAAATATTGAAACAGATGAGATATGACATGTACTTGATTAAAGACCTTTTAAAAACTGTTGATTAATTAGCACAATGGGCTAATCACCTGTTTGCCAGTCACTTCGATTACACGTTTTGCCCAGGGGCCTTGTGCTCCTTGGGTCCTCTACACCTCGTTTTACGGGGTAGAAGAGGTTCTGATTATGAGATGAGATTAATTAGTTTTTTTTTTACTTTACTCCCTTTTCTTGGGATGATATTTGAAGTTAAATACTCTTTAAATATAAGTGACTTTTTACCTCCCTTACATTTTCTTTTCACACGTTAGCAACGTTTGTGAATGAAATTTGTGCAAGCCTTCATTACTTTTCTGTTGTAATTTCTTTGACATAATGGGATTGCCAGTTCCTTGAACAATCCTGTATTAATGGCCTCTTACAACATCCCTGAGGGAGTGGTAGTTTTATTCTTTCTTTGACTTCTAAGAGACCCTGGAGAACTAGAAGGGACATAACTGCATGGAGGCATACCTGGAGACATCCTTATATGACCGCTAGCTAAGCACAATGCTATAGTATTCAGATGTGGAAGTGAACCTCTGTCTGTGAGATTAATTACACCTTCACTGACTCTTGAAATCATCCAAACTATTCCAGGAAACATGTTGAGAACCGAGCATTGCACACTAAGCTCGACGGAGTCATTTAAGCCCAAGATGTAACAGTGGCTTTTTACCTGGTTGGCTGCATGCAGGAAGATCTCATTATGGGTGCATGGGGAGCTGAGAAGTGACTCTGTATAGGACATGACAATTCCTTGGGAGAGCTCAGAACCAGAGCACAGTATTGTAGCTCTGCATATATGGAGAGCTTTGGATGGTGGGGAATGCACAGTGTGCCACATGTTTCTTCCTCCTAGCTAGGGACCAGATATGATGATCCTTTAAATGCCACTCAAGCTGGAGAAACTGAAACTCATGACGTCAACTCATTTCAGAATGGCAGAAAATCCACAGGAAAAGCCTAGATCTACAATGTAGATAATACCAAGGATTCTGCAATGTGGTATTGACTGCAAAAGAGCAAGAAGATCAGCTGACCTAGTTGAACAACAACAACAACAGGGGACAAAAATAAACCATCCCTGCAAGAGGATGTAAATGCTTTGGTGCAGGATTCCTGAGAGGGGACAAGCTGCAATCATCGCTCCTATGCTCCATAAAGGGTAGAAAGGAAAGTGATGATGTATTTTTAATTCTGTATATCAGTTGGTTTTAGACTAACTTGCTTCATAAATACTTACTTAGTCATTACTCATCAAACCTGGGGTGAAGAGGTTTGCCAGAGAGAGCACTATAGTATCCTATCGGCTGTCTTCCTCCTGGCCTGGCTCCAATCTAGTCCTCGGTCCTTCAGAGATTGTCTAATGTTGTCCTCCCAATGATGTTTTATAAAAACATTTGAAAATGTTTATGTGATGGTATTGATGCAGGCAAAAAAAAAATAAAAAAAAGAAAGAGATAAAGAAAATGATTAAGATCTGATGTGACAATTACAAATTAGAGAGAGATTATGGCAATGGTGATTGCTGATGATGATGGTGAAGCTAATGAGGATAACAAGGAAATTGGAAAGCAAGGTTCTTTTTAAAAACAGACTCCATCTCTAGGACAAGCAATAAGTGAATAATGAAATGAACTGAAGCTATAGATTTTTACCTGTGAAATCCACAAGGGCATCTGATGCATGACCTGCTCCAAGTGATTCGTAATCTCCGTACATTCTGTGAATATTTGTTATCGCCTTATATCATTGTTATGATAATACAAAAATTATGACTAAAAACAGATGAAAATAAAAATCTTGAACTAAAAGATCTCATGTAGTTTCTGGGGGGATTGGGGGGGGCGGGGGGGGGGGGGCTCATTGAGGACACAAAGACAGATTAGGGCTATTGCTCGTTCAGGCAGGTCATACAAGGTCAAGTAATGTAAGGTTGTGCAGTGGAATGTCAAGGTCATTGTGTTCAACAAATTGCTGCACAAACCACCACTACAAGCTTGCGTACATGCTTCCTCAAGGGGGGAACCATGGTAGTGCAGTGGTTAGTGCACTGGCTTCCTAGCTCGGTGGTCCATGGTTCGATCCCCAGTTGAGGTGGAATTTTTTAGACCGCAAACAGCTCCGGGGTTGACCCAGCCTCATGAATTGGGTACCAGAGCAACTCTGGGAAGGTTAAGGCAGCCGGCGTGATGCTGACCACATCACCTTTAGTGTGCCGATGGTCAAGGCAATATGGGCCTAACACCATATTCCCAATATGCCTCAATGGGCGTGAAATGGGATCTTTTACTTTTTACCTTTCCTCCAGGGGCTTTATGTAGTGGTGGCTCCATGCTCCATAAGAAGCAAAAAACAATAATCACAATGATGAAATAAGAGCTGATGAAGACTATCTCCACAAACCTTAATGAATGACAAAAACGTAATCCAAATGATTATTAAGACTATCTCCACAGACCTTAATGAATGACAAAAACGTAATCCAAATGATTATTAAGACTATCTCCACAGACCTTAATGAATGACAAAAACGTAATCCAAATGATTATTAAGACTATCTCCACAGACCTTAATGAATGACAAAAACGTAATCCAAATGATTATTAAGAAAATGACAGTAACTATTTATTATCTCAAACATAAATTGAGTGTAAAAGCCATGATTGTCACCCAACCACAATTGAGTAGTGAGATCGGTATTTATAGAATGTATGATTCCTGCATACACAAACTGGGATCCTCACTGGTGCTACAGAGTTCATGCACTGTGCTCAGATCCTCCTTGTGTAATCTAAGGAAGGAGATTGGAGCACTGATGGAGTTGTCTATGTGCAATGAAGATGCTTCTTTTAATCCCTCTAGATTTATACAGTTGAGTATTTTTCCTGGCTCTGATAGTAACATTATTCCTGGCTCTGATAGTAACATTTTTCCTGGCTCTGATAGTAACATTTTTCCTGTCTCTGATAGTAACATTTTCCTGGCTCTGATAGTAACATTTTTCCTGGCTCTGATAGTAACATTTTCCTGGCTCTGATAGTAACATTTTCCTGGCTCTGATAGCAACATTTTCCTGGCTCTGATAGCAACATTTTCCTGGCTCTGATAGCAACATTTTCCTGGCTCTGATAGTAACATTTTTCCTGGCTCTGATAGCAACATTTTCCTGGCTCTGATAGTAACATTTTCCTGGCTCTGATAGCAACATTTTCCTGGCTCTGATAGTAACATTTTCCTGGCTCTGATAGTAACATTTTCCTGGCTCTGATAGTAACATTTTCCTGGCTCTGATAGTAACATTTTCCTGGCTCTGATAGTAACATTTTCCTGGCTCTGATAGTAACATTATTCCTCAATAATTTGTTCACAATTTACCAGATATCCTTCCCTCCCTTCTGCTGATATTTCTTCTCTCTCCAAGAATTTACAGAGTAATTTGTATATTATGTCTGTAGAGGTGTCAGTGTCTGCATTAATGGTCTTTGCTAGAATGCCATCTGGACCATCCTTCCTCAGTTGGATTTTCACACACAACTTGTAACTCCACTTCTGCTGGCTGGATATTTGGGGGATCTTATGAACTGGTCTATATTAAAGTTTCTTGAAATGTTCCATCAATCTTTTCAATCACTCTTTTATGATGCTAACCAGATTAATACACTACTGCATTAACGATTTTACATTTACAGACATTTTCATACCTTTACTTATAGTTTAACGTCTGTTGTAGCTCAAACTTTTATATTGGCTGCAGTACACATATTTGATATCTTCACTTATTGTTTGACTTATGCTGCCTACAGTACAGAGTGTTGATATTTTTACTTATAGTTTAACATTTGCTGCCTATAGCATAAGGTGTTGTTATCTTTACTTGCAGTCTAGTATCTACTGTCTATAGTGAAGACTAATGGTTTTGCCTGTAGTGTTTACATCGTGCCATACTTTAAAGTTGGACTGCAATTTTTGCAGCATCTGGCATGTGATATCAGCAGGCATCTTATTTTTGGGCAGTTTTCTTTAGCTTGTGGGTGATCCCAGTTTACCTACAAAGCAGCAGGAGGTTTGAAATCAGATTTTTTCTTTCCTAGATAAAGCTGCTACACAAAGATTACAAGCCTCATCTACCAATGGCATTGCAGTTTTAGGTTACCAGTGATCTGCCCTTTTTCCTTCTTTGTTAAAACAGTCCTGCTATGTGAAGGACAGGAGCTGGACTTTTGTTTTCAGAGGCTGTACATTACACATGCCTTGGCAGCAATTCAGTGGAGCTGAAAGCTCATCCTCAACTCTATTCTCAGCTATGACAGCATTAGTGATAACTATTGATGCATGCTGTAGACAGTCACTAAGTAGGGTTGGGCATGGGACCAATTACCCCATTCTGTAGAAACTTCAAGCCACAAAAACTTCAAAAAACAACATGGAAGCTTGTTCTGGAATCCCCAGGGTAAGAGCATTAGAGACAGACCACAGAACTCATCGAGAAGAAAACTTGAGACAGAAATGAAAATAGTGAGGGAAAACATGAAGGAAAACATGGAAGGGCCTTGGGTTGATCACACGTGACATTTAGACTTGAGGTTTACTTCTGAAGACCTATGCTCCTTGGGGAACTAAAGGGTAATGATTGATTGATTGTTGATACTATTTCTCATAGTTTGACATCTGTTGTGTACAGTATAGACTATTGTCACTTCACTTATGGTTTGACATTTACAGTATCTCAATTACAGATTGACACTTATTGACAGGAAGTATAGAATTGTGAAACCTTCACTTATAGTTGGACACTTACTGACAGGCAGTATAGAATTGTTAAACCTTCACTTATAGTTGGACACTTATTGACAGCAGTATAGAATAGTTAAACCTTCCCTTATAGTTGGACACTTACTGACAATATTACAGAATTGTGAAACCTTCACTTGTAGTCTGACACTACTGACAACATTATAGAATTGTGAAACCTTTCACTTGTAGTCTGACACTACTGACAACATTATAGAATTGTGAAACCTTCACCATAAGTCAGAAGAGTTCAGGACCACCACTGGTGTAAGACAAGGTGATATCCTATCACCTTACCTCTTCATACTCCTTATGGACGATGTCATCAAGGCATGTAAGGAGAGAACAAGAAAGTATTCAGTGGGGTACTGGAAGATGAGACAGGTCTATATTTCGGAGCTGGCATTTGCTGATGATGTTGCCCTGATTGCTAAATCAGAGGCACATCTCCAATCCAACCTGCAAGTCTGGAAGGAAGAGCTGGAGAAGAGAGGGATGGTCATAAGCAGCTCTAAAACAAAATCCATGATGATATCACGTGAAGAAAGAAGACATCAGATTAAGCTGGGAGAACAGGTCCTGGAGCAGGTCGACCACTTTAAATACCTCAGAGCTATTATAGACCGAAAGGGTGGCATCAAAGAAGAGTTGGCCACTCGAAAAGCAGCAGCTGGAAGACTTTTTCATCCCATAAATCGAGGATTTCTCAGCAAGAGAGAGGTTGGTAAGAAAACGAAGATGGCTGTATACCGCTCCACTTATGTCCCAGTCTTGACATATGGATGCGAGTCATGGGCAATGACTACAACCCATAAAAGCCAGATCCAAACCTCAGAAATGAGGTATCTGAGGAAGGTGGTTGAAGTAACAAGAAGAGACATGGTACGCAACCAGACGATACGTCAAGGCCTTAAATCCTACCCCCTGCAGACTCAAGTAGAACAGTCCCAATTAAGATGGTTTGGCCATGTCTGCAGAATGGGAGAAGATCGGATACCATGACAAGCATGGGAAACAAAGAGCCAAGGATCCAGACCCCGAGGATGACCCAGAGTCCACTGGGAGGACAACATTAGACAATCTTTGAAGGACCGAGGACTAGAATGGAACCAGGCCAGGAGGAAGACAGCCGATAGGATAGTCTGGTGCTCTCTCTTCCAAACCTCTACACCTCACGGTAGAAGGGGAACGACTAAGTAAGTAAGTAAGAAACCATCACTTATAGATGGACACCTACTGACAATATTACAGAATAGTGAAACCTTCACTTGTATGTAGTCTAACACTACTTACAACATTACAGAACTGCGATACTTTCACTTACAGTTTGACACATACTGACAGAATTATGATACTTTCAATTAGAGTTTGAAGTTCAATGTCTACTGCAAAGAGTGTTTTATTCTCACTTAGTTTGTCCTATCAGTTAAAACATGCTCACAGTTTTCATCCATCAATCTCTCTCTCTCTCTGTCATTCCCTTCTTACAGTCACCCAAATGTTCCTGTGAACACATACTTGGCATATGCTTTCTCCAAGAGCGCAGACCAGAATTCATTTCTCTGCCGTGAGTGAAGGAAGAGCAGTTTTCCATCTTTGCAAGGCAGACGATCATCAATGACCACATCTACCCAAGCTCCAAATCTCCAGAATTGGAAGTGGAAGATTCCTGCATACTGGTTATCAAACTCTTGGGACTTTACATCTGGGACAACCTGAGGATGGAAAGGTAGATGTGTGTATCTGTACTTGTATATGCATATATAGGTATATGTGTGTGAATATGTATATTATGTAGGTGTATGTGTCATTCCTGGGTGTCATTGAGGAGAAAAAGACAAGAATAGGACTACCACTGCTTCTGGCATGTTTTAAGAAAAAACTAGTAATTTAATCAACCGACTTTGTCTCAGCAATTCAAGCTCTTATAAATATACATGAATAAAGCCAATCACATGTAGCAGAGGAACTATTATAATTCAGTATACACTTAAATAATAGAGGCTTTAAAGTGCTGTTAGCCAGAATACCCATCACATGTAGGAATAGAAGGAAATGAAACTGCAGATAGAGAAGCAAAAAATATGTAGAAGTAATTCAGACCAAGTAAATACAGGTCTGGGCAAACAGAGATCAAAATCCTAATAAAAATACAACTCAACCCCGAAAGGAAAACTATGCTGATCAACTGATGAAAACACCAACACAGATGCGACAGATGCCTGCAGCACTAAATAAATACCCTGCAATAAGAAACTGCTCAGACTGCAACTAGGAGTAGAATATTTTATGATACAATATCCCAACTGCATAACACGTCTTGAGAAAAATACTATAGTGCACTACCTACTAATATATAAGCAGTATGTGCAACAGAGAAAACCACAAATTTAATAATTACCAGCATTAAACAGCTAACTATGGATAAAAACATTGCTAAAAATGTACCTGGCCAGGGCTACACAAAATAGTAAAACTTAAATTTGTCAAAACAAGAATCAGCACACAAGAGCTCTATTAGCTAGTGAAAACATTTACAAGTAGACAAGTACACTAAAACACATCAATGTTCATCACACTTAAATCAGTGCAATAAATTTGTTAAAACCAGTAAAACTCAAATCTTTAACTCAAATGTCAAGTCAGTCCTATTGTATGGCCCTGAAACATGGAGAACAACAAAAACAACAACCAAAAAGCTAAAGACATTCATAAATGGATGACAATAACCAGACAAGTGACAATGGAACAAGAGATGAGAAGATGCTGGAAATGACCAGGACACACATTGAGAAAATCTAATGATTGCATTACAAGGCACTCCTTTTCCTGGAATCCCTAGGGTAAGAGAAGCAGGCATAGGCCAAATAACACATGGAGAAGAGAAGTGGAGACAGAAGTGAAAATTATGAGGAACACATGGAAAGAATTGAGCTGATGTAACGTGACAGGAGAACTTGAGATGATGTCACATGACAGGAGGACTTGAGCTGATGTCACATGACAGGAGAACATGAGCTGATGTCACATGGCAGCAGAACTTGAGCTGATGTCACGTGTCAGAACTTGAGCTGATGTCACGTAACAGGAGAACTTGAGCTGATGATATGTGACAGGAGAACTTGAGCTGATGTAACATGACAGGAGAACTTGAGCTGATGTCACATGACAGGAGGACTTGAGCTGATGTCACATGGTAGCAGAACTTGAGCTGATCTCACATGTCAGAACTTGAGCTGATGTCACGTAACAGGAGAACTTGAGCTGATGTCATGTGACAGGAGAACTTGAGCTGATGTCATGTGACAGGAGAACTTGAGCTGATGGCACATGACAGGAGAACTTGAGCTGATGGCACATGACAGGAGAACTTGAGCTGATGTCATGTGACAGGAGAACTTGAGCTGATGATGTCATGTGACAGGAGAACTTGAGCTGATGATGTCATGTGACAGGAGAACTTGAGCTGATGATGTCATGTGACAGGAGAACTTGAGCTGATGTCATGTGACAGGATAACTTGAGCTGATGTCACATGACAGGAGAGCTTGAGCTGATGGCACATGACAGGAGAACTTGGCATGTGTTTGTTGAAGGTATGTGCTCCTTGGGGAACTAAAGGGTACTGACTGATTGATTAAAACAAAATAAATCAATAAAAGCTCACAGACAAAGACAAAATCATTTTAATGACAAGAGAATAAGAGGAGATACATAGACTAAAACAAGAAACTAAACCTTGTAAGTCCTGAGAACATTTGAGTAGTCAAGAGGGAGATCTCATACAGAATGGAAACAAGCACTTCACACATAATCTTTATTTTCCTTTGCGCTCCTTATGTAGCACTGAACATCCACCGCAGCTGGTCACCCCCTAATTACATGATAGTCAAGCAAACAAACCACAATAACAAGTGCCCAATTTGCAGAAACAACAGAGAGGAACCAATAGAACATGCTATGTCAAACAAAAAGCACTAAATATCCACATTACAACCCATGTGGCCGTGAGGTAGGCCCTATGTGTTTTATGTATGAGAGAGATTTGATTTTTCTTACTTTCTGGGTTAAACCCAAACTCTTGTTTTCCTGTAACATGCCACATCCTGCCTTGTCTAATTATTGTTTCCCTTCTTTTTCTTGAACTGCTACTTTTTAGTTGGCAGGTGCATTTTCTGGTTGTTTCAATTTGTCTGACTCACTGATATGTCAACCCCAACCCCTTGGATGCCTATCACATCCATACATCTGTTTTTCCCTGTCATGTCACATCTCTACATTCTGCTTACTTTATCTATGTGTCTGCCTCTCCTATCAAATAATCTCTACTTTCTGTTTATTTAATCTATGTGTGTCTGTCTTGCTTATCACATCTTATCTCTACATTCTGCTCACTTCACCTAAGTGTCTGTCTCTCCTATCACATCTTATCTCTACATTCTGCTTACTTCACCTGTCTCTCCTATCACATCTTATCTCTACATTCTGTTTACTCCATCTTTGTGTCTGCCTCTCCTAGCACATCTTATCTCTACATTCTGCTTACTTCACCTGTCTCTCCTAGCACATCTTATCTCTACATTCTGCTTACTTCATCTGCGTGTCTGCCTCTCCTATCACATCTTATCTCTACATTCTGCTTACTTCATCTATGTGTCTGTCTTTCCTATCAAATGTTATCTCTACATTCTGCTTACTTCATCTATATGTCTGTCTCTCTGTGTCATATCGATCTCTGCATTCTTCTTATTTCATCCACATTTTTTTGTCTATCTCTCAGTCAGGTCTCTGCACTCTGTTTACTTTACCCATTTGTCAACTTGTCCAATCTATCTTATGAAATCTCTGCTTGCTTCTTCTATATGTCCATCTCGTGTCACGTCATTTGCATGCCTATTTCATCAACATCAATTTATCATAGTGCCATTTGTCAGCTCAGACATCAGTATATTTGATATCACTGTGACATCATGCCTCCACTTGTCTTAACATATCACTGTCATTTTATCTCATTTTCATATCATATCTCTGCCTGCTTGATCCAAAGGTTGATCTGTCTCACTCATCTGTCATATAATTCTGTTTATTTGACCATTATGTCATTCTATCTCACTATTACATCATATTTCTGGTTATTTCACCAGTACGTCATTCTATCTCGCTTTCATATATCTTTGCGAATTCGATCATTATGTCATTCCATCATGGTCATATCACATTTTTGCTTACTGTATCTAATGCATGTCATATTTTGAATAGATAATCCAGTGCACTGCTTACCTCAGTGGATAATCTGAGCAGATGCACTAGTATGTAGCCTACTTTGTGCCACAATGTGGACAAATAAACTATAATGTTGCCTACCTTGTGCCATAATTTGGGCAGATGAGCCAGAGCAGTGCAAGCAGTAATGAACCATGCATTTATTAGCTCCCCAGTCACCAGGTCGTCGCACGAAATTCCGTCCACAATAAGTCGGGGCACCTTGCATAACTCCTGCCAGTCAGAAAAACAAAAAAAAGTCAAGAACTAATTTATTTCTTTAATCAAGTAATCACATTGTTTGTTTAAACCTGAAAGCAGATGTTCAAACACGATTGTGTCACACAAAATACAGGGCCTACTTATATTTATTTTCTCTTACACGGTGTAGAATTTCTTATAGAAAAGTTCCAAATATCTAACTATACATTTTTTGTTTTTGATGTGGTTGGGGAAGACGGAATGGGAAAAGGGGGAGGGTGGATGGAGCGTGATGAAAGAAGAAATGTAGAGACAACAGAGCACAACTGAGCAACAGATGCCTAGTCTTCAAAAATATACAAGTGGCTGAATGCAGCCTTCAAGGTAAGATAATATAGCGGTGTAAAGAGACTACAGAGGTGAAGAGAGAAGAAATCAACTCCGAAGGGGGTCATGTGATGCTTGTTGATGATGGCAGATGACTGGTGGATTGGGTGTCATCCTGGACACCCCGAGCATTCCCACCCTTCTCCCATTTCTTAACAACACGGCAGTTGTGAGATTGTTTTAAATGTTTTTATTTTGGTTTTTTTTTTGTTTGAAAGGGGAGGGCACACATACATTCACATAATTTTACATTTTTTAAATTTTGTCTATTTGCAAGGAGGAGATGATACAATATTTTGATATCGGAAATCAAAATTATTATCTTGAATTAACTACATTATATACCTT
Organism: Oreohelix idahoensis; assembly: GCA_024509875.1. Taxonomy (NCBI): domain Eukaryota; kingdom Metazoa; phylum Mollusca; class Gastropoda; order Stylommatophora; family Oreohelicidae; genus Oreohelix; species Oreohelix idahoensis. Next base: position 258,426 of record JAMPIV010023228.1, on the reverse strand, counting down.
AATTATAACCCATCATATCAGAAATCAAAATTATTATCTTGAATTTACTACACTATATATACTAATTATAACCCATGAAGGGTTGAACGTGATATTTTTCTTTAATAAAGAAAATATCAAAGACAGTTCACACTGTCATTTAATTATATTTATATATAATAATAATGAAAAGTCAAAGAAAAAGCCTAGATCTACAGTGTGGATAATGCCAAGGAATTCTTCAATTTGGCATTGGCTGCCAAAAAAAGTGACAAGCTTAGCAGTCCTAGTTAAACAACAACAACAATGTCATCAATTCCCCTTACAATCCTTATAAAGCCACAACGAAAGCATGCATGTACTCAGGAGCATGCTGAAAATATTTAGCACCCAGGGCGAACCCTATCTTAGGCACCCCATCCCCATAAAGAAGCATACTTTCAATTATATTTTTAACAGTAAGTATGGTTCATTTGTCCTCATTGTGGTACAAGGTAGGAATCATTATGGTTCATTTGTCCACACTGTAGCACAAGGTAGGAAACATTATGGTTCATTTGTTCACATTGTGGCACAAGGTAGGAAACATTATGGTTCATTTGTCCACATTGTGGCACAAGGTAGGAAACATTATGGTTCATTTGTCCACATTGTGGCACAAGGTAGGAAACATCATGGTTCATTTGTCCACATTGTGGCACAAGGTAGGAAAAATTAAGGTTCATCTGTCCACATTGTGGTACATTTCATCTACTTCATTATTGACACAAGCTTCATGATGAAGACCAACAATCGTGGTGGATCCATGCTCCTGTAGGAGCAAATGGTCACATGCTTATTTTCATATATATTATTTTAAATTCTTCCAATAATGCAGTTAAGTCAGGGGGGAAGTGCAAAAGTCAGTTTTGGGTGATTCGACTGACTGAATCTTCTATTCCTTAAATCTAAAACAATTCCTTCAATCAATCACCTTCATGGTCTTCATGTGACCCTAACTGCTGCCTGTCCAACATATATCTGCCATCATGTCTAACACTTTACGTAGTTAATAAATTCCCGTCTAAAACCCCATCCACTTATTCTCATTCATTCTTATGTTCAGAAGGAGGTAGTCAACTTTCTCTGGCCATGTTATAAGAAGAAGAAAGCTGGAATACATTGTGATAAAACATAAGATGAAATACACTGTGATAAAATATAAGATGAAATACATTGTGATAAAACATAAGATGGAATACATTGTGATAAAATATAAGATGGAATACATTGTGATAAAACATAAGATGGAATAAATTGTGATAAAACATAAGATGGAATACATTGTGATAAAACATAAGATGGAATACATTGTGATAAAACATAAGATGGAATAAATTGTGATAAAACATAAGATGGAATACATTGTGATAAAACATAAGATGGAATACATTGTGATAAAACATAAGATGGAATAAGTTGTGATAAAACATAAGATGGAATACATTGTGATAAAATATAAGATGGAATACATTGTGATAAAATATAAGATGGAATACATTGTGATAAAATATAAGATGGAATACATTGTGATAAAATATAAGATGGAATACAGTGTGATAAAATATAAGATGGAATACATTGTGATAAAACATAAAATGGAATACATTGTGATAAAACATAAGATGGAATACATTGTGATAAAATATAAGATGGAATACATTGTGATAAAATATAAGATGGAATACACTGTGATAAAATATAAGATGGAATACATAAGTGATGGAAAAATAAAATATATGGAAGTGGAATACATTGTGATAAAAAAAAGATGGAATACATAAAAATATAAGATGGAATAAATTGTGATAAAACATAAGATGGAATACATTGTGATAAAACATAAGATGGAATACAATGTGATAAAACATAAGACGGAATAAGTTGTGATAAAACATAAGATGGAATAAATTGTGATAAAATATAAGATGGAATACATTGTGATAAAATATAAGATGGAATACACTGTGATAAAATATAAGATTGACGGACAAAAGAAGACAGTATCTTTTACTAATTTGGTGTTCCTGAGAAATATCAACTACTTCATTATTGTTTTATTGTTGCGACAGATGTACATAAATGAAAGTAATGAAGGGGGAATAATAAGAATTTGAGTTGCGTCAGTCTTTCTCTTCTTCTCACGATGATCTTGACTAGTCTGTTATTTGTGACATTTTTTTCTTCAGAATGTCTCTCTTTCTAAGGTTTCAGTTCTGGTTCACTTGCGCATCACCTACTAGATCTTGTACCTTGTGCATTTTGTTTTATTCAAGTTCCATCAACTGGATTTACTGGCGCTGCACTTCCAGATCTGCTTGAAAGAGGTCCGTCAAAGATCAACTTTCTTAAAGCGAAAGCCATCAACTTGTGGTAGAAGCTGAAATCATGTTTGGGCTGTCATCTATTCATTGATGTTCAAGGGTCTTTCCAATTCTACTAGCTCCAAGGTGTTAATTTTAACCCTGCATGCAGTGATGACTACATTTTCGCAAAGGTCACGTCGTAATGATTCTTGGAAAACCTCTCATCTCACACTCATAATCTTTAAAATAAATAAATAAATAAACCAACAACGTAAACACACTAAGGAGTCATGACCTCGGGCTAGCCACCTACTTTAGCCTGTAAGAAGTTTAAAGGGCCGAAACACTTGCTATAAAAAAAGAGAGAAGGTACTTCTCTGACGATCTGTGCAGTTGCTGCGCTGCCATCGTAGATTAGAACAGTATAATAATAAATAAATAAAAATTTAAAAAAAAAACATACATGCACATATAAACTATGAAGAATTGATATTTCCTACACAGACTTGTTTCTTTTTCTTTACCGTAACAGATGATTTAAACCTTGCCACTTAGTTTGTTGCTATGAACGCTGTGCCATGTTTGTTGCAGCAACGTATGCAATCGATATCACTGCTACTATTTTTAGAGACGACGCACAGATAAACAGTAGCTATAAATTTGCTGAACTGTCTCACTCCTCGCTGTCTTCTCGTCCTATATTTGATTGTTCTATTGATTTAGCATTTTTTTTAAAGTGATGTGAATTAGGGGGTCGTCCACATATGACGTCACGCAATTTTGGCTTTTTAAAAACCTCCCACCTTTGTCACATAAACGTCATTCCTTCCCCATGACGACGCTTATCTCTTACCCTCACCCCCCCCCCCCCCCTTCCTTTTGTGGTACTACTGAAAATCAACAACGTAATTGAATGTAAATTATTTACCTAGTCATCTTCATCATCATCACCTTTCAACTTCCTACGGAGCCTATGCTTTATGGTCATTCTTCCTGTCACGTGCCATCAGCTCAAGGCTTTTCCATCATCTTCAGGTCTGTCTGTAGTTCTCTTCTAAATGTATTCCCTGGTCTGCCCCTGTTACCCTAGGGATTTCAGAACAAGGACTGCCTGGCAAATCTATCAACAGGTTTGCTCAGTGCTGTATCCCATCCATCTCTAGCGTCTTCGTCTCATGTCTGGTTCTTCTGCCTTTGTCTGGTTCTTCTGTCTATGTCTGGTTCTTCTGCCTATGTCTGGTTCGTGTCATTAGTTACACATTTGTGGTATTGTCACATAACTACAATCCTTCTATTTATTACAGCGTCCATGGTTACAGCGCAGGCCTCTCGCGTCAAAGGTGCCGGGTTGGAATTCTCGCGTTCAGTTCCTGCCACAAAGAATTGGGGAAGGCCATTCTGTCACGCTGGTCCTCTCGTGGAGCCGACATTCTAGGCGGACATGTTCTACTGCTTGTTGTTTTCCTTACATGTCTGTCTGCTCGATTTTTAATTTTCTAAACAGACGGTATCTACGTTTGTAGTGGCCAGTTTTCAGTCAATTGATCTCTTCTTGATGAGTGGTATGCTTCAGTTCTGCCTCTATCAGTTTCTCTTGAAGCTGTTTCTTTTTTAACCATTGCTTGTATCTGTTCGCATGTTGCCCTGCTGTCAATGTATACTTCTCGGGGTCTCTAAAGGAGTCACGGAAAGACTGTCGCAAGTCGTATTCAGCGACTAAAATGAAGTTGTGCATCCTCATTATGTCAAACAAATTGCCCCAGAAACCACTCCTGCAAGAGCATGTGAATGCTTGATGCTGGCGTCATCCAAGGGGACCAGCCACAGTGTTAATTATATGCTGCATAAGGGGCGTACAAATTTTAAATGAAGAAACCTACCCACCACAAAAATATTTATAGAATGTGTCTTCTTCTTCTTGTTCGCTGTTGTTTAGTAATGTCTACACAAGAAGTCCGGTTCTCTGGATGTATGTTGCTGTGGTTGAAAGTTCGTCAAGACTCCCAAACAGCTTTGTGTGGATGTGCGTCTCTGTGGGCCAGTGTTCAGTCCGCAATTGACTAAGCACGTGGCAATCTTGCAGGATATGTTCGGCTGTCTGTGCTGCCTGTCCACACGTACATAGGGGTGATGGGACCAATCTCAGTCTGTATAAGTGACTGTTCAGTCTGTTATGTCCTGTTCTAATACGGAACAGGATCACCTGTTTTGCTCGATCAAGATAGTGATAGTTGTCTCTTTGTTGGTCAATTTTCCTGATGGTCTTGATAAGGGTCTTCTTTTCCTGGAATGTGATTGTTTGTTCTTTTTGTTCTCGTGTTGCTCCCTCTTTTGCTAACGTATCTGCTCTCTCATTTCCTGGTATGCCACAGTGTGATGGTATCCCCTGTAGCACTACCCTTCTTTTGATATTTACTTCACATAGGGCTTTTTATTAACTCTGGCAGTTTATCACTGTTGAGGGCTTGCAGAACTGACATTGCATCGGTAAGGAATACAACCTGCTGACATTGGCTTTTTGCGTTATTTATTATTCCTGCAGCAATGCTTAAGGCCTGTACTTCAGCAGAGTAATTTAAACAGAATATTCCAGTAGGTGAACAGGTGGATTCGTTTTCCTTGTCTGGATAGACCACATAAACTCCTGCGCCTCCGTTCTTCACTGCTCTTGTTGCAGATCCATCAGTATATACTTAGATCCATGCTTCTCTGGGGTATAGTTCTTCAATCATGTCACATGCTGCTGTGTTCCTTTGGAGAGTATTTAGCTCTCCCATGGGGCAGGTGGTAGTTATGGAGGTCTTAATGCTGAAATTTTGATGTTGTTCCCACGGGGTTGGGAGGAGTGTGGGAATTATTTCCTTAGTGATGTCTGGTAGTTCATCCTTGCATGTTCTAATCAGTTTTTTGGACCGATGCACAAAACTGCTTCTCTTCAACCTCCCACTGGCTAAATCTCTAAATCTAGTTTTCATTGGATGTGCTGGCATGTACTTGTACTTTTCTGCTTGGATCAGGGTCTTAGTGTCTCGTCTGTAGAATAAAGGTGGAATGCCTGTGATTTTTTCCATTTCGTTTATTGGTGTGGTCTTCATGGCACCCGTGATCAACCGAAGCGCTTGATAGAATGTGTGATTCCTGTATACCCACACACATTCTTTTTTTTTTATGGTCCCTAACGACTGATAGCATCATGCGCCTTCTTGCAAGAGGGCCCTCTCCTGTTTTGAATGGCTAAGTTTTATTAATTTTTTTTTTGTCTTTTAAGTTAACCTGTCCATGTTGTTTGTTGACGTTTTGGTGGTTTTAAAATTTCTACAGAATTGGAGAGGTGGGTCGAGCACTACTCTGAGCTTTACGCTAGAGACAATACCGTTACGCCTGCAGCCCTTGATGCTGTCAATAGTCTGCCAACTATGGAGGAGCTGGATGCCGAACCAACATTAGAGGAACTCAGTAAGGCCATTGATAGCTTGGCCTCTGGCAAAGCACCAGGCAGCGATGGGATTCCTCCTGATTTAATCAAATGCTGTAAGAGCACGCTATTACATCCCCTGCATAGGATGCTGTGCCAGTGCTGGGAAGAGACAACTATTCCTCAAGACATGCGAGATGCTAAGATTGTAACACTGTATAAAAATAAAGGAGACAGAAGTGATTGCAATAACTACAGAGGCATCTCTCTTCTTAGTATTGTTGGTAAGGTTTTTGCCAAAGTCATCTTAATGCGACTACACAAGTTAGCTGAGCGCATATATCCAGAGGCACAGTGTGGATTCCGAGCTGGCAGATCAACAACAGACATGATCTTCTCTCTCCGCCAGCTTCAGGAAAAATCAAGAGAGCAGAAACGACCATTATATATCGCCTTTATAGACCTCACAAAAGCATTCGACCTGGTTAGTAGGGATGGACTCTTTAAAATCCTCCTGAAATAGGCTGCCCTTCTAAAATGCTGGAAATGATAAAGTCATTCCATGACGACATGAAGGGAACAGTCCAATATGCTGGAAGCACGTCACAGCCCTTTGATATACGAAGTGGCGTTAAACAAGGCTGTGTTCTGGCTCCGACACTCTTCGGAATCTTCTTTGCCTTACTCTTGAAACATGCATTCAGAGATGCAACTGAAGGAATATGCCTTCACACTAGGTCAGATGGCCGTCTGTTTAATCTTTCAAGGCTGAAGGCAAAAACAAAAATCAGAAGGGTCACTATAAGAGACTTGTTGTTCGCTGATGATGCTGCAGTCGTCACTCAAAGCCAACAGGAGCTTCAGAGCTTGATGAATCGCTTCACTAAAGCATGCAAGGACTTTGGCCTCACAATAAGTCTAAAGAAAACGAATGTGCTGAGTCAGGATGTGGGTGCTGCACCAGTTATCACTATCGATAACTATGAATTGGCAGTGGTGCACCACTTCACATACCTAGGGTCTACCATTCAATGACAAACTCTCACTGGATACAGAAATCGACAGCCGCATTGGCAAAGCTGCAGCTACCTTTGCCCGCCTCACATCGCGTGTTTGGGGAAACTCTAAACTCACAATGAAGACCAAAGCTGCGGTATATAATGCCTGCGTCACCAGCACACTCCTATATGGCAGCGAGACCTGGACGAACCTATGCTAAGCAAGAAAGAAGGCTCAATACCTTCCATTTGCGGTGTCTACGCCGCATCCTCGGCATCTCGTGGAAAGATAAAGTGACAAATGTCGAGGTGTTGTCACGTGCTGGCCTTCAAAGTATGTATACGCTGCTTAGACAGCGCAGACTTCGTTGGCTTGGCCATGTTCGCCGCATGGAAGATGGTCGCATCCCAAAAGATATCTTCTACGGACAATTAGCAGATGGCAAGAGAACAGTTGGGCGACCACAGCTGAGGTTCAAAGATATGTGCAAGAGAGATATGAGGGCACTGGACATGGATTCAGCAACATGGGAGGATGAAGCTGCCGATCGCACTAAGTGGCGATGCTATTTACGGCACCACCTCAGATTGGGCGAAGAGAGGCTCACACAAGAAGCAGAGGTGAGGAGAAAACGTCGAAAGGAGCACCAGGAAAATAAGCAGCTGAGGGCTGCCACCTCAGGGGCGCATTCCCATAGTCAGTTATGACTGAGGGGGCTATTATTATTATTATTATTATTATTACAGAATTGGATAACAAGCCACTTGCCCAACCATCATTAGCCGCTTTTTACTGCATGCATGGTTGATGATAGTGTTCAAATAACACTTCAAAGATTGAAGTGGTATGATAAGATCACTAATGTGGAATTGATGACACGAACCAGACAAGTGCCAGTGGAACAATAGATGACACGAACCAGACAAGTGCCAGTGGAACAAGAGCTGAGAAGGACTCGCTGGCGATGGATAGGACACACATTGAGGAAACCTGTTGATAACATTACAAGGCAGTCCTTGCTCTAGAATCCCCACGGTAAGAGAAGGTATTGGATTGTTATTGTTAATCAGAATCGACCTCACTGCACTCTGGGCAAACCCACAGGTGCTCAGCAAACGTCGAAGAGTATGAATGCTAACTGTACTTGAAGCACGCTGGTTGTACACACGACGGATGCATCCTCTCTCACGTCCATTTCTGCTTGTCCCACGTTTGATGCCACACTCCAACAGCCTCATCCTTGTTGATTCATCCATTGCAGTGTCATTATCCAGCAGGCGATCATTAATAGCCATTAGTATATCTCCCTTATCCATGTCCAGTGTCCCATAATGGATGCTCTCGAGGCCAGTCTGTCAGCTCTCTCATTGCCACGTACCCCTGCATGACCATGACAGTAGATCCACATCAGTTGTTCAAGACTTGAAGATTCTACTGATGTTTTCCATTCCTGCCGCAGTCATCCGTTCTGAACTTTCCGAAGCATGGCTTGAGAGATGACAATATAACTGCCCTGGTTGATGGAGTGTCAGACTGCCACCTCAGTGCTGCAGTAGCTGCCTCTACCTCCATTCTCATGCTGGAGGTTGTTGTCATGTAGGCTCCACTCTATTCAGCGACAACCCTGCCCTTTATTCTCACAGAGAAGCCCCATCCTGATTTCTCACCACGCACTACAGACCCATCAGTGTACACAATGACGTCATCATCCCCAGCATGATCACTTATCAGCTGATTAATCTCCAACTCTGCTTTTCCATTGCCCCAAGATCTGCACCAAGATCTGCATTTTCTGCCAAGGTGATAAGGTTGATAATGTTGGATTTTTATTCCCGTTAATGATATCCACCAAAAGATAGATATAAGTGGATGGAAGCAGACATCATCATCATCATCAGTTGATAAGATCTCTATGGTGTTGTTTGCTCCACTGTAGTGTATGGAATGTCAACTTGACCTACGCAGTGGTGTGTAGACATGGATTGAGTGTACAATGTGCGAATGATGATAAGGGTTCGTGTTGTTGACAAATGTTCTTTTCTCACACTCATGTATGACTGGAAGTCATCGACACCAACGACTGTGTACCTTTTCTAAAGTTTAATTGGACGTACACACTCGACAGCACAGATAGTGACAAATCACAGGTTGGCATAATACATCATAGTACAGTGGATAAATGGTCCTGCAATGTTATGTTACATGGGCACTCATGTAGATTAATATTATAATGGACTGTCAGTAGCCAAGCCCTCAGCATCGCCCATACATATAAATCATCTGACTTCACTGACTGAGCACGTCAGCTTATAAACAATATTTCAGATGGCTTCTAAACCTAATCTCGTTTAGCGACGATTCTCCCACATAATGTTCAGCACATATTTTTTTTCATATAATAATATTGAACCGCTAATAACGGGTTCTCATGTGTAGCAGTGATCTCTGGACTAAACAAGCGATAATACGGGCATCCCCTTTCTCTTCTTGAAAGTCGCTACATGTTTTGGTTCCAAGATGGCTTCACTCGTGAACTGTCACTCACGTTTGGATGCAGATAATGAATCTGTCCTAAAGTTAGTCATTCATAAAACATTGCATTGCTCTGTAGATTTGATCATGAACAATTGACTGCATTCTACAGAATATAGTGCTGCTAGGAATCGAAGTCGTTTTCATCGAGTCAAATATATTCTCTTAGACATTCAAATCGTAACTATCGAAAATGGTGGCTTCGATCGAGAGTTCATAAGAGTGTCTTTGATTACCTTGGTAGAGGAAATATGGAACTGCCATTCCTTGGCAATATGAATAAACACTGGGTAAAGCATACACGATAGGTCTAGACGACTATCACTTTCCCCACAAATACTGAGATCACTTTTCCCGGCGACAGGCCGACATAGGAAACACACAGTCCCTATCAGGACGAAGCCAAATCACACCACACTCTAGCGACACATCCGCCGAATAGCCTTTGACCTCTCTAGAGACAACAGAACATATAGTTCGACTTAGATATGTAAAGATATACAGATATAAGACAGACTCGTCCTACTCAGACAAACAATACACATAAATTCAGGCCATAGATATTCTGAAGCAAGAACAATCTATTATTACCCAAACAACGAATAAATCGCAGTAAAATGGATTTATCCGCGGAGTTTGATCGAAGAGATGGCACAACTTTCAAGGGAAGTAACTCAATAATGACTTTCCCTTAAGCACAAAAAATTACCTATGTATAATATTGTAAGATATCAAAGACTGCACGTAACACAAGGCTAATGATGACCTGCTGGTAGTTTATCCAGTTCTCCCCTGACTTACTCCACTCTCCCCCTTTGGATACATTTTCAACCCTGGTCACCTGACCAATCGTAGCCTCTGCCTGTGCCATCCATGACACCCCTCTTGATTCTTGCTCCTTTGATGTCAGCTACATTCTCATGTAGGGGATGTCTTTTGTCGGTGGTTACCCGCATATATGCTTTTGCATGGGCCATTACATATCTGGATCTAATCGACAGCAATCCGAGCGTATCTCATTGTCACAATGAGGATATCAAGCGTATAGCCCAAAACTAGCCGCATCTTTTGAATGCGTTCCAGTCGTTCACATTGTGACACTGACAGCGTGAATGTTCCTATCCCGTACTCGATTACTGAAATTACGAGCTGATGATACAGGAGTAACAATAGTCTCTGTTCCAAGCGCGCAGCAGAAATTGTTTTTAAGGCTGCCAGTTCTCGCTTGCACTTCTGTATAATCAGTTCGACATGATACTTGAATTATAGCCCACGATCAAACGTTACTCCCAGATACTTCAGCCTGTCTTGCCTTTCTTCTGCCCATTGAAAGTGATGTCTGGAAGGTCTGCTTTCACTATGGAGTTGTTCAAAGAGCACCACATCACACAGGCCTTGTGGGGATTGACCGTTGATCCGCTTTCCTCACACCATTTAGAAACGGGCTGTAGTGTCTTTTGTATGCCTTGGCCCATTTCCTGCCTGTATGAGCCAGTTCTGTCCATTTAGTATGTCATCTGCGAAAGTTAATGTTCGTCCCAGTCCTGTTGGTTGAAAGGTTGCTACTTTCGCTGTGTAGATGTTAAACAGCACTGGTGATAGTGGATAACCCTGAGGTAGTCCCGGGCAAATGCGCATTGTTTCTGATGTCCAAGTTCCCAAGCGAAATGCAACTCATCTCTCCATTAAGGCAGCTGCTTTCCACCTAGTTATCCAGCGGTTTACACCACATGCCATTATACAGCCTATTAGTGTTGCAAAGTCCACACTGTTATAAGCATCCTCTTGGTCAATTGCGACAGCCACCGTTTCTCTTTTACCCTGGAATCCCTCCTACACATTGTATTCAAAAGTTCCAGCGTTACCCCATGATGTTTTCATAGGCCTATAGCTAGCTACCGAGGGTATCAAGAAGGATGTGTGCATTTTCGAGGTGGCTCATTACTTGTCTTGTACTATCTTTTCAAGTAATTTACCATAGACATTCTGTAGTGTGATAATTCGATAGCTGATGAGCAGTTTGGGATCTTTGCCAGGTTTAGGAAGTGGCCGAATGTAACTCTGTAGCCAGTCTTCCGGTACCTCAGCGTTCTGTATGCTGTTATTGAAATCGCTCACCATATTTATAATGGCTGTGTCGTCGAGCTGTTTAATGTGATGGTATTGTACACCATCAGGACCCGGAGCAGTGTTTCTGCTGGTTTTCAATCTGTACACCACTTCCTCTTCAGAAATGAGATCGAAGTATATCTGGCCCCTTAGGGCATTTTCCAGCACACTGTTCTTTTATTTTCAAGCGGGCACTTTTGCCACTTTTATCCGTTTGCTCCACATATCGATTGAATAATGCTCTTCCCTTCTCTTCGTCCGTCTTCAGGCTTAGTCCCGTACAGCTTTTGATATTAGGGAAGGGTTGACTTGCACTTTTCCTATTCATTCTTCGATGTAAGGACCAGAATTTATGTAGGGTTTTTTCTGTGCCCTCCTGTGTCAAAAAGTCCTAAAACACTTTATCCTTGGCTTCCCCTACCAAGTTCTTGAATCTATTAAAGGCTCTTTGCTTTTTCTCCTTCATCTCTTCAACCTCTCCCTCATTCATCATTCTTCGTGCTTTACGCCATTCCTTTGTTGCTCTTTCCTTTTCTATCCATGCTTCCTCCACCATCTTATTCCACCAGGGAGGTTGGGTGAAAAGTGTTCTCGCTGTCTTTTGTTTGGCATTTTGACGCAATGTATGTAATGGGTTGTTACAGTCGTGTGGGACTGTAGGATACTTGAAGGTATGCTTAGGTTTTCTGTGTCTAGTGGTCCTACCCTTTGCAATGAGTATGACGCAAGGTAGGTGATCACTTTCCTGTGCACCTAATACATCCCAACGTGCCATGGTGGTGGCAGCACTAGAGATGAATGCCAGATCTATGACACCATTTGTATCCCCAGGTTTAGTTGCCAGTCTAGTTGGGCGTCCATCATTCAGGATGGCAAGGTTTAGGTTAAGTAATGCCTGGCTCAAAGCTATACCCTGCCTATTTTCCGTGATGTTCCCCCACTCCTTGGATCTAGCATTGAAATCGCCAGCAATTAAACACCTTATGTTAGAATCTTCAGACAATTCCGCCAGAAAATTCCAATCACTCTCTGCTGTAAGATGGTCGACATGAGCATATAAATTGTAGACTCGCCACTCCTGACCGCCTATATTCACAGCAATCCCCTGCAATTCCGCATCCTCACTAGTTTGGGAACTTGTATCCAGCCACGTATGAGGGAGCTCATGTTTTACATATATAGCTTGCCCTCGTCTACCAGGCCCACATGGATTGGAGTAACATCTGTAGCCTGGGCAATTGATAACACTATTGGCTTTTAAATTTGTCTCCTGGATCATGAGGATATCGAAATTGTAGATGATTGTTTGTATAATGGCTGCACGTTGATTGGCACTTCGACAATTCCAGTATCCTATACGCACATATTTCATCGAGATGCGATCTGCTTTCTTTCTGAACCTTCTCTTTCCTGCCCTTCTTTTTCTCTCTCTCTCCTCTTCTCTCCCCTACCTCTCCTTCTGCATTTGTATTTCCTCATTTCATTTGCTGCAGGTATCGACGACAGAGCACGATCTCCGTAGCTCCCGCGATGATTCTGGATAGTTAAAATTCTCATGGTGTATTTGCAATAAATGGTGGAAATATTCGGTCACCCTGGTAGAGCCACCATACCAGGGAAGAGGCAAGGGATGTCCTTACGGAGTCCATCTGCCTGATGCCGTCCCGCTCGATCTCCAGACAGCCAATGTTTGCGACTGCTTAGGCCACTGTTCCCTTCTTGTTCCAGAGATAGTACTTTCTGCTGGTACCACCAATAACTGATAAAGAATAGAAACGAAACGCTCTCCTGAGTATTGCGTTTCCCGACACATACTTATGTGTCCCCTTTCTTCTATTCTACCAACCCATTTATCTCAGAATTTACCCTCGATGAGAATTAAGTTTAATCCCTCAGGATAAAACTTTCTTTACATTTAAATTGAATAGCTTTAGCTTTACATTACATTTAAATGAAAAGGTTAATAGTACAGATAGAATATGTTTACATTTACATTTCCACTGATTGAAAAGTGTTCACTGTATAAATTGAATATGTTTTCATTTACGTTTACACTGATTGACAAGTTTGAAACTTTCATTAATTTTAAAATGAATATTTTCACAAAGACATTTACACGGGTTTGGAACTGTAAGTACTATACTTAGAATGTACATCATTTCTTTCATCTTTTCCTCCCTGATCCATATGGAACTCGGGACTACTTTATGCTTTTAGTTCTCTTTACGAAACTATCAATAAAGCAATCACCAGCCCGTGCAGTGGTGGCTCATGAATCATCATTCTATACGCTGAGGTTGCCAGCTTCAAATGACTGGGACATCCACTAGCGATTTTCACATATTAAAATTCACATGGTAATTTACATATATATGTTAGTTCACATGTTAGTAATAAAATATAGAATGTAAAATCACAACTTACGCCAATCCTGGCTCACAGACGTTTTGCTCAGATGAACAAAAGGCACTGGCTGTTTGCCTTATTTCACGTGTACTTGGGGTCGTTAATTTGAATTTTAATTCCCTTTCTGACTCCGTTTCCTTCAGTTTCATCAGACAGCGGCTTTCCTTATTAAAATGATAGAGATTTCCTGGGCTGAATTGTAAGTCCTGATGAATACTCCAATAAAAAGTGTCCGGTCTGATAAATGGAAATTCTGATTTTTCCGGTTCAAGATGTCCGACACAGTTTGTAATTCGAGATTTTGGAGTTTTTTCCCGCTTTACTGCAATTTTTCGTAAGTGATTGACTTGGTACGAGCCATTGGGTTCATGTGAGGAGACTTCCCCCATGTTTTGTGCTACATGCAATGTCTGCATGTTGCGTATATACCGGAATGAGGGCATGATTTTGGAATGTTCAGCTAACGACACTGTCAGCCATCTTGTCATGTCAGAAAATTCTGTTCACAAAAAGATTACGTGTACTTTCTTCACATGCTTTACTATAATGGCGTCATCAACAAATGTCTTCACTTCGTATAAAGCATGTAGTCTTGGTTGACAATCCACCTAAGAGAAGGACAACTTCACACAAACCCAGGTAGGAAAGACTCGTTAGTCCAGAAAGATAGCTCTCATAGGAGAGACAACTCTGATGTAAAACAACTGCTGCCTTGTAGGAAGGTCACGGAAAACCGGAGGCTAGGGAAGCAGTCCCGAACAAATGCATGCTGAAGACGGATGCACTGGGCCGCAAGGCGCACAACATAGTGCAACGCAAACCGCCATGAGATGACAGACACAGATATGACTCAACGAGATAGTGCTCGACCCAAGGAGTCCCGCCAGGTGGGAAGCCGGACTCCCTGCCTCGAAGGGGTCCACCCAAGGCTACTGGTGGTCACTTATCTCTGCATCGTGCAGCCAGGGCGCAGAATATTAGAGAAAATGAGACTGGACAAAACACCCAGGACTATCCAGAAAAGAACAGGTCATCATTTTTCGACTGCGCACTGGGCACAACAGATTGAGATACCATCTGTACCACAAATACAAAATTGGTGCAACAGATCTCTGCACCTGCGGTACCAGCCCGATGACAGTCGAACACCTGCTGCAGTACTGCCCAACCTACAGTAATGAACGGGGTAGCATATGGCAACAACCTACTTCTGTCAACGAAAAACTGTTTGGAGATGTCGGGAACCTTGAGTTGACTGCTGCCTTTATTAGAGTCATAAATGTGGAAGTCTGAAGGCGAACGAGGAAGAAGAAGAAGAAGAAGAATTCTAACTGGCTGGTGTCTTTGGCAAGCGTGAATCTCACAGTGAAAAAAACCATTGAAATGTGTCAGGTTATATTCACTGTTATACCCCACTCTGTTTGTTATGGAGCTCAAATGATCAGCCAATATGATATGAATATTTTGCATGACTCATCAAGTGCAAAATTTCAAACATTAATTTTCTGAAAATGGGCTGTAAACTTCTGATTTCCCTGTGTACCAACTTATAAACGCATCGGTAACCTCACACGACAATGTGTGTAAGATTTAACAAATTATTACTTTTGCTAAAGTAATGTCTTATCTGTTGCTTGAGCACACACAAAATCCGTCTCTTTATAACCTTGGCGGAGACGCACCCGTGCCTTATCAGTGATTAAGCAGATTGCGCTGGGCGATGTACGTGTTAATCTGTGTACTGATATCGGCCGCACCTGCGATTAACCAACTTGGTTGTCAATAATGTTCTCTCAGCCGCTCCTGCAAATGTTTAGTATTATCATCCACAAGGAGTGTCAGATAAACAGACAAGACACAATATCAAATATCTGCTACTTAGCAGAGAAAGAAAGGAAAAAAGGGCGACAATTGAAAGCACGCAATAAAATCCATACCACAAATGTACCGATTCCTGCCGTAGTTTTTTTTTTTTTTTTTTTTTTTTTTTTTTTTTTTTTTTTTGCGTACGCCCGCTAATACTCGAGGCGAAATCTCAGGTTATTACTATGTCTAACCTGACATTGATTTTACGTGAGTATCCCTTTTTACTTGTACAGAGACAGGTGTCCCTCGCCATTCAGGCAAATACTCTCCGATTTCGGAGGTACCCATTGCAGCTGGGTCGGCTCAGGAGCCGCCAATCCCTGGTCGACAACACTCCTTCAAATGTCCTCGCCAGGTCTCGAGTTAATCCAGTCCTATTCCCGGTCGACGAAAAATCCTCAAATGCCGTCGCCCGGGTTTGATCCTGAATCACCCGGTCGCCAGAGCGGTGTTGTAACCACTACGCTAGCGCGGCTCCAACCTGCCGTAGTGAAACAGAGATTAAGAAGAAGAAGGGGTCGCTCCAATCCATTCTGTGACAGAGGCTCAAGTTCAGGTTTCAGAGTATCTGAAATTTGAAGTAAGTGCAGCCTATATGTTAAATTTTTTCTCAACTGTACGATTTGCTCCCTCCAATTCCATGTATTGTCGCTGATGATGTAATAAGGTGAATTTTTTGTAAGCTAGCTAGTGGTTTTTACTGGGACCGAGGAAAATTTACCTTTAATTCTGGGGATATCGCGCTCCCAAATGCTCGCTGGAAAGTCCAAACATTTCCCCAACTAAAAAATTATTTCTTTTTTTACCATTTGTCACATACAATAAAGATCTACCCAATGAGCGCCTTAGGTCTACCAGTAGATCAAGATCGACCAGTTACCGACCCCTGGTATAAAGTGTTACATATAAGTCGAATAGAAATATCAGGTTAACAAACACTCTGTCACACACGCACCATTAATTATTACCGTTTCCTTTATCGCTCCCTATTAAGCACGGGGCCACAACTGTAGCTATTTCCCTTGTGATGACCACAATGTCTTCATCAGGGGCAGTTGTACGAAAACAGTTAGGGACAGAAAGTAAGAACTCATTTGCATGATGCATAGTTGATACAGCCCGTTGTTGTTGCCAGGGGTCTCTGATGAGACAAAGATAGAATGAAAATACTGCATCCTCAGGCATGTCGTACATGGCGACTTGTACGATGTTGTTTATGGACCTGCATTACGCATCATGTAAAACACATTGCCACAGAGAGCGACGCTGTAAGAGCAGGAACATGATTGGTCCAGTCTTCATGTAACGTAACCAGCTGCAGTAATGGCTCCCTGCTCCATATGACACGCAAAGGAAAAAAGATGATGATAATAGAAAAGAAAATGATAAAAATAGATAAAAAAGATCACTGTTGCCACTCGGGATATGCCACGAGAACACAAGAAAAATCAGAACAGGAAGAGTGAAAGACAGGGTTAGCTAATCTTACCTTCGGTCTCATCCATTCCACGTCCTTGTCTATCTTAGAAAAATACAAGGACTTTGTTGTGGCGGGAAACTCAGGGTCCTCAAACAGAACACCTTTAGTTAAACAGTTTTTCTTGATGGACGAGTAGTTCTGGTTTCTGAAGGAGGTAGGCATGTCTGTGGGAAAGATACAAACGTTGTATTTAGTTGTCTCCACTGAATATCACGTTTTATCAATAGTCTTCATAGAGTATTGGTTTGGTTTGGTATGAAGGATTATCTTCATTGCATACAGGCAACTCTATCAGTACTCCTATTCCCTCCCTTAGATCACACAAGGAGGAGCTCAGCATAGTGCACGAACTCCGTAGCACCGGCGAGAATTCCAATGTGTGTACATAGGAATCACACATTCTTTAAATATTTTTGTGGTGGGTAGGTTTCCTAATTTTTTAATTTTGACAGGGCAGCGGCCGTATGGCCTACTCTTTACGATTTCCAACGGCCGAATGATTTTTAACGTGCACAACTTACACACGGGACCTCCTATTTCTGTCGTCCTTATCCGAGAAGGCTAGGCATCCGATCTCACTACCCAGGAGACCAGGGGGGGGGGAGGGGGAGTATGACATCATTAGGACCACTGGTTCTGAAAAAAGTCCATAAATGATATTCCCTACTAGGAATCTAACCCGGTACCTTTCTAATTCGAGGCGGACGCCATACCTCTTAGCCACTCCGACAACCCCCACCCCAGCCCCCCCAACAGTATTATTTGACGGAAATATTTTCCTAACATGTCCCGTTATTTTACTGAACTATCTTCATAACATGTCCCGTTATTTTACTGAACTATTTTCATAACATGAACCGTTATGCTACGGAACTATTTTCCTGACATGTCTTGTTGTGTTACTGAACTATTTTCCTAACATGTCCCGTTATCTTACTGGACTATTTTCCAAACATGTCTCGTTAGGTAACTGAACTATTTTCCTGACATGTCCCATTATGTTACTAAACTGTTGGCCTGACATGTCCCGTTATGTTACTGAACTATTGTCCTGACATGTCCCGTTATGTTACTGAACTGTTGTCCTGACATGTCCCGTTATGTTACTGAACTATTGTCCTGACATGTCCCGTTATGTTACTAAACTTTTGTCCTGACATGTCCCGTTATGTTACTGAACTATTGTCCTGACATGTCCCTTTATGTTACTGAACTGTTGTCCTGACATGCCCCGTTATGTTACTGAACTATTGTCCTGACATGTCCCGTTATGTTACTGAACTGTTGTCCTGACATGTCCCGTTATGTTACTAAACTGTTGTCCTGACATGTCCCGTTATGTTACTGAACTATTGTCCTGACATGTCCCGTTATGTTACTGAACTGTTGTCCTGACATGTCCCGTTATGTTACTGAACTGTTGTCCTGACATGTCCCGTTATGTTACTAAACTGTTGTCCTGACATGTCTCGTTATGTTACTGAACTATTGTCCTGACATGTCCCGTTATGTTACTGAACTATTGTCCTGACATGTCCCGTTATGTTACTAGACTTTTGTCCTGACATGTCCCGTTATGTTACTGAACTATTGTCCTGACATGTCCCTTTATGTTACTGAACTGTTGTCCTGACATGTCCCGTTATGTTACTGAACTGTTGTCCTGACATGTCCCGTTATGTTACTGAACTGTTGTCCTGACATGTCCCGTTATGTTACTGAACTTTTGTCCTGACATGTCCCGTTATGTTACTGAACTATTGTCCTGACATGTCCCTTTATGTTACTGAACTGTTGTCCTGACATGTCCCGTTATGTTACTGAACTGTTGTCCTGACATGTCCCGTTATGTTACTAAACTTTTGTCCTGACATGTCCCGTTATGTTACTGAGCTATTGTCCTGACATGTCCCGTTATGTTACTGAACTTTTGTCCTGACATGTCCCGTTATGTTACTGAACTGTTGTCCTGACATGTCCCGTTATGTTACTGAACTGTTGTCCTGACATGTCCCGTTATGTTACTAAACTTTTGTCCTGACATGTCCCGTTATGTTACTGAACTATTGTCCTGACATGTCCCGTTATGTTACTGAACTTTTGTCCTGACATGTCCCGTTATGTTACTGAACTTTTGTCCTGACATGTCCCGTTATGTTACTGAACTGTTGTCCTGACATGTCCCGTTATGTTACTGAACTGTTGTCCTGACATGTCCCGTTATGTTACTGAACTGTTGTCCTGACATGTCCCGTTATGTTATGTACAATTTCCTTCATCCACCATCGTCATTATTACGCTTCTCCTCCCCAAGAGAATAGGTCCTGCTAAAGTCTTATTGTCCTGCTAAAGTCTTATTGCCCTGCTAAAGTCTTATTGTCCTGCTAAATGATAGCTCCTGTGAGAGGATTGTTATTGAGGATTCTTTATAGCGCTGAGTTTAATAAGAGTACTTTAGGCCATGAATCATGATAGCTCCTGTGAGAGGATTGTTATTGAGGATTCTTTATAGAGATGAGTTTAATAAGAGTACTTTAGGCCATGAATCATGATAGCTCCTGTGAGAGGATTGTTATTGAGGATTCTTTATAGCGCTGAGTTTAATAAGAGTACTTTAGGCCATGAATCATGATAGCTCCTGTGAGAGGATTGTTATTGAGGATTCTTTATAGCGCTGAGTTTAATAAGAGTACTTTAGGCCATGAATCATGATAGCTCCTGTGAGAGGATTGTTATTGAGGATTCTTTAGAACGCTGAGTTTAATATGAGTACTCTAGGCCATGTATTATGATATCATTGTAGCTGCCGAGTGCGCAGTTATTATATAGATATTTTATATCCTGTGTTGTGAGTGTCGGTTCCAACACGCACTCACTATCACCTATTGCAAAGCGTACAAGCTGGCCACCCTACTTGCAACACTAAAGTCTTATTGCCCTGCTAAAGTCTTATTGTCCTGCTAAAGTCTTATTGTCCTGCTAAAGTCTTATTGTCCTGCTAAAGTCTTATTGTCCTGCTAAAGTCTTATAGCCCTGCTAAAGTCTTATTGTCCTGCTAAACTCTTATTGTCCTGCTAAAGTCTTATTGTCCTGCTAAAGTCTTATTGTCCTGCTAAAGTCTTATTGCCCTGCTAAAGTCTTATTGTCCTGCTAAAGTCTTATTGCCCTGCTAAAGTCTTCTTGCCCTGCTAAAGTCTTCTTGTCCTGCTAAAGTCTTATTGTCCTGCTAAAGTCTTATTGTCCTGCTAAAGTCTTATTGTCCTGCTAAAGTCTTATTGCCCTGCTAAAGTCTTATTGCCCTGCTAAAGTCTTATTGCCCTGCTAAAGTCTTATTGTCCTGCTAAAGCCTTATTGCCCTGCTAAAGTCTTATTGTCCTGCTAAAGTCTTATTGCCCTGCTAAAGTCTTATTGTCCTGCTAAAGTCTTATTGTCCTGCTAAAGTCTTATTGTCCTGCTAAAGTCTTATTGCCCTGCTAAAGTCTTATTGTCCTGCAAAAGTCTTATTGCCCTGCTAAAGTCTTATTGTCCTGCTAAAGTCTTATTGTCCTGCTAAAGTCTTATTGTCCTGCTAAAGTCTTATTGTCATGCTAAAGTCTTACTGTCCTGCTAAAGTCTTATTGCCCTGCTAAAGTCTTATTGTCCTGCTAAAGTCTTATTGTCCCACTAAAGTCTTATTGTCCTGCTAAAGTCTTATTGTCCTGCTAAAGTCTTATTGTACTGCTAAAGTCTTATTGTCCTGCTAAAGTCTTACTGTCCTGCTAACGTCTTATTGTCCTGCTAAAGTCTTACTGTCCTGCTAAAGTCTTATTGTCCTGCTAAAGTCTTACTGTCCTGCTAAAGTCTTATTGTCCTGCTAAAGTCTTATTGTCCTGCTAAAGTCTTATTGTCCTGCTAAAGTCTTATTGTCCTGCTAAAGTCTTATTGTCCTGCTAAAGTCTTATTATCCTGCTAAAGTCTTATTGTCCTGCTAACGTCTTATTGTCCTGCTAAAGTCTTACTGTCCTGCTAAAGTCTTATTGTCCTGCTAAAGTCTTACTGTCCTGCTAAAGTCTTATTGTCCTGCTAAAGTCTTATTGTCCTGCTAAAGTCTTATTGTCCTGCTAAAGTCTTATTGTCCTGCTAAAGTCTTATTGTCCTGCTAAAGTCTTATTGTCCTGCTAAAGTCTTATTATCCTGCTAAAGTCTTTCCTTGTCTTCTTTATCCCTTCCACGTACGCAGATAATTCCTTTCTCTATCTTCTTCTCCATCTCCTTCCCCATCTCCTTCCCCATCTCCATGTTCGGCTTTTATTTCATGCCCTCCAAATCGTGTATCACTTCTGTTACTTTTCTGTCTTTCTCTCTTAAGCGTACCTCCAATTGGTTATTTTCCTTAATTATAGATTACCCACAAGCCTGTGATCTCATCGTGTTTTAATTTCCCTAAGATGCTAGCCGAACTAAAAATAAAATGACAGAAGGACACCGTTGTGAGGGAAAACAATGGTAAACAGCAAGAACTGACACACGTGATCCGTTTGGTCATGCGTTGAAGAGCTAATAGTGCTGCCCAATTGAGTGAAGCTTATAAATCACGTGTAGACGAAGTCAATACGGAAGTGCATGACAACCTTTGATTAATAACTGATCCAAATTAGTGCTTGTCAGACGTTTGAAAATATATTGCCTGGTATTGCGCGAGTTCGTTTTATGCTAATCTTAGGGGACAGCTAGAATTGGACAAACATCATCAGCAATGTTGTTCTGTCCCTGTGGAACAAAAGATCTACAATTCTTTATAAATATTACACATACACACACACACACACACACACATAAAGGTATGTTTTCAGGCACTCGCGAATAATAAAGAAGTAGAAAGCTAGACAACAGAAAAGCAACAGACGTGAGTGGCTTACCAGGGCATTGAACGCAGGACTTTCTGTGCGACATTCTCGACTAGCAATGGAAGCGATTCCTCCCTGCCAGCTAGCACCCCAAAAATAATGCTTCGATGACAGGGGTTATTAGTGCAACCAGCAACACATAACACCGGAAGTTTGCCTAGGGCAATCCAGCCTATTAATGACGCAATCACTTCTGTTGTTCTATTATATAGAATAGTTTTTTTTTAAATTAATAAAGAAACATATCCCGTTCAACCTCTGATGGGTTATAATTAGGATATATATTGTTTTCAATTCCAAATAACATGAACAACTGCCGATATGAAAAAGTGGCATCACATTTGTCAAAAAAAACTAAAAAAAACAAAAAAAAAACACACACACACGAACAAACAAATCAAGAAGAAACTGTACAAGAATAACATTAAAGTGGAGGGAGGGGGGGGGGGGGAAGGCCTGGTGGTTCTAGTTATATCTGACTTTGGTGGTTCTAGTTATATCTGACTTTGGTGGTTCTAGTTATATCTGACTTTGGTGGTTCTAGTTATATCTGACTTTGGTGGTTCTAGTTATATCTGACTTTGGTGGTTCTAGTTATATCTGACTTTGGTGGTTCCAGTTATATCTGACTTTGGTGGTTCCAGTTATATCTGACTTTGGTGGTTCTAGTTATATCTGACTTTGGTGGTTCTAGTTATATCTGACTTTGGTGGTTCCAGTTATATCTGACTTTGGTGGTTCCAGTTATATAACTGACTTTGGTGGTTCCAGTTATATCTGACTTTGGTGGTTCCAGTTATATCTGACTTTGGTGGTTCCAGTTATATAACTGACTTTGGTAGTTCCAGTTATATCTGACTTTGGTGGTTCCAGTTATATAACTGACTTTGGTGGTTCCAGTTATATCTGACTTTGGTGGTTCCAGTTATATCTGACTTTGGTGGTTCCAGTTATATCTGACTTTGGTGGTTCCAGTTATATCTGACTTTGGTGGTTCCAGTTATATCTGACTTTGGTGGTTCTAGTTATATCTGACTTTGGTGGTTCCAGTTATATCTGACTTTGGTGGTTCCAGTTATATATGACTTTGGTGGTTCCAGTTATATCTGACTTTGGTGGTTCCAGTTATATAACTGACTTTGGTGGTTCCAGTTATATCTGACTTTGGTGGTTCCAGTTATATCTGACTTTGGTGGTTCCAGTTATATCTGACTTTGGTGGTTCCAGTTATATAACTGACTTTGGTGGTTCCAGTTATATCTGACTTTGGTGGTTCCAGTTATATAACTGACTTTGGTGGTTCCAGTTATATCTGACTTTGGTGGTTCCAGTTATATAACTGACTTTGGTGGTTCCAGTTATATCTGACTTTGGTGGTTCCAGTTATATCTGACTTTGGTGGTTCTAGTTATATCTGACTTTGGTGGTTCCAGTTATATATCTGACTTTGGTGGTTCTAGTTATATCTGACTTTGGTGGTTCCAGTTATATCTGACTTTGGTGGTTCTAGTTATATAACTGACTTTGGTGGTTCCAGTTATATCTGACTTTGGTGGTTCCCGTTATATCTGACTTTGGTGGTTCTAGTTATATAACTGACTTTGGTGGTTCCAGTTATATAACTGACATGGAATATTATATCATAAATGCAATAGTGTACATATATATTTACTATACTAGTAGTTTTATTAAAATGTTCTAGTAGTCATCTACTTGGGAGGATAGTTAATGTTTGTGCTGTTGGGGTGGCCTCATCACACCTGTCTATATTGACTACACAGTGTCCAGAAAATGGTGGGAATTTTTATGAGGGTATTAGTAACTAAACGGGGTTGGTGAATGTCCAGCAGACCAGAGGCTCACTCATCTTTTAGTTGTAGCTCTGGTGCTGAAATCTGGTGATCCCACCTCTCTGTGCTGGCGGGCAATAATGGTGGTCTCTGTCACAAGTTCTGCACAGATACACTCGAGTAAAGTCACCAACTGAATAGTCACTGCTTGGTTGACAACAGAAACTCGCAGCTCTGCAATCAAAGTATGGGCCATGTGTCAAAATCTATTCTCTACCCACGTCTGGACACAACACTGACACAACAACCACATCATACAGACAGGTCAGATCTCTCTGACCAAACAGCACATTTACCATGGTGGTTTTACATCAGATAGATCCTCCCAGACTATAGATTCTGAAAAATATTTATTAGTTTTCTGCTCTAAAAGAGGATAGGTAATATGTTTCATTATTCTCAACACTTGATCTGTCTTGCCTAACTCTGGCTGGAGTTTATGTACATTGTTGGTCCCTAGACCCTGACTTGGGCGGGGGGTCTAGAGCAAATCCCTACTTGTTTGTAAGGCTAGATTTCGATATGGCAGTATCAAATCACTCGAACATGAAACAATATTCAAAATATATAAGGAAATAATTTCAATCTTACCAGATTATGAATAAATAACACAGAATTGCTAGCAAAACTCAGCTGAGCTGCTGGCTATAGTATGGCGTCCCTAAATTTATTACACTTTCTTTCATATGGAAATCACCACACTTTAAAATCTGTGTCTATCACTGAACAACTATTGAAGAATGGCCCCACTTTCGCGTCTGAGCGCTAATGATATGGTTGTCTGTGGCCAATCACTGCCTAGGTTTATTTTAAATTCAAATTTCCTACCATAAAGTCATTTCAGTCATGCTTCAGTCAAGTATGGATGGTTATCTGTTAGTCTGTCCGTCTCTACTTGTGTTTCTACAAAATGTACTCGATTTTTGAACCAACCTTTCTCTCCCCTCCAAAATTTTGTCGTTAAAAGTTATATTTAGACACAGCTACCACCCAAAAACCCTCTCCTCCATACTAAGTAAATTTGAACACCTGCGTTTCGAGGTCGTGTTTTTTTTGTGCAATTAGCGACACTTTTAGATTCAATACAGTTCGTCGATGATGTGAACAACACTGTCTTTTGTCATTATCTTCAATATTATCTATCCGTCTGTAAAAGTAAGAACATATTAGTTCACTGCTCAGAATAGGCCATCCGGCCAGCTAATTTTTATATTCCTAACATTAATATTAAGAAAAAAGTACTTTTTAATTTTTGTAATATTCCTAACATCTGCGTTTTAGCCGCTGAATTCAAATCAAGGGCTTGGTATTGCAAAAGCGTCCAATAAATGACTGTGGCGTATTATATCTAAGGTCCCTTCTGTCGAGTTGCTTACTTTTTATGTCAACTTGGGACACGTGACTTTTCTCCGTTTCCTCCCCCCCCCCAAATTGCGTCTCCTTAGCCTTTCTAGTCTCACGCAATCTTTCCAGTCATATTTTTTTCCTTTTTGATCCTCCGTTCCCCTCCTGTCTAGCAAGTCAATTAATGGAGGATGATGACCCGCGGTCTAGGCGATCATGTACTATTCGCAGCCTACGCATTATGTTTTTATCCTTAAATGTTATCTTTGGGGGGATTTTACCGTTGTATCTCTGTCAATTTCACTACACATCTCCCCACTTGAAAACATGCCTATGGCAAGTTCCAAAACCAGCGATACACATAGGTAAAATTACTCCTCACGTCTGCCACTACTCTAATTTTGATCACAGGGGTGCCGACTGAGGAAATCTGCACCGACATTCAATTTGCCTGGGATATATTGGATACTGAACTGATAAGGTTGAAGCAATAAAGACCACCTCAGCAATCTTGCGTTTTCATGCTTAGCCTGAGACAAGAACACGAGAGGCTGATGGTCCGTCTCCACCACAAAAGTCCTACCATACAGATAGATTTGAAACTTCTTTATTGCCCAGATTAACGCTAAACATTCTTTTTCGCTTGTGGAGTATCCTTGTTCCGCCTTATTCAATTTGCGGCTTGCATAAGCGACTGGTTTCAGTTCCCCATCAGGTGAAGATGATCTTTGCAACAAAGCCCCTCTGAGTCCTACATTACTTGCATCGGTTCTTAAGACAAAGTCCTGTGTCAAATCAGGCAGTTTGAGAATAGGCTTGCTAGTGAGTTTTTTCCTTTAACTCTTGGAACGCTAGTTCACATTGTGCAGTCCAAATAATTTTATCTGGAAGTCCCTTGCGAGTCAGATCAGTCAGAGGAGCACATATAGCGTTAAAATTTTTGATGTATTTCTGATAAAATCCGCATAACGACACGAATGATCGCACGTCCTTTTTTGTTTGCGGCCTAGGTGCTCTCTGCAGTTTTTCCAAATTCTTAGGATCAGGGGTCATATTACCCTGATATACAGTGTGCCCCAAGAATTCCAACTCTTTGCATCCAATACAACATTTTGTTGGCCTAGCAGTTAAGTTCGCCTCCCGAAGTCTATCAAGCCTTGTTCAGTCTGGCAAATAACTGTTTTGTGTCTGGTAATGGATCCACTTGTCCTTCTGTGACAGCATTCAGTTTCCTGTAATCTATGCACAGTCTGTGTTCCCCAGACGGTTTTCTCAACAAAACGACACTAGAACTAAAAGATGATTCACTGTGCGAAATAATCCCCTCCTTCAACAAATACTCTATTTCTTCCTTCAATGCCTTCTCCTTCGCGAACGGAATAGAATAGGCTCTCATACAGATTGGGTTTGAGTCTACCAGTTTCATGTCATACTGTAGCAAATTTGTATGGCCTGGTTTATCTGTTAATACATCTGTATGTTCCTCCAGAACCTTTTGAACTCTCTCCCTCTGGTTTTTAGTCAGGTGCTTACTGACTTTTACCTGTGCTGCTGTTTCACAAGGATGTAATGGGTATTCATGTGAGGTGAGTGGTTCTTTTTGCATCTGGGTTGCAATAGCCAAGGTCAATAAGGGGGTGCTTTCCTGGAGTGGTCTGTCCAGATACTTCTTTAACAGGTTTACATGATAAACTTTTTTCCTTCCCCTTTTTGTCAATTTTATAGTTTGTTCTAGACACCTTCTCTAGAACCGTATATGGACCTTGCCAACCAATTTGTAATTTATTCTGGCTTCCGGGTAGTAGAAGCAGCACCTTCTCTCCGACTGCCAGTTCCCTGTCCTTTGCCTTCCTATTAAAATATGCTGCATGTTTCTTCCTGGCTTGTTTCAAATTATCATTTGCCAGTTTCCATCCAGCTTTCAAACGAGTGGTCAGTTCGTTCACATATTGATACGATGAGGTAACAGTCTCTTCCGCCTTCTCATCTGTCCAGGTCCTTAATAAAGCTTCTAAAGGACCTTTTATTGGTCTCTCCCAAATAGCAGAGTTGCGGGAGCCATCCCGGTTGAACTATGTGGTACCTCCCGGTAAGCAAACAATGCGGCGGGCAGGAATTGATCCCACAGATCCGGTTTTTCGTGTGCCAGCTTTCTCAGGATAGAAAATGAGAGTCCCGTTGAACCTCTCTACCTGGCCGTTCCCTTGTGGATGGTACGGACTACAATGAAAGTGTCTGGCTTGAAATAGCTTAAAAACTTCTTCCGTTAGTTTCCCCTTGAACTGAGAACCATTATCCGTCAAGATTTGATGCGGGAATCCTAATCGGGTAAATATTGTAAGTAGTGCCTCTGCTACATGTTTTGAATCAATTGATGGCAGGGCTACCGCCTCTCCCCACATAGAACAAGTGTCCACCAGAGTAAGGATGTAACTGTTCCTCCTCTTGGTCCGAGTGAGAGGTCCTACAATATCCACTGCAACCCTCTCAAAAGGTGTTCCCACTATGGGCATTTCCCCTAGAGTTGCAGGAGCAGTCCAGTGCTTTGGAGCTACCCTTTGACATTCTGGGCAGGATTTGACATATCTTTTTATATCCTCCGTTATCCCTGGCCAGAAGTAATGACAAGCTATACGCTGTCCTGTGGCGCTGATCCCCATGTGACCACTGAAGGGAATCGCATGCCCGAGTTCCATCACTTTATCTCTATATGAAGTGGGAAGAACCAGCTGGTTGTGACCATTTGTTCCAGTTCCGGCCTTCCTGTATAAAAGTTTGTTCTTCATGAAATATTCCCCCTTGCTCGGAGGTGTGTGGCATTTGGGCAATTTTTTAAAACATGGCTTGAGTGTCCTATCCTCAGCCTGCGCCTTCCTCATCTCCTCTGGATGAGCATTTATAGGTTCACCTTCTTCCTCCTTCTTCTGTGACCTGGTCTGCACTGTCGCCATGATCACAGGTTTCTCGGGATTCCCCAAGAAGACGTATCTACACCCCAATATCAGAGGGTAGATTGGTTCATCTATCACTGCTGCTCTGATTTCTCCTTCCACATAGCGAGTTTTCACCGTTATCCTTGCGATGGGAAGTGTCATGAGTGGTATGTCCTTAGTCGCCCCTTGTATTTCCACTGTTTCTGTGGTATACTGACTTGGGTCCACTAGGCTAGACTTCACAACTGAATCATAATCCAAACCTGTATCATAAAGGCACCTTATGGTGACCCCATTACAAATAACATCCTCACAAACTGGGGGGGTGATAAGGTTCCTGTTGTCCCTTAGGATTAACCTTTAATCTTTGCGTCCCCGACTTCATTGCAGCAATGTTTGAAGGTTTCCTTCTACAAAATTCGGTGTTATGGTTATCCTTCTTGCACCATTTACACCATCTTTTTCCTTGGTTCAACGGTTTTCTTTCATTGAACTTTTGGTCATTGAACTGTGAGTTTCTGTCGCGATAGTCATTTCTTGGCCGCTCAAAGTTTGTCCTACCTTTATTTCCCTGCTCTCTATTATCAAATTTATTAAATTGCTGTGGAGCTTTAAAATTGTCTATGTGCTTCTTTTTAGCACCACTTACCTCTGCCTGGGCTGCCTGATACCTCTCAGCAACATTTAAAATTTCCCCCAACTTCTCTGCACCTTGTTCCATGAGAAATTTTCTCATGTCTGGAGCCATGGACTCTCTCAATTGCTCAATCATGATCATTTCTTTAAGATCTTGGGTCTTCCCCAGAGCCGTCCATTTCTCCAAATAGGTTTCTAGTCTAGCAGAGAATTGGTGGTATGTCTCCCCAGACAACAGTTTGGCATTTCTAAATTTCTTACGATAAAATTCACCATTCTTCTCGTACCTTAATAACAAAGCCTGCTTTAACATGTCATAATTGTCTTGGTCTTCCCTGTTCATTTTAGCAAATACTTCATAAGAAGTACCTCTCAATCCCTGTGATAGCTTTAAACTCCACCTCTCTCTCTCTAACCCATATGTAGTAGCTAATAACTCAAAACGTCCTAGGTACCCCTCTATGTCATCGTCTTTTTCAACAAAATGGTCTAAATGAAACCCCATAGCTGAGTTTGAGGCTCCCAGACTGGGCGTAGCATCTGAGGCAAAAGGGCTGGCACCATTTTCAGGAGCCTGGCCTTGTAATTCCAGCTCCCTTAGTCGTAATTCGTGCTCCCTCTGCAACCTTCTATCTTCTGCCTCCCTTTCGGCCTTTTTATCTTCTGCCTCCCTTTCGGCCTTTTTATCTTCTGCCTCCCTTTGCTGTCGTTTTTCTTCTGCCTCCCTTTGCTGTCGTTTTTCTTCTGCCTCAATCTGCAGCCTCTTAATTTCTCTATCAGCCTCTAACCTCTTCTCTTCAGCTAACCTCCTTTCTTCCCGTTCAATATATTTATCACATTCAGCCGTTACGTATTGAATTAAAATTTGACCATCCATTCCCATCTCCTTCGCGGTGAGCACAGCAGCTGATCTAAATTTTGCCAGCTCCGCCATACTTTTTAGACAATATAATAATATACAAGATAAATCTCTAACCAGTAAATACACTAAGTACTTCTTATGACTATAGTCTAACTAATTCTAACTAACCAGTTAACTAATTAATTATTACTGGCTGTGAAGATTCACCAACTTTTATCTGTAGGGACACTTTTAATGTTAAAGGAAATTTTACAATTTATTTCCCTACTTTTATTTCTCCCACCAGGAGATCCTAATATTACTGTTGGGCTAATTATCCCTGGACAAGACCCCAATATATGTAGTGGTGTTTGATGGTATTGTATGATGGTGATATTACTAAATGTAATTGTATGAGGCCAGCTGTGAAGGCTCCTGAGATAAAATGTAGTTGAGAATTGTCAGAAGGCCTTTCTTGCTACCACTACGACCTCACACTTAATTTTTTTAATGAATGTGGCTACGTAAAGTGTCTAGGGTTATGATATGTAGTGTGGTGTAATAGGTTATAGATATACCCACAGATATTTAACAAGACTAATAATGTTAATAAATGTTAAAATACACTGAACTAACTCACGTGTGTAAAATTTTTGATAAAATTATATTACATTTATTTTGTTCTGGATCAATTTTTTAGGTTGACCAGAACTTAAAAGGATTTAGAGATTATGAAAGAAATGCATGGAATATTATATCATAAATGCAATAGTGTACATATATATTTACTATACTAGTAGTTTTATTAAAATGTTCTAGTAGTCATCTACTTGGGAGGATAGTTAATGTTTGTGCTGTTGGGGTGGCCTCATCACACCTGTCTATATTGACTACACAGTGTCCAGAAAATGGTGGGAATTTTTATGAGGGTATTAGTAACTAAACGGGGTTGGTGAATGTCCAGCAGACCAGAGGCTCACTCATCTTTTAGTTGTAGCTCTGGTGCTGAAATCTGGTGATCCCACCTCTCTGTGCTGGCGGGCAATAATGGTGGTCTCTGTCACAAGTACTGCACAGATACACTCGAGTAAAGTCACCAACTGAATAGTCACTGCTTGGTTGACAACAGAAACTCGCAGCTCTGCAATCAAAGTATGGGCCATGTGTCAAAATCTATTCTCTACCCACGTCTGGACACAACACTGACACAACAACCACATCATACAGACAGGTCAGATCTCTCTGACCAAACAGCACATTTACCATGGTGGTTTTACATCAGATAGATCCTCCCAGACTATAGATTCTGAAAAATATTTATTAGTTTTCTGCTCTAAAAGAGGATAGGTAATATGTTTCATTATTCTCAACACTTGATCTGTCTTGCCTAACTCTGGCTGGAGTTTATGTACATTGTTGGTCCCTAGACCCTGACTTGGGCGGGGGGTCTAGAGCAAATCCCTACTTGTTTGTAAGGCTAGATTTCGATATGGCAGTATCAAATCACTCGAACATGAAACAATATTCAAAATATATAAGGAAATAATTTCAATCTTACCAGATTATGAATAAATAACACAGAATTGCTAGCAAAACTCAGCTGAGCTGCTGGCTATAGTATGGCGTCCCTAAATTTATTACACTTTCTTTCATATGGAAATCACCACACTTTAAAATCTGTGTCTATCACTGAACAACTATTGAAGAATGGCCCCACTTTCGCGTCTGAGCGCTAATGATATGATTGTCTGTGGCCAATCACTGCCTAGGTTTATTTTAAATTCAAATTTCCTACCATAAAGTCATTTCAGTCATGCTTCAGTCAAGTATGGATGGTTATCTGTTAGTCTGTCCGTCTCTACTTGTGTTTCCACAAAATGTACTCGATTTTTGAACCAACCTTTCTCTCCCCTCCAAAATTTTGTCGTTAAAAGTTATATTTAGACACAGCTACCACCCAAAAACCCTCTCCTCCATACTAAGTAAATTTGAACACCTGCGTTTCGAGGTCGTGTTTTTTTGTGCAATTAGCGACACTTTTAGATTCAATACAGTTCGTCGATGATGTGAACAACACTGTCTTTTGTCATTATCTTCAATATTATCTATCCGTCTGTAAAAGTAAGAACATATTAGTTCACTGCTCAGAATAGGCCATCCGGCCAGCTAATTTTTATATTCCTAACATTAATATTAAGAAAAAAGTACTTTTTAATTTTTGTAATATTCCTAACATCTGCGTTTTAGCCGCTGAATTCAAATCAAGGGCTTGGTATTGCAAAAGCGTCCAATAAATGACTGTGGCGTATTATATCTAAGGTCCCTTCTGTCGAGTTGCTTACTTTTTATGTCAACTTGGGACACGTGACTTTTCTCCGTTTCCCCCCCCCCTCCCCCAAATTGCGTCTCCTTAGCCTTTCTAGTCTCACGCAATCTTTCCAGTCATATTTTTCCTTTTTGATCCTCCGTTCCCCTCCTGTCTAGCAAGTCAATTAATGGAGGATGATGACCCGCGGTCTAGGCGATCATGTACTATTCGCAGCCTACGCATTATGTTTTTATCCTTAAATGTTATCTTTGGGGGGATTTTACCGTTGTATCTCTGTCAATTTCACTACACCCAGCCACATTTGTTCGTGTCAAATATTGTTTGACTATATTATGAAGTTCCCTAGGTCTCTCTATTCTATCATTTGTCAAAAACCAACCAAGTGTACGGGACGTCCCCTTAAATAAAGATAGATATCCAACAGGGTGGAGAACTATAGAAGATCTAACGCAGTTCAAAGAACTGTCAAACACAATTTAAAATAGTAATAAATATAGAAGCAAAATACCACACTGGGAACTAAAAACACAAATCATAGACTACTCACTTACTGAAAAGATCAAACAAAACATAGAAGATAAGGAAGCCAAAATGATAAGTAGAAAGTTCATAGATCAATTAACAAAACAAAGTCTGGCCGTCTACACGGATGGATCCAAAGTAGATAGTGGGCAACCAGGCGCAGGAGTTGTAATACTACAGTGGGGAATTAAAAAGAACTATAGTGTAATGAAGGGGCTTCGATTTTTACCGCAGAGATGGTAGCAATTGTAAAAAAGTTTAGAAATAATCGAAGATAACCCATTAGAAGCTGTTACGATATTTGCAGACTCACTATCATCACTATAAGCACTAGAACACCCAGGTAAATGTAGCCGACCAGACATAACGGCAGAAATTCTAGCAATTAATACATCACTAGGGAACAGAGGATGTAGTGTGAGGCTAGTGTGGGTTCCAGCACACATAGGTATAGCTGGTAACGAGTTGGCAGATCAGAACGCCAAGAATGAAAGAATAAGTAAAAACAATATAAGAGCAGGAATGGGAAGATCGGAAATCAAGAGCCAAGTGAAGTTAACTATAAACGAGGAATGGAAGACAACATGAAAGAACAGTAGAAAAGGCAGACACGCGTTCAAACTGCTGAAAGAACCAGCAAGGACGTGCCAGGTCAGAGAAGAATTAAAGATACCATCGAACAAAAAACGGTGGCGTCTCCGTCTTGGTGCAGCATACTTTATGATAGAGGAACCACACTGCCAAGAAGACAGGTGATAAGGTTTTAAGTATAGATGCCCCAGGAGATGCCCAATCAATACTTAAAAGATATATACATAAAACAAAAGGAGAACATGTAAGGTTAGTACTTCAGAAAAGACATTCAACCAAATAGAAACTAAGCAACAAGAACTAACAAATCATTTAAAAAAAAATTAAAAAATTACTAACTACTCACAGAACAAGGAAAGACAACGAGGTATTAAAAAAAACAACAACGCAAAAAGAACAAATACTAATACAAATTAAAACTAAATGTAAAGGACAATAGTTATTTACAAACAATACAAAAGAGAAAATAAAATGGGCAAATACTAATATAAATTAAAATCAGCAACTGCAAAAGACAATAGTTATTTAAATTGAATACAAACTTAGTAAATAAAATGACACTAAATACCCCAATTATAACCAATTTTCAGGTTGAACAGGGTAGACCAAGATGGAACGAGAAGAGGCAATAACGGTCAGCTGTTAAGTGCCCGCTCTCCACCCATCACCTCTTCAAAACAACAACAACTGTCTATTCTTAACACCTCTTCTATATTTGTAAGTAAGTTGGATGCCTGCAAATAAACTAATATTGGTATTTGTCGTGAAGTCGAATTCACAACCCGTCATTCTTTACCAAAACTGCACGCCATACTTTATACATACTATAGGATAGCAGAACCAATGAAACGCCGTCTTTATTCGGTTGTTTACAAATAACGATTATGCATTCAGCATGGAGGCTCAAATCTGTGCAAACCCGTGGGATGTGGAATTTAACTACAGACGTATGAGCGAAGTACAGCATGGCAGAGGTCAAGAAAACACACATATGAATATTCATCTATAAGTCTGTGCAAAGACCTCCACGGAAAGTATTATATTACGGGAGAAATATCTAGTGGAATGCATCGACACATCAGGTTAGTCCATAATTTTGCTGTTTAGGCTACGCCTAGGAAAAGACGGTAGTATGATAATAAAAGACCATTATCGCAATAGAACAAGAATAATACAGGGAGTATTTTAAGCCTAAAACGAAGGAAATCGCTCCAGGAATAAGGAAGATAATTAAAATCTTAGGTTTTCATATTTGCACATCGAGACAAAAGTATGCATACATTTTGGGGAACTCAGGCATACTTCAGCAGTTGTTCTCTCTGTCGCCGCATGTGACCTATAAAAGACCCTGCATCACGCAAATCGAGGCCATTGTTTGAAAATCACAGCGAGCGATAAAAGGGTTAATGAAGAGTGCCTTTGCCTTCTGTAACTGAGAGCAGACCATTATAACCATTAACAGCTCGACTGTATGTGCCTGAGGGTTAGACAGAATATATATATATATATATATATATATATATATATATATATATATATATATATATATATATATATATATATATATATATATATATATATATATATATATAATTATAGGTATTTCTATTAATTAACTAAATTGTGCGTTAGGCAGTGTGTAGATGTGTTATGAAACCACTGTGTATTTCTGAAGGCCTTTCCAGCCAATATATATTCAAATAATTTGAGAATGGTAGCAAAAGTGTGTCTATAGTTTTAGAAAAGTATTTAAAGAATTATTTCTTGATGGAACGGGACACACACCAGGAACACAGGAAAGGATGAAAGGAACTACTTTACTGTATTGTTTGAGATATCACTTAGTATTAAACACAAGACCTAATAAATGTATGGAGGCGAATCATGGACAGTTAGCTATAACCAAGGAATTGGAGAAAAATATGTTCACAGTGAACTAAAGTGTGTGTGGCCGTCTAACAGACCACTTGAGCATTTATTCGTGCTAGAGTTTAGTCATAATATAAAACCACCATTCGCTATAAATAACTATGCAGAATTCTTAACTAAAATAAAAATTAACCCGAGGAAGGGAAGTGAGCGGTGGACTTTGACTAGGTCACTTTTTTACATTAGGTACGCCGATTTTACCCAGCAGTTGTCATGGTAATATTGAATGCAGGTTAAAAACTAGCGGCATAACGCTTTAGCACGTGACCATTATCCAATGAGAAAATAGTAGCCAGCTGAGTTCACTTCGATTACCGGCAGAGTCCTAGAAGAATATTCCATGAGGTTAGACGTGTACCGTCGGATTTCAGTTGAAGTCTTTCAACTGTTTTGTGATCTAATATTTCTTATATGTGTATTTGTACACATTGGAACATGTTTTAGTTATATAATGAACATGTAAGTACGATCTCTCAGAGATGCCATTATATGTTTTTCTCCAATTTCGCATATATATAAGCTTCGGAACATATACTGGACCAAATTGTATGATCAATTAGGTTATCCTGAGAAATTAGGAAATTGAATTCTACAAGAAAGAAACTAAAGGAACATGTGACAAAGCAAGAAGAGTTGAGAGAACATGAAAACGGAAATAATACAATGAAAACTTTTGTGGATGGACAGGAAGAATAATGAGATATACTTTTGAGTATGAAGCAGATATGACCAGTTTTGCCATTACAACTACCGGTATGTATAAAATGTTGAAAAGTTGTTTTTGAAACCTGTTGATTCTGTTTAACGTTGAATAAATTCTAAGAAAAATGGAACAGGCAGTTGGAGAATTGTTTACTTGTTGGATTACTCTATTTAAACTGTTGGATAATAACTGCAATGTCATGGTTCACAAACAATAATCTCAACCACTAAGGCTCTTAACACACCACCTATAGAAAGAATCGAACCTGCCGCAACCCACAGACTAGGATCTAGAAATTAAGATCTCTGGCAGGCTTCAAGTCAGTACTACCAACACAGTACTAGACATAGATTTAAAAAGGAAAAGGAAAAGAAGGTTATACATAACATATCTGCACTACCACATAAACCTCTAATTTGTACCGTGCCCAGTCCCAAAGGAGATAATACTGAGTGCACGGCCACATATACTCTCTAATTGGATACCGTGCACAGTCTTAAAGCATCCCACCGGTTACATGTGTTAATGCTGTCTTGATATGACCTGTGCTTCTATCAGCACTCTGTCGTCTGAAACTATCTCTTACCTCCAACTTCTACAGAAATGGGATAGAGATAGGCAATATAGTGGCGAAATTGAATATATTTCAGGTTGTATCCTGTAACTGACGTCGACCTTAAGGAGCTTGACTCTAATATAGGAGCTAGTGGTGCGAGTGCCCTTGATGCCATAGGGACGGTCACCCAATCCTAGTCCTGGAGGAGACACAATTTCCTGCCAGAACAGAGGTGGAACAGAATCAAAGCCCATATTTCAAGCTAAGTAGCCACACAAGGCTACTTTTCGGTTATTCCAGCATCACCACAAAATAGTTTATGATGATCCAGCAAAGCATTTTATCTAGGCAACCGTCCTAGTCAGAAATAGACAACCTTATGTAACTGTGAACAAGTTTGAAGCAATACTAGAAAAAAACTGTCTTCAACAAAGTGATATCAGCTTAAAGAGGAGAACATTTATATAATTCAAAAAGACTGTAGATAATTGTGACTAATTTCAAGTGTTTTATTTATTTACGGTTGTAATTGAATTTGAGTTTTCTTGAAAGATTTTCAAGCAGAAAAGAAAAACCTGTAAAAATAAATTGTAAATATTTACCAGCAGACTTACTTAAATTATTTAAGTTAAGTTACAGTTCTTGTTGGTAGATAAATTAGTTAATACCCCCAGTAGAGCTAATAATATAATCAAAGGAGGATCTTGAGAGGGAGCCCATAGGAACTTAGAGTAATATATTACCATCTTCTCTAGGAACTTATACAGCTTGATCCTACCTTTGATATCTATACACCCTTACTCTTTTCAGAGAAGGGGGTATTACTTGTAAGACCAGACTCTTATCTGGCATTATCCTGGTATCACCTGATACAACTTTGTGTCCAAGATATCTTATAATTTCAATAATAATCTACCCTCTCGTGACAGTATTCTCATTTGTTCATACCTCTTACATTTTAACAAGAAATGTTCTATATTATTGTCTTGAAGACATCCTGCACAGTTAGGGTCTTCTATTCTGAAATAGCCTTTTTCCAGCTGTAGTCTGAGAAGTTTCTTATTACAGTAGACATTCAAAAATCCGGCAACCTCCGGACCTGAGGAGTGCCGGATTTTTTATGGTTATATATTCTGTATATCTTCTTCTTCTTCTTCCGTCCTTAGCCATCAACCGTCAAAGCAGTCAGTAGCCATTACGCCTAGTGGCGTCTTAGGGCAACAGCAGATAGGTTTTCTTTGCCATTGTTTCCCATCACGCCTGGTGGCGTCTTTAGGGCAACGGCAAATCAACCCATTTGCTGTTGTTTCTGTAATCGAAGTGACTGGCAAACGGGTGATCATTCTGTATATATTTAACAGAAAATGACTACCTGTACACTTTATCTGCGATCGACAATGCACGATGTTTACGTTTTACACCACTTCTTTTATTTGCTGAATCCATAATGGGGCTAAACAGCAGCAAATAAATGATAAAATGAGAAGGAATGAGCAGGAATGCCTGTTAACACGTGCAAGCAAGACCCAACAGCTGCATCAAAACATAAACTGCTCCAGAAAACAGTGGCGCGCCAACGAGGTAAATTTAAAAATGCGCTCCGAAATCCATGCCGGAAATCTGAAGGAACCGGATTATCGATGGCCGGATTTTTGAATGTCAACTGTACTGGGAATTTTCAATTCCCTAGATATCTGACATTTTCTTGTTGGAGCCTTGAACATCTTATATGCATGTATTCCTTTCAGATTTTTATCCCACTCTGCTTTCCATTCATCTGTTATTAAATCTTTAATTAAGCTCTTAATCTCTGATTTACTCGTCCCTACATTTATTAGATTTTTATCAGATCTACCTTTCTTGGCTTCTTTATCTGCCTTTTCATTTCCTTCTATGCCAACATGTGAAGGTATCCAAGCAATTAAGACTGAACATCGTCTGGAATTTAAGTATGTAGTAGCAAGAAATATCTCCTCTGCTTTATCAGGTCTACTACATTCTTGTAAGTTTCTAAGTGCTTTAATTGTTGAAAGAGAGTCAGTTAAAACTGTTTACAGTATATGTTAGACTACACAAGACAAAGACCTTAATACTGTGTCTAGTAAATGATAGAAGACTACGAACAGTAAGTACAGGACAGAGGGTAGGTTTTGGTATTGTACAAACGTTTTAAACACATAAAGAAGGGAAACCCGAGGCCTGTTAACAGTTTTATCTACAATTCTTGCTCCTCCTCGATTTCTATTTTTAGTTGTCTTCATCAGCTCAACCCCGTGAGGTCAAGGTTATGTTTGAATGTTTGAAATCAAAGAATGTTCCAAAATAACTAATGCCAAAATGGATTGCGGAACTTCAAAAAGCCAGTGGCATTTTGAAAAATGTTTTTTTCTGGGTGGGAGGCGTTATTCGATGGTTAATTTTGAATTTCCGTTCAATACAAAATAAAATCTTCAACTCCAATATCAAGGCAACTCTATTGTATGGCTCTGAAGTACGGAGAACCAACAAAAAAATGTTTTTGTTTTGACAAAGTATCCCGTTCAACCCTTGATGGGTTATAATTAGGATATATAGTGTACTATATGCAAGATAAAAAAAATTTGATTTCCGATATCTAAACATAGTATGTCCCCCCCCCCCCCCCCCCCCACCCCCCCCCCCCACCACCTTTCCACTCAGTCCAAATAGAGTAAATCAAAACCAAAATTGTGTGAGTGTATATGTGTGTGACCTCCGCTTTTCTAGAAACAAACAAAACAATAAAAACAACACACACAAAAGTAAAGTGTCTCATATCGTGTTGTTAACAAGTGAGAATGGGTGAGACAGCCCGCGGGTGTCTGAGATGACACTAAATCCACCAACTGTCTGCCATCATCCACACGAGCACCCCATCAGACTATCTCTTATCCTCCCACCATCATTGATCCTTTATATATATATATATATATATATATATATATATATATATATATATATATATATATATATATATATATATATATATATACTAGCAATAACCCGTCAAACTTGACGGGTTTTTAATTATAGTGTGCTGTTTCCGTTCCCGGATGAGCTGATAGAAGTACATTGTTTGAGTGTTTTTGGTTTCATTCCATTATACAGTGTAATCAAACTGTTCATGAACACCGCCATTTGAACGCTTTTCTTTGCTGATTGTAACTATTTTCGGGAGATTATATATAATGGAAACAATACAATTTTTCAACACGGTTGCATTCCTCAGCTGTGGCCAACGTTCACACGGCGAGAATTATATTATTTTAAATTCAATTTAAAAGTTCTTTGATGACAACATTTCGTGTGAAAGTGCGGGGATTGTTTTCAAAGAGTGTTCCATGATAATAAGTGGTTTTAACAAAAACTTTCACGTTTTCATGATTTGTACATCGGGTGAGGGCTCATGCACACCAATTTTTCCGCACTTTTTCTGTGTCGAGCGCTACTAATTTCGTGAAAGAATATAAAAACAAGAAAGAAAAAAACCAAAGTATTTGTTTTATAAATAAGCTGTCCGTTTGTACTCCAAACTCAGACAGTCACTTTTCCGAAAGGGTAATTTGTCATTAGAGAGTCTTTCACGTGCGAATCCAGACACCTGATTTATGCTATAATCTGCAAGAAGTGTGGCATTACCTATATTGGTGAAACTGGCAGACACTTGGCAGACAGGTTTCGTGAGCACTTAAATGACATCTATCATGGCAAACATTTACCGGTGGCCCTTCATTTCAATGGGCCTGACCATTCAGGTAATTCTGATATTCATGTCACTGCCCTCCTTTCATGTGTCGGTGATGACCGAACTCGCTTTTCGTTGGAGAATCGCCTCATTTTTCAAATGGGCTGTTTATCTCCAAAAGGCCTCAATGTCCAACATCCTTTTGCATAAATTCTGGTGGCTTTTCTCTCATTTTCATTATTCTTTATTCGTTGTTTTTTCGATCTATCTTCTTATGTTTTTGTTTTGGTTCGTTTCGTATCCTTTTGTATCTTTTTAAATTGTCGCTATCTTATACGTCACTTCCTTAGACGATTTCTTGGACAAGCTACCTCAGTGTTCTATTCCAAGCATCTACAGATCTAGCTAAGTGACCTTTTACTTGTTCCAATGTTTTGTTCATTCTCTTTTTTTTTCGTTTCGTTGATTATTTACTTTCTTGTTTCGGTATTTCTTTCAGGCTTTACGATTTTCTTGCATTATTATTGTTCTTTTTTCGCTCATCATTGTGGTTGTTTACTTTTTCCATCTGCTTGTGTCGCTCATTTGGTGTATGTTTCTCATCATCGTATGTTTTTGTAGTACCTATATGTAATTCTTGTCCTTGTCACCTGTTTGTAAATATGGCTGACGAAGGGTAAAACCCGAAACGTCCGTTGTTTCATGTGAACCGTTAATTTGTAGAACTGATTCAATACCGTTTTATTGGTTTATATACTTATATATATTCCTTACCAGTTTTACAGCAGCCCCTTAATTTATTTACTTACACTATTTTACTATACTACTATCATTGCTGCTACCCTGTTTTCGTTTCGTGACTACTATATTTTGTGTGCATCTCTTGTTTCATATTTTTACATTTGTTCATTATGCCTTATCAGAAACAGTTGATTTCTTCTCTTCATTCTTTTATCACCCATTCATTTTCTCTCATGCCTTCTGATATATCTCGTACTGCTTGTGACTTAGCCTTTACTATATACAAGAAGACACGCTGTACATGTCACATTAATTTTCTCAAGAACTGTCTCCATGCTAGAGTTATTCCCAAAGGGTTTGTCTCTAGCTTCCATCTGTCGGTGGGACTTCCTCATCCTGCTGACCAGCACCGCTTACAACAAGTTGAGAAGAAATGTTCCTTCCAACGTATGAGGTGCGTCATTGCTATACATAAACGCCATCTGACTGAATTTGAACATTCGAAATCCAACCTTACACAACAACTACGTCTACGGACTTCTTCGTGCCCGGCAGCGTTCCCTCTGATTCGCACTATTATCTATGACACGAATAGGGAGCTGTATACTCGTTTGTGCACGCATAAAAAAGAGAAATTGCGCCGCCTCCGTCTGCAACCTCCTTCAGGGTCCTCTATTCAGTCTTCTACCCAAGCTAAAGTTATTTGCATTCCTCCAGATTTGCATCTGTCTCCTGATGAATTGTCTGTCCTGAGCAAAGGTCTTAAGTTTGTTCCTCTTCGTTCTAATTTTGACAAATATTCTCTGCTTCAAAATGTTCACAGCTTCCATCGCCGCATGCGTCTCAAATAATACCATCATAATGGTAATGATTCTACCATGGTTTCCGATACTGATGGTATCTTTCGTCGTTTTGTCAAACCCCAAACAAGACTGGACTCCAGCTCCAGGAGCTTCTCATGCTCTGGATATATATATTGCCAATACTTAACATGACATTGACCAGCTTACTCTACACCGTCTCTGTCGATCTAACCTCACGTCTTCTGAATGGCGGGCATTGTCACGCCTTAGAAAACGTGACCATATTGTTATCAAGCCGGCAGACAAAGGTGGCGCAGTGTTTGTATGGCGTAAGGACTTATACATTCATGAAGGAGTTACACAGCTAGGTAACACCACCTTTTACTCACCTTGTTCTGGTGATGCAACAGTCCGGAATAATCTTACTGTTTATAAGACTATCCGTGGCCTTGTCCATGGTGATCTTCTTCCTTCTGGTGCTTTATACATGCTTCCTAAGGTGCATACAATTGCTAACCCTGGTAGGCCTATTGTTTCAGCCTGTTCTAGTCCCACTGAACGTATTTCTGAATTCCTTGATAGTATTTTCCAGCCTTTAGTCACCAATCTGCCTTCTTATTTGAAGGACACTACTCATGCTGTCACTACCTTTGATTCGATCAGATTCACGCCTGGCCGTACTTACCGTCTTTTTCTCCTAGATGTTTATTCCCTTTATACTTCTATTCCACATGCTGATGGTCTCAAGGCACTCCACTTTTTTCTCGACCAGCGTACTGATCTTACTATAAGTACAGGTCCGCTTCTTCGCCTTGCTGAGTTGGTTCTTATTCTCAACTCTTTTGAGTTTAATGGCCAATTCTTCAACCAAATCAGTAGCGTCGCTATGGGTACTAAGATGGGCCCTAGATACGCTTGCCTGTTTATGGGCCACTTTGAATATTTGGTCTTTCAAAGTTACGATGGACCGATACCTGAGTTTTACCGCCGCTATATTGATGGTGGAATTGGCATTACAGACATGTCTGAGGTAGACCTCCGTCGATTTATTGCCTATGTTGGTAATTTCAATCCTGCCATCAAATTCACTTCTGAAATTTCTACGACTTCAGTGAACTTCCTTGACATCAGTGTGACTATTAGCCCTACTGGTCTTAAAACGTCTGTCTATTATAAGGCTACTGACGCTCATGGTTTCCTTCTTTATACTTCATCTCACCCTCTTAGTTGTAAAAATTCCATTCCCTTTTCTCAGCTTTTTCGCTTTCGTCGATTTTGTCACGATGACGATGATTTCCATGAGCGAGCTCAAGAGATGCTCGAGTTCTTTCGCCGACGTCTTTATCCAGAACATGTTTTATCTGATGCTCTTAATCGCATCACGCACGCCACTCGTCAGACACTACTAAACCTTCTGTCCAATCTGACAGACTCAAACTGGTTCTAACTTTCCATCCTCACTGTGTGGCGGTGAAGAGAAATCTGTTTCGACATCTGCATATTCTCCACTCTGATCCTGATACCAGAGAGTTGTTTCGTGATACCCTTTTGGTGGCATATCGTTGGGATGGGAATTTTAGGGATATTCTTGTACATAGTCGCTTGAGACATACTAGCCCTTCATACTTTGGTACTAAACCGTGCCAACGCCGTATATGTAAGAGCTGTCCGTTTGAACTCCAAACTCAGACAGTCACTTTTCCGGAAGGACAATTTGTCATTCTTTCACGTGCGAATCCAGAAACCTGATTTATGCTATAATCTGCAAGAAGTGTGGCATTACCTATATTGGTGAAACTGGCAGACGTTTGGCAGACAGGTTTCGTGAGCACTTAAATGACATCTATCATGGCAAACATTTACCGATGGCCCTTCATTTCAATGGGCTTGACCATTCAGGTAATTCCGATATTCATGTCACTGCCCTCCTTTCATGTGTCGGTGATGACCGAACTCGCTTTGGAGAATCGCCTCATTTTTCAAATGGGCTGTTTATCTCCAAAAGGCCTCAATGTCCAACATCCTTTTGCATAAATTCTGGTGGCTTTTCTCTCATTTTCATTATTCTTTATTCGTTGTTTTTTCGATCTATCTTCTTATGTTTTTGTTTTGGTTCGTTTCGTATCCTTTTGTATCTTTTTAAATTGTCGCTATCTTATACGTCACTTCCTTAGACGATTTCTTGGACAAGCTACCTCAGTGTTCTATTCCAAACATCTACGGATCTAGCTAAGTGACCTTTTACTTGTTCCAAAGTTATGTTCATTCTCTTTTTTTTCGTTTCGTTGATTATTTACTTTCTTGTTTCGGTATTTCTTTCAGGTTTTACAATTTTCTTGCATTATTATTGTTCTTTTTTCGCTCATCACTGTGGTAGTTTACTTTTTCCATCTGCTTGTATCGCTCATTTGGTGTATGTTTCTCATCAACGTATGTTTTTATAGTACCTATATGTAATTCTTGTCCTTGTCACCTGTTTGTAACTGTGGCTGTCGAAGGGTAAAACCCGAAATGTCCCTTGTTTCATGTGAACCGTTAATTTGTAGAACTGATTCA
This sequence comes from Oreohelix idahoensis, assembly GCA_024509875.1. Lineage (NCBI taxonomy): Eukaryota > Metazoa > Mollusca > Gastropoda > Stylommatophora > Oreohelicidae > Oreohelix > Oreohelix idahoensis. Next base: position 214,372 of record JAMPIV010023228.1, on the reverse strand, counting down.
ATACCGTTTTATTGGTTTATATACTTATATATATTTGTTTTATATAACACCGACGCCGCGCAAAATGCACACCGTGCGTTGCGCACTTTTTTTCGGGCGCGAGTTACTATTTTGAGTGTGACCGACCGACGCAACATACACCGGGAAGGCAAACCCGGTCCCAAAAATGCCGTGCCGAAAACGGATGTGGCGAGCCGAAAGGCGCAGATATCGCAGCTTTGCTGTAAACGGCGACACAACGTAACAAACGTCCTTTTTAGGACGAACGCAGAAGAAGAATACATCGGTAATTATGTTAGTTGGGATTTTAGTTCTTGTTATATACTGTTTTACTAAATTGTGCAATTCTCTAGGTCTATCTATTCTTAACACCTGTTCCACAGTTATGAATGAACTGCATACCTGTAAATAATCTAATATTGGTTTTCTCTGTTGTTCATACTTCTTACAAAAATGGCAATCGGGAAATTAGAGAATTTTAGAAATAGGTAGTCGCAGAGAATAAACGTGCTGAAATGGTATAACGAGATCATCAAATGTGCAATTCACGGACAGAAGCAGACACACAAACACCAGACAACAAGGCGACAACAAGACGCAGAATTTGGATATGGCAGACAATGAGGAAAAAGGAATGATATCATGAAATATACTACTCGTCAAAAGTCAAGGGCCACTTAGAAAAACCTTGGTTGAAACCATAAAACAAATCTGATATAAACGTAATTGGTATCAGTCAAAACGGCATTTATTGAATACCAAATTCACATGTCACGTAAAGAAATGGAAACACACATTCAAACGCAATGAAGATGTGAAGTGTGTCACCCACCTTTTCAAAAGTCACACAATAGATATTGGACAAATAGACATTTCAAAATCGGGTATGACCACCGTTTGCAGCAAGGCATTCAAGACAGCGTAGACGCATCGAGTCCACAAGGGTCCGAAGAGTATCCTGAGGAACAGCTTGCCATTCCTGAAGCAGAAATGCAGTCAGCTGTGCAACATCCATTGGCAGGGGGTGATTTGTTGACAATCTTCGACCAAGGACATCACAGAGGTGCTCAATCGGACAAAGGTCAGGTGAATGAGCTGGCCACGACATCCTGATGATCCCATGTTGCTGAATAAACTCATTCACCACACGAGCTCGATGGGGTCGAGCGTTATCATCTTGGAGGATGGCATTACCACCTATGGCCTCCAGAGCAGGCTGAACAATTGGTCTCAAGATTTCGTTCTGGTATCTTGGGCCGGTCAAGTTGCCTTGGATGATGTAGAGTGGGGTCCTGCCGTGTCTGTAGAAGCCTCCCCATTATGTGTTATAAGCCTCCCCAGAACATGACAGAACCCCTACCATAACGATCCCCCTCTCGAATTGTGTCATCAGTAAATCGATCTCCTGGTCGTCTCCAAACTCGAATCCTGCCATCATTGAATGACACAGTGAAGCGAGATTCATCAGTGAAGAGAACTTGACTCCATCGTTGCCTTGTCCATCGGATGTGCTCGCGACACCAAGCAACATGGGCTCTGCGATGAGCAGGAGTAAGAGGGATTCTGACTGCAGGACGTCGAGCAGCCAGTCCAAATTCATGTAAACGTCTGCGAATGGTGCTTTGACTGACATTAACGTTTACAGTTTGTCTCAGCTGACATCTTAGAGTGGAACAAGTCACTGTTCGATGGCGCAGGGCTGACAACAAGAGGTACCGGTCATCATGTCTATTGGTGCATCTAGGGCGACCTGGCCGGTGGCGATCCTCCACACTTCCTGTGGCCTTAAATCTCTCCAAAATTCTTTGGATAGTAGAGTGTGACACTGCAAGCCGTCTAGCAACCTCACGGACAGATAAACCACTTTCAACCCACGCTATAGCCCTCATTCTTTGTAAGGTGTCAAGACTTCTTCTCGGTGGCATGGTTTTTGCAAGTGATGAAACTACCCTAAGTCTGCTGATTGTAAAACAAATTAAGAGTGAACTCTGTTCACGAAAAGTCGCCATTGACTTCACCTGTTTGGTTGTACGGAAGTTTGAAAAAACAGATTAAAAATGTGAATTTATGGTCAGCAAACCAAATTGCACGTGATCACCATGGTTGTTGGTGAGTTGTTTTTATGCTTAACGTGCATAGAGGACTGTCAGAGGAAGATATTGCACCCATTTTTACTAAAAACTTCCTTCATTTAATCATTCTATGCGCTTATATAAAAGTGTATTGAAAATAATAGGGTGGCCCTTGACGAGTAGTATAGTTGTTGCACTGGAATCCCTTGTGTAAGAAAAATGTAGAGAATGTAAAAACATGTTTTAGAAGGGAATTTAAGACAGAGATATAATGAATAGAGAAGTCACGGAAAGAACTTCAACGGATGGCCCAGCACAAGAAGGCTTGGCACATATTTGTTAAGGTCTACACTACACAGTGAACTGAAGGCCACTGGTGATGATTATATATGAATGATAATACATATTGCTGACGTTATACCTAGTCACTTGTATCAATAATTGCCGTTGTCATAGACGCATACATTCCAAGTCGACTCTGCTTGGTTTATCTTATCAGTTACACATGGAAATAGACATTCAAAGGTTCTCTGCTAAGGACAACCAGGTAAATCGCTTTCAGATCCAAAAACTGCTGGAAAGTAACATGACGGGTACAGACAAGTCATGTCTTCTTCTTTGATCCACTGTCACTGAGCGTCAGCTCTTGGTGAAGACAAGTCATGTCAAATAGTTCAATAAAATGGAAACTTGTTTTTATTTTGTTATAAAGTATCCCGTTCAACCCTTGATGGGTTATAATTATGACTAATTCAAGAAAATAAAGTCTGATTTCCAATATCCAAATATAGTACCTTCTTCCCCCCTCCACTCAGTCCAAATAGAGTAAATCAAAACTAAATTTATGTGAAAGTTTTTGTGTGTAACCTCGCATTTCCAAGAAACAAACAAACAATAAAAATAAATAAATAAATGAATAAAAAACAAACAAACTAAAATGAAGTCTCTCATAATTGCTATGTTGTTAACAAGGCGAAAAGGGGCGAGAAAGCCCGAGGGTGTCCGAGACTACACCAAATGCACCAATTATCTGTCATCAGCAACACAAGCACCCCATCAGACTACCCCTCTTCCTCACACCATCATTGATCTCTATGCATTAATTTTAGTTCTTGTTATATACTGTTTTACTATATTGTACAATTGTCTAGCACATGAAGAATAGCCTGTTGTGAAAGAACTGAGTGATTTATTGAGGTTAAGTTATTTTACATAATCCAGAAGGTATGTTTCTTTTTTTACTTGCGAAACTGAGTCGTGTGTGTCATGTAACATCTTTTTTATTCCATGTCTCCATTTCCGCTGTAGTGCCAGTTTTTTTTAAAAGGCAGTCTTAAAGCAGATATTACTATACGGGAGTGAAATGTTAGAGACTTGGCTATAGTAGGTCCAGCTTTTACCAGCGGGATGATCAGTTTTTCCTTGTTGTGTTTTGTCTTTACTAAGTCAAGAGCAGAGTTAGGTACCCATTTACAGGTGGGTATATATTTTTTTTAAATATAATATTTTGCCTCGTTTTCGCGAGGCATGTCCCGTTCAACCTAGCCGGTTATATTAGGGCGCATGTCCAAATACAAAAGACCTTAAGGTCTGGAGAATTGTTAATATTATATAATAATACAGGTGGGTAGTCTGTAGCTTGACGATATTATGTTTAGGTTTAAGTTTTATGTGTGTGTGTGTGTGTATACTGGAATAAATATAATTTCCTACAAAGATGTTGTGACGACATTTGATCGCGTCCTTTTACACTTTTTCTTTCTCTTTTTTATTATCCATTTATTTCTTCATTTTTCCGCACATAAATCTGTGCCCCGCCACTCTTTGGATTTGTCTAATTCTGTTCATACTGCGGTCGTGTCATTTCACGGCTAATAGACATGCTGGCAGATTAAAATTGCAATCGCCGAGTGTTTTGAACTCATACAGATAGACGATGGTCACGATACGGAAAACGTAAAAGTATATGTTGACTCTACGTAATGCATTTCCGCCAGACAAGAATGGCCAGCTGGGTGTATTGTTCATCGCAAACGCGTTCAGACACTTTGGCGGAGAATGCAAAGAAAGCCAGGCTGGGTGTGTCTGCATCGGCGACAAGTTTAAGATTACGCCACCTGTAGAGACGATGCATAATCACTCCCGCCCAGAAGTTTCTGTAATAATTATTACATAGAAACCCTCCTGAGAAGACAAATTAGCGAGGACACTATCTTGCAGGAGTTAGGTTACAAATCTGATTTGAAAGGTTACCTAAGAGTAACGGAAGGAGCCATGCCATATATGGAGGTCATGTGTTCACATTTTAAAATGATATTTTAAAACACGAGGGTGAAGGTAATAAATAATACCCCGACCCACTTCATTCCTTGCTCGTGGATTGGATCAAATGAGAGGAATAAACATACTTTGGTTCTGATTGGAAGCCGGTCAGAAAACCAGGTGGACGCGTGGACAGGAAAACTGCGATACAATGTAGTACATTCAAGATATACGACACTGCATTCCAAAACCGTCAGAGTAGACAGTCCAGACAAAGAGCCATGGAAATAAAGAGTCAGGATTCTGAACTTATAGGACCGGACAAAAAGTACTGGAGCATCTTCTTAAACATCAGTAGAAAAAAAATCAACAATGTTAATACGAAAACCAGAATTCTACAGAAGCACTCACAAGATACAGAGAGATTCTAAACAGAAATAATGCCCCAGACGCATGTTTATCTTTATCAAGTTGCCAAGACTATTCAACTGAGTAAGAAGTCTAGATTTCCCAGCTAGTTGGGGTAACTTGTAACATATATTTTATATCTAGAATTTAACATGTTTGAACTGCTGGGGGTTATACAGATCTATACGAGGCTCGCAACCTCAGCATGTGAAAATGATATATTCGTGAACCACTACAAGAAAGGGGAGCCGCGGTAGCATAGTGGTTAGTGCACTGGCGTCTTAGCTCAGTGGTCTATGGTTCGATCCCCAGATGATGTGGGATTTTTTTAGGCCGCAAACGGCTCCTGGGTCGACCAAGCCCCAATTGGGTACCAGAGCAACTTCTGGGAAGGTTAAGGCGGCCGGCGTGATGCTGGCCACATCACCCCTAGTGTGCCGATGGTCAAGAAAATATGGGCCTAACACCATATTCCCAATATGCCTCAATGGGCGTGTAACGGGATCCTTTACCTTTCCTTTACCTTACTACAGCAAAGAGTTGGCGATTGCTTTATGCGGGTTTCTCACAGCGAACCAAAGGCAGAGGTAGTCCCAAGTTCCAAGTGGAACAAGGAGTGGATGATGATGAGACACAGATGTCACAAATAAAAACAAAAAACAAACGAATGAATTAAGACTGCCGTCACAGTATGGTAACAAAAATATCTTCGCTGAAGTTGTATAACAATGATTACAATTTACGTATGCTGGTAGCGATGAATATTTTTAATGAAACAACTTGTCAGTAAAAGTTGTGAATTGTGAAAAATGTTGTGTTCATATAGTCACAGAGACACCATGAACAGACGTTTCGGCCGTGGCTAGGTTTTATCGGAGAACGCAAAACACGACAACAACACAACTGTGTAATAGATAACAGTAAAAAAAAAACCAGTTGGACGAGGCCATAAGGAGAATAAGTGATGCGTGAAAGTATTTGAAAAAATATAACTAAATATGAAATACAATAAATGTGAGAACAAATTATAAGTTTAAACAAAAATAACATCAGATTAATCAGATGTCGTTTCCGCATGGAAGGTGGCCTGCAATGTTTCTTGTCTTCATGGTCATTCTGAAGGGCTCTTTCGTGTTCTTCTCTTGATGTTGTCTTCCCACTTACAGCGCTGCTTCATCTTGGTTGTTTACTTTCAATTCTTATTCGAATTATGGTTTTCAACTAAGTATTGTGTCTCTTTATATGTCCAAGATGTTTTATACGTGACTTTTTTTTAAGAAACATTGCAGGCCACCTTCCATGCGGAAACGACATTTGATTAATCTGATGTTATTTTTGTTTAAACTTATAATTTGTTCTCGCATTTATTGTATTTCATATTTAGTTAGATTTTTTCAAATACGCTCCCCTCCTAGCTTACCTAGGTCTTCTGTGTTCTCTTTTCTTCTCTTTCCATGAAATGCGCTCCATTCTTCTTTATATTTCTACATTTCAAGGGTCTAAAGTCTTTCTTCTCGTAGCTTTTTAACAGTTCATGTTTTATACACCACAAAATAAAAACTGTTTGTAACACTTAATGACTTAACATCCGTTGTTAATATGTGCCCACAAGAAATGATAAACTCTTAACTTGTTCTACTATCTTCCATTTATTCTTATTTGTAAAGTTGGCTTCTCATGTATTTTGCTAATCATCATAGTTTCCGTTTTCTCACTGCTAATGTTCAATCAATATTCATGACTGTTACTATTTTGTTGCTATTTACTTGCTTCACTAGCTCTTGCAATCCTTGTTCACTTTCAGCGAACAAAACTGTGTTACCTGCATATCTAACCTTGATTAGTGATTTTCCAGCGATGTTTGGTCTTTACATTTCTTCTATCAAGAAGCAAGGGATCAAGATCATTAAAAAAAAAAAAAAAAAAAAAAACACGGCCCGCCCATTATGCGTGGAAAATGTTGAAATTTTTTTTTTTTAGCTTCACGAGAAGCATAGGGTAAAGGTAAACGATCCTGTTACACGCCTATTGAGGCATATTGGGAATATGGTGTTAGGCCCATATTTTCTTAACCAACAGTACACTAGGGATGATGTGGTCAGCATCACGCCGGTCGCCTTAACCTACCCAGATTTGCTCTGGTACCCAATTATAAGGCTGGGTTAACCCCGGAGCCGTTTGCTGTCTAAAAAATACCACTTCAACTGGGGATCGAACCATTGACAACCGGGTTACGAAGCCAGTGCACTAACCTCTGCGCTACCGAGCAGCACAGGCATTCACAAATACATGCCAAGGTCTCTCTATGTATCCTTTATCTCATTCTTTTCTGTCTCTAGTTCCCATCCCCGTGCACGTTTAAGTCTCACTCTATTTCCCGAACCCTCGGGACTTTAGAACCAGGACCAGGATTGCCTGGAAATTCTCTCATCTGATTTCCTTAATGTGTGCGAGTTGAGAAGATGGTGAAGAAAACATGGAAAGACCTTGAGCGGATGGCGCGTGACAGGAGGGCATGAGTTTGTTGAAGGCCTATGCTCCTTCAGAAGCTAAAGGATACTGATTGATTGATTGCAGATAGTTACTCACAAAGTTATGCAGACTGAAGTAGTAGCGCACAGATGTATTAACATTCATGAATCAAGGAGAGAACAAATTACTGATGAACAGGGATTGAGGACGTACCATGTTGGTATTGGCAACAAGGCATGATGAAGAACAGAGAATTTGACAGTGGCGGTTCTGGCTAAATGAATTAAACATTTCTGCACTCAGTTCTAGCGGCTCGTGTGTGTCCCCCAGGGTGTCCGCTGAGATAAAGAAATAATATGACAATTGCTAACTCATATATAAATAACAAATAATAAATAAAATGGTATGAAATCAGTTTTACAAGTTAACGGTACACAGGAAACAAAGGACGTTTCGGGTTTTACCCTTCGTCAGCCACAGTTACGAACAGGTGACAAGGACAAGAATTACATATAGGAGCTACAAATATATATGATGATGAAAAACACCAAATGAGCGAAACATGCAGATGGAACAGCGGTGCTAAGCGAAACGAGAACAATAATACTGTAAGAAAATCGTAAAACCAGACAGACATATCGAAACAAGAAAGTAAATAATCAACGAAACGAAGACAGGAATGAACAACGCTATTGAAACAAGTAAAAAGTCACTTAGCTCGATCCCAGAGTGAAACACTTAAGATGGCTGTCAAAATGAGCGTCATGCGGAAGTGACCTATGAACTAGTGACGGCTAAAAAGATACAAAAGGATACGAAACGAACCAAAGCAAAAACAAAGATAGATCAGAAAAACAACGACAGAAGAAATAAAGAGGTATGAAACAGAGAGAGAAGCCACTAGAATCTATGCAAAATGATTCTGGACATTAAGGCCCTCAGGAGATAAAAGGCCCATTTGAAAAATAAGACGATTCTCCAACGAAAAGCGAGTACGGTCATCACCGACACATGAAAGGAGGGCAGTGACATGAATATCAGAATTACCTGATTGGTCAGGCCTATTGAAATGAAGGGCCACCGGTAAAGATTTGCCATGATAGATGTCATTTAAGTGCTCACGAAACTTGTCTGCCAAACGTCTGCCAGTTTCACCAATATAGGTAATGACACACCTGTTAAACTCTTTCTTTGTGTAGTTGTTAACTCATACTGGCTACTAGTTGTTGAATCATGCTTTATTTGCTAAATGATGTGAATGTCCACCAGTGGATAAATGTAGATGTTGGGACTGGTGTAGTAAAGTGTAACGATTGTCAACTCATCAAACCCAGCACAGTTTTGGTCATACAGGTCATCTTGTCCTGGAACATGATGAGGCTCCGGCAAGAATGTGAGTGTAAACAATGAGTGTGTATCTGAATGTCAGTACGCGAATGGTAGAATGATTCGATAGAGTTGACAGGTTGGTAGTACATCACTCATACTCACACTGTTCGAATTCAAGAAGTACTGGAACTACGGTGGTCTTTTTATAACATTTAATGGGACGCACACTTGGACAGTACGTGTATGGTTACAGGAACAAATGTCGACATAGACAGCATAATGTTGATCACAGGAATATCATCTTAAGTTAGCATTCATGCTTGGCAAATATCATAATGGGGCATTCGTAAATAAGCATTCAGCGTTCCATCATGTAAATCATCTGGCTTTACTGACTGGGCACGTCAGACCATAACCAATACATAGGAAGGCTCCTAGACCTAACCTCGTCTAGCGAATATTCCTTCACGTAAAGTTCAATATAGATATATTTCATAATATAGGAATCCCAGACATGGGTTCTCACATGTAGCAGTGATCTCTTGGTTCATCGAGCGATAGTACAGGCATCCCTTTTTCTCACTCGATAAATACAAAGTATATGAATTTCAACATGGCTGTTCTCTCTCTCTCGTGAGCTTCACTCACTATAGAATATAGACCAAAATTAGTCATTCATTAAATGTCCTCATTTCTTCATAGGTTCTCTCATAGAGGTAATTGAATAATATCATACAATCCAGTGCTGATACATAGGAATGTCTTCTTCCTTTGAATGGATATTCTTTTTAAAAGTACCACTGTGCATCTGCTTATCAACAACGATGGCGAAGCCCAAGTTCATAATAAATTGTGGTTTTACCTTTTTATGCGAAATATAACTTTGCCATTCCTTGGCAAAAGAGAATAAACACTGGGGTAAAGTACATACAACATGTCTAAATGATTATCACTTTTCCCCATCCATATATAGATCACTATTTCGGCAAAAAGCCTGCTACAACAAAACTCGGCATCCTCACAGGATGACAGCCATGGATCACACCCTTTTGCTAGCGATACTTCCGCTGCATAGCCTTTGACCTTTTCTAGCGACAACCAAATTAGTTCGACTTAGAAATGCAAAGATATCCATATATAAGACAGACTCGTCCTACTCATACAAACACTACGTATAAATTCAGGCCATAGATATACTGAAGCAAGAACAATCTATTCCTACCCAGCCACAGAATAAATCGCAGTAGGCCTAGAGTCGTCTGCGGAGTCCGATCGAAGATGACAGAACTATTTTCAAGGGAAGCAACCCAAAAATGACTTCTCCTTAAGCACTTAAAAAGGAAATACTTTGCTTACCAAAATATTTGCGAACATAAGAATATAAATGTATTATATTGCAAGATAGTAAAAATTGCCCTTTACAGTCTTACCACACCTCCCGGGAAAAAAAAAAATAAAATTTTTTTTTTTTTTAAATACATCTAGGAGCACCGTAGAATAGGCTCACAACGCAAGAATACTGCGCAGATGAAAATATCAGGAATAACTATAATTCCTAATATGACTGGTGAGAATATATATCTCAAAATCTGAGAGAAATTGTTTCCCTACGAATAAATGTTTCCAGGAAGGTGTGATGTACGTATAATACAATTCTGGTAATTATACAATGCATACCAAAAATTCACACTACAATCTTAAATTTATGATTTATGAAGAAACAATCATCAAAGAACAGCGGTGAATTAACATCAATAAACCGCTAAGTAGCGATACCATCATTCTATTATTAAATTACAAATGTGTATCTTAGTAAAGAAACAAAAAAAAAAAATAACTGTTGTAAAGTTATACATATTAAAAAGATCCAATATTTAACAGTTAAGTGGCATCATGTGGGCATCTGGACAGAATGTCCGCCATCACATTTTCTGAACCACGGATAGCTCGTACCGAAAAATGAAAAGGTTGAAGAGCGATTGCGTATCGAGTTGATCTCGAGCTCTTCAAGTTTTTACTTTGGATAGCCGTAAGAGCTTTTTGGTCAGTTTCCACTACGAAATGCGCGCCCAGAAGGAATCTTTGGAGTTTGAGAATTGACCAAACCATTGCCAATAATTCACGGTCTAAAACCGAGTAATTCCTTTCTGCAGCATTAAGTTTTCTGGATATGTACATTACAGGATGCAGAGTTCCAGAGTACTCTTGCATTAGTGCCGCTCCAATCCCAGTGGATGAAGCGTCACTACGAAGAACAAATGTCTTATCTGTTGTAGGTAACACTAAAATAGGTGGTGATGAAAACATAGTTTTGATCTTCTCTAGTGAAGATTGGCATTCATGAGACCAGTGAACCATGTTAGGCGACCCTTTCTTTAATAGTGTAGAGAGAGGTGCCATGATAGAGGACAGATTCGGAATGAAACGTCCATAAAATTGTATGAGACCTAAAAGACTTCGCACTTGCTTTTTAGTCCTAGGGATAGAGATGTTAAGTATCTTAGTGATATTATGGTCTTCTGTCTTCAAGAAACCGTGACCTACTCGATGGCCTAAGAAAGCAATTTCGCTAAAGCCAATACAAGCTTTAGATGGTTTTGCTGTCAGGTTATACTCACGCAGAGTTGATAATAATTCAACTAATCCTGAATAGTGATCTTCCCAAGTATCGCTGAAAAGACAGATGTCGTCTAGATAAGCAATGACATCTGACCGATACGATAGGATTCGACGCATCATGCGTACAAATGTAGCTGGTGCGTTCATAAGGCCGAAAGGCATAAAATTCCATTGGAAAAGGCCTCTGGGAGTAGAGAAAGCGGTAAGAGGTTTGGCGCGTTCGGATAATGGAACTTGCCAATATCCTTTAGACAAATCAAGTTTAGTGAAAAAATGCGATTTAGAAAGACGAGTAAGTAACTCTTCTAGTAAAGGCATAGGTTCAGCATCGAACTTCGTAACTTGATTCAATTTGCGATAGTCAACGCAAAGACGTATGTTATTGTCTTTTTTTCGAACAATAACCATCGGCGAAGAATATGCAGAAGTGGATGGTTCGATTATTTGTAAATCTATCATTTCATCCAACTCCTTTTCAACCTGTGTTTGGAAATGTATAGGGATAGGATAAGGCCTAACCCTAATTGGAGTATGTTCAGTTAGAACAATGTCATGCTCAATGACATGAGTTTGTCCAGGGATGTCAGTGAGGACATCCTGAAATGTTTGTAACATAGACGAAACTTGTCGCCGTTCTCCTAGAGACAAATCAGGAGAAACAGTAACGTCTTTCCATGATTCACTAGAATGAAGTGGGATCATTGGAAGCGGGAGATTAACATCCGAAAAACTTGTTTCCTCATCCTGTATTACAGACAGTGATGAGTAATGACCATGTTTGACATGAGAATCGTCCGTTGCCTGGAAAATAGGCTGTAGATAGTCAGGACGTTCATGGAACTCCGTAAGCATATTGATGTGGAAGGTTTTATGCTTCCCGTTAATATCGACGATGTAGTCAACATCTGAAATTTTCGATATTATATCGTACGGACCTTTCCAACTAATAAGGAGTCTATTTTCACGACAAGGTAGCAAAACAAATGCTTTGTCACCAGGACAAAGTTGTCGTAAAGTTCTCTTCTTATTAGCAAATTGTCTTGCCTTCTGCTTAGCAAACTCAGAAGAGGACGTTGCCAATTTGCATGCTTCGATAATCTTTTGTCTCAGCGCGATGACATACTCGTAAGAAGATTTTGTGTCATCGTCAATATTGTCAGCTGTTATAAGATCATGCAGCAAAGACATTGGGCCGCGCGGTCGCGCGCCAAAGACAAGTTCAAAGGGCGAAAACCCTGTATGTTCATTGGGGACCTCTCTGTACGCGAAGAGGGCCGCGGGTAAAACCCTATCCCAATCCTGAGGATGATCCTCAGTTATCTTCCCTAATAAGTTCTTAAGTGTTCTATTTAGTCGCTCGACCATCCCATTGGACATAGGATGATAGATGCTACTCAAAGATCTCTCTATCTGTAGAGTAGACATTACTTGAGACATGGTATCCGATATCAGTTGGGTGCCATGATCTGATAATATTTCTCCGGGGAATCCCAGCCGAGAAAATATAAGCCAAAGAGCATCTGCAATGTCAGCGGTAGTAATGCTCTTTAGAGGGATAGCCTCTGGCCAACGTGTGCACATGTCTACACACGTTAAGATAAACTGATGTCCTCTAGCAGATTTGATCTTGAATGGACCAATGATGTCTATCGCCATTTTCTGGAATGGACGAATAGGAATATCTGCAGCCTGAATAGGCGCAGCATGACGAGGACCTTTGGATTTGACTTCTTGACATACTTTACAGGATCGACAATAGATCCGTATGTCCTTGTTCACAAAAGGCCAAAAGAAAGCCGCAAGAACTCTTGACTTTGTACGGGAAAAACCCATGTGACCAGCACACTGAGAGTCGTGTGCATGTTGTAAGATCTTAACTCTCAAATTCTTGGGTACAAGAATCTGAGAATGACTTGACTTAGTGGAGTCTTGCACCATACGTACAAGTACGCCATTCTTCATTGTAATCCAAGATTTACAATTTGAATCTTTATTCGGATCACCTTTTGTTACAAGAGTGAAGAATTTCTTAAGAGTCGGATCTTCTTCTTGTTGTTTTATAAACGAGTCACGAGAAATTACCAAGGGATCATCTTGGTTATGCACTTCATTATCTTCAACAGATGAAGTTTCAGGCATATTGAGAGCTTGAGCTCTAGTGACTACTGCATTAGCAGATTGCATATTTTGATTTTCCCAAACGGAAATTTGCTCCGGAGTGCATTCTTGGACTCCGTGAATGCGACCGATGATAAGATCAGCGATCGGATCCGGCAAAAGACATGCGTGTACATCTCCTGTGAAGAAAGGAGTAGCAATCCTAATGATAGCGGTAGAGTATTTCTCTATGGTGCCGCCAAATGTTACGCATTTGACTACTTTGCCTGTAGAATGAGAAGGATCTATGAGTGACTGCCTAACCCCAATAGTTGTGCATCCAGAATCAAAAAGTACTGAGACTGGATTGTCATTTACTAAACCTTTGTGTAAGACAAGAGAACCTCTCCCATCATGCGCGATTGACGCAGGAAGAGCGGGAAGAGGATGGCCACAGCTTAAAGTAGACACTGTGGTTGGCTCAAATAATGTTTTGCATTGGGGGCACTGAGATGCTCTCCCAAAATCAAAAGCGGCACATGCCATATTATTAGAGTCATCATTATCTTTATTTTGTTTATAGGCTTCGTGGGACTCTTGCTGTGCAGAGTTCGCCTGGTAATGAGCTTTATGTTTTTTTAATTGTGCTCTACCTCTGTTATTATTGCCTCTGTACTTATCATTGTTTCCACTATTATAACCTCTACTCGGGTTTGAATCATAGCTCCTTTGGTTACTATCATCATATTCATTATAATGAGTATCTCGGTAATTATGATCCTGTTGTCTCCATGAAGGAAAACTTGGATAGTTTCTAGAATGACTTCCTTTGCGAAAGTTCCTGTAATTATGACCACCCCTGAATCGAGGGCTGTCAGCTCTTCTCCAGGTATTCGAAGAAGAACCCTGAAATGATTGGTTACCTTGGTTCTGATAACTGTAATAGTTACCTTTTTTATTAAACTTATTTTGAGGTCCTTGGAATTTGTGAGAGTGATTAGGGTTGTATGGTGTTGCAGAAGCAACTGGCATACCTTCTTTAACCTTACTGTTGCTAATGGCTACGTCCGGATGTGCAGTGACGTATTGGGTACAATACTGTTCCATTTCTTTTAGAGACTTAGGTTTACGCTCATGTAAGAATTCGAGGAAAGGTTTATTTATACTTGACATAATCTTGTCTCTGAGTATCAAGTCCATAAGGGCTTCATAAGTCTTTTCTGTTTTGGATAGCTCAATCCAACGATCAAATGTAAGACGTGTTCTTGCAATGAATTCTGAGAATTCTACACCTGCCTCAGGCACCATTGTCTTAAACAACTTCCGATAACCCTCTTCAGACAACTGATACTTCTTTAACAAGGCTGCCCTAATAACATCATAGTTATCTTTGTCAGCCTCTTCAACCAAACTTAAACTAGTCAGAGAATCACCTTTCAGATTTTCTGATAACTGGTTAGCATATTGTGATTTGTCCACATTATGTGCTCGACACGAGCGTTCAAATCTGTTTAGCCAGAATGTTATGTCATCACTGGAAGGGTTGAACGCTGGTACCTTGACCTTGTAAGTAAAGGGTTTACCATTACCACTAGATGCTTGATTAACATTACTTATGTTTGTTAACTTTAACTTTTCTAACTCAAATGCTAAAAGTTCTTTTTGGTGTTCATGTTCTCTTATTGCTTTTTTTTCTTGAGCTTCAGCTTGTAATTTTCTCTCTTCTGCAGCAGCCTGTAATTTTTTCTCTTCAGCAGCAGCTTCATCTTTTCTTTTCTCTTTTTCCATTTCCATCTGGAATCTTTTTTCATCAGTCTGTATCTGCAATTTCTTTTGTTCATCCTCTCTTTGTAATTTTCTTTCCTCAGCTTCTAATTTCTTTTCTTCAATCAATGCTTTTCTTTCTTCAGCAGCCAATGCTTTGTCATATTGAGCAACTGCCCATTCTTCTAACTGCTGACCAGTCTTATCAAGAGCCCTGCCTTGTGTGATAAAATAATCCAAGGTAGACATCTTGTCTAATAAGATCAGTAATTTGCAAAAGTAAATAAATTTACTTTCTTAGTCTTAATCAAAGACTTTGTATGATAACTTTGTAACCTGTGAAAAATAGTACTTAACTATCCCAATCACTGTGGGAAACAAGCCTTACAAAGGTCTTGTATAAATCCTTATATAATAACAGCTATAAGTTGCTGGTTCACTCTATAATATAAGTGCAGTGCACCAGAAATAGTGTTTTATATCATCAACTGTGTACCTTTAGTAATAGCAATTAACTATCAGTTGATTCTTGTACATCAATTTATATGATCAACTATATTTTAAATAGTGTATGTCGATCAGGCACAAAACAAAACAGTTATACAGAAAAAACATGAAAACATTTGCGGAAATGAAATAAATAAAATTGGAAAAACACTAAAAGATAAACCGCAAGAGGATAACAAATACAAATAACGCCACAGTATATAAATATAAATTGAGAATAGAACTGAAAGATAGAATAGGGTAGACCAACAAATTACAAACAAATCAAAACAAACTAAAGAACAGAGGAATATTACAAAAACAACAATGAGTACAGACTTCACAGCTAACACTAATAGCAACAGCTGTCGCAGCAAATTTTCAATGAAGAAAATTGCACCTATAGAAACGCACACATCAGACCCTCTATTACGTGGGATACTCTGCTGTGTGACACCGCCCAACCGAAACAACAACAACCCGCTGGATACAAACAAATATCACATATAAATAGTTAAACATAAATACATAAATGCATAAATAGTATGGCAATATGATGTAAATAGAGTGTTGCAGAAAGAATGTGTTGGAATGAAGGCTCAGTTACACTGCCTAATAGTACAGTACTGTGGTACTTTATTAAACAAATACTTCTGGTCTAATTATTTTAAATTCAACACAGAAATAGAAGCTCCATCGTTGATTTGAATGATAACAATCAATGTAGGACTTCTCAGTTCAATAACATTTTCTTTCGCAAACACTGTCAAATATTCTCCAGTCCTGATGTGTAATGTTCTATGTTTCAACCAAGCTCGCTGTGTAACACTGTCAGTTGTATGGCAAATGTCCAATGAACCAAATGTCAACAAACCCTGACCTAGTTACTGCATACTCTCGACAGGACAGGTCACGCTGACATCACTGTAGAGTTGTACTGTTGATGTATTTGTGTGTGTCGTAACAGACCCCAAGGAACGTCTGGTCTCAGTAGTTTACTTCTCAATATGGTCACTGTGCAGGTTGACCCAGGAAGCTGGCACACCAGTTGTTAAAACTCTTTCTTTGTGTAGTTGTTAACTCATACTGGCTACTAGTTGTTGAATCATGCTTTATTTGCTAAATGATGTGAATGTCCACCAGTGGATAAATGTAGATGTTGGGACTGGTGTAGTAAAGTGTAACGATTGTCAACTCATCAAACCCAGCACAGTTTTGGTCATACAGGTCATCTTGTCCTGGAACGTGATGAGGCTCCGACAAGAATGTGAGTGTAAACAATGAGTGTGTATCTGAATGTCAGTACGCGAATGGTAGAATGATTCGATAGAGTTGACAGGTTGGTAGTACATCACTCATACTCACACTGTTCGAATTCAAGAAGTACTGGAACTACGGTGGTCTTTTTATAACATTTAATGGGACGCACACTTGGACAGTACGTGTATGGTTACAGGAACAAATGTCGACATAGACAGCATAATGTTGATCACAGGAATATCATCTTAAGTTAGCATTCATGCTTGGCAAATATCATAATGGAGCATTCGTAAATAAGCATTCAGCGTTCCATCATGTAAATCATCTGGCTTTACTGACTGGGCACGTCAGACCATAACCAATACATAGGAAGGCTCCTAGACCTAACCTCGTCTAGCGAATATTCCTTCACGTAAAGTTCAATATATATAAATTTCATAATATAGGAATCCCAGACATGGGTTCTCACATGTAGCAGTGATCTCTTGGTTCATCGAGCGATAGTACAGGCATCCCTTTTTCTCACTCGATAAATACAAAGTATATGAATTTCAACATGGCTGTTCTCTCTCTCGTGAGCTTCACTCACTATAGAATATAGACCAAAAATTAGTCATTCATTAAATGTCCTCATTTCTTCATAGGTTCTCTCATAGAGGTAATTGAATAATATCATACAATCCAGTGCTGATACATAGGAATGTCTTCTTCCTTTGAATGGATATTCTTTTTAAAAGTACCACTGTGCATCTGCTTATCAACAACGATGGCGAAGCCCAAGTTCATAATAAATTGTGGTTTTACCTTTTTATGCGAAATATAACTTTGCCATTCCTTGGCAAAAGAGAATAAACACTGGGGTAAAGTACATACAACATGTCTAAATGATTATCACTTTTCCCCATCCATATATAGATCACTATTTCGGCAAAAAGCCTGCTACAACAAAACTCGGCATCCTCACAGGATGACAGCCATGGATCACACCCTTTGCTAGCGATACTTCCGCTGCATAGCCTTTGACCTTTTCTAGCGACAACCAAATTAGTTCGACTTAGAAATGCAAAGATATCCATATATAAGACAGACTCGTCCTACTCATACAAACACTACGTATAAATTCAGGCCATAGATATACTGAAGCAAGAACAATCTATTCCTACCCAGCCACAGAATAAATCGCAGTAGGCCTAGAGTCGTCTGCGGAGTCCGATCGAAGATGACAGAACTATTTTCAAGGGAAGCAACCCAAAAATGACTTCTCCTTAAGCACTTAAAAAGGAAATACTTTGCTTACCAAAATATTTGCGAACATAAGAATATAAATGTATTGGTTGGTCTCAAGCGACTGTGTACAAGAATATCCCTAAAATTCTTATCTCTACGATATAACACCAAAGGGGTATCACGAAACAACTCTCTGGTGTCAGGATCAGCGTGGAGAGTAAGCAGATGACGAGATAGAATTTTTCTCACCGCCAAACAGTTGGGATGGAAAGTTAAGACAAGTTTGAGTCTGTCAGATGAAGTAGTAGGTTAGGCAGTAAGTGCCACCTGACGAGTAACGTGACTGATGCGATTAAGAGCATCAGATAATACTCTTTCAGGATAGTGACGTCGGCGAAAAAACTCGAGCATTTCTAGGGCTCGTTCACGGAAATCATCTTCATCGTGATATACCCGACGTAAGCGTAGAAGTTGAGAGTAGGGAATGGAATCTTTACAGCTGAGAGGGTGAGAAGAGGTGTAAAGAAGAAAACCATGAGCGTCAGTGGGTTAATAAAAGACAGAAGTAGTAAGGCCAGTAGGAGTAATATTGACAGTAAGGTCAAGAAAGTTAACTGAAGTGGTAGAAATCTGAGAAGTGAATTTGATGGCAGGATGGAAATTGCCAACATAGTCAATGAATCTACGGAGGTTAACTTCAGACATGTCTGTGACTCCAATTCCATCGTCAATATAGCGACGGTAGAACTCAGGTAATGGTCCATTGTAACTTTGAAGCACCAAATATTGATAGTGATCCATGAAGAGGCAAGCATAACTCGGGCCCATTTTGGTGCCCATAGCAACGCCACTAATTTGATTAAGGAACTGGCCATTGAATTCAAAAGAGTTGAGACTAAGAACCAATTCCGCAAGGCGAAGAAGAGGACCTGTGCTGATAGTAAAGGTCAGTGCGTCGGTCGATAAAAATATGTTAACATTCACTGCTAACTCATTGTCATGAAATATTCTAATCCACATATATAAATTATTAGGTAAATATGAAGCCTAACAAATAAAATTAATAAAGAGAAGAGCAATGTGCGTGTCACAAAGAATGTACTCGAAATCCCCCTTGTTTTCTGCTTCGTCTGCAAATTGTAACGCTTTCACGTTGATATAAAAGCTTACTGTATTATTACCCGCCTTCTTCAATGAAACGTGTGCTGCATTTCTAAGAAAAACATTGAGACGTACTGCGTAATGACCTAAATTAATCCTAACATTAATTATACTGCGTTACCA
Organism: Oreohelix idahoensis; assembly: GCA_024509875.1. NCBI lineage: Eukaryota > Metazoa > Mollusca > Gastropoda > Stylommatophora > Oreohelicidae > Oreohelix > Oreohelix idahoensis. Next base: position 195,092 of record JAMPIV010023228.1, on the reverse strand, counting down.
AAACGAACGAACAGATGGACAAAAGGATAAAGAGAGAGGGGAGGGCTGAAAATCAGGAACGCATGCAACACGCGTCGCGCGATACACAAATGCTGCCATCACGCGTGTAAGTCTACATGCACTAATTTTTTTTTCAGACGGACAGTGATAAAATACACTACCCTTTCCCAGAGTTAGGTTTATAAATCATAAAAAACTCTTATTAGAAAAGATAACATTAGATGGGTTTACGGTTGAGAACATAACAGTACCCAGACAGCACATCTTCGAAACAGGAGGTAGAAGAAATTGCATATTTTGAACGCAGCCACGTAGCTCCTTTAAATTTGTATTTTTGGGTTCCTTAGGGCTTGCTGACAAATAATATGTAAAACGTTACGCAAATAGTCCAGGAATTAATAAATTATACCCAAAATAAAATATTGGGGGTGCCTGACAGCATAAAATCATTTCTGCTCATAAGATTTTTTTTTAACGTGTTTGAAAAAAAATTTACGTTACAGAAATAGCCTACCATGTAAACTCCAAATTGATTGGAGCGCAACAAATGAAAGCCTAACCACGATTGGTCGGGCTATAAATACTATCTTGGTTGTTAGGGGAAACGGGGAAAGGTAACATTTTTTCAAACACTTGTCGAAACGGGGCTCATTGGTCAGACTCGCTGATATACACACTTGGGAGCGTTAGTTCGAAACCACTTGTTTAAAATAGCTTGATAAAGCATCAGTGCGTTGAAGCCAGCATATATTTTGCTAAATAAAAGCCTGGAAGATAAGCAGATGGGAATTTGTGCCAGTTTGTGCCAGAATTCATTGCTAATCAACGTATCTGTGTTTATTCGTATGAATTGTGGTAAGCTTGAACCATTCAATATCTTTTAATGAAAATTGAATGTGAATTGTTGATTTATGCCTGTATATATATGTGTGTAGTTCAGTGGCCAACGTGAGGTAAAGCCTGTAATGCTCCAGCCTGAACAGAGGGTGTCGGAGAGAAGTAAAACGGCATGGAATGGCCAAACAGTACACTGACACCTGGATGATTGACTAGAAAGAAATAATGCTGGAAGTGCAGAGGCGTAGTAACCATTAAGAAGGGTAATACTGGAATAAAGTATTTCAAATGAAGCTGACAGTTGGCCTAATGCTCTGAACTCAATGTTTGTGCTGTGTTGTGATCAATGTAACAAGAGAGTTTAAGTTAGTTATGAAGTAGAAGGTACATCCTTCTTGATTTCAGGGACAGTGGTCTTGATGGTACTGAGCAGCACCTGGTCAGAGCTTTGCTGAATCCAGTGTCGGACAGCATACTCCTTGGTCCTTTTAGCTATCAGTGAGGTGTCTCCAGAGCCCAGAGGAGAATTCGAGCAGAGGAGTCCTTTCCTGCCGCCATCACGCCAGATAAGCTAACTTGGCCAGCTGAGCTCAACATTATGTCCCCTCATCTTGAACTGACTTTGTAAAATTAACATTAAGAGGGGAATTTACTTGTCTTAAAATCAGGAACTGTGAACATCTCCAATACTAGTCCCTAAAGACAAACTATTGAAGTCATGATGACAAATACCAACAGAGCTTGAACAAAACAAAACCAGTATTACCTCATTTTACTACTACACAACTGACACACATAGAACATTTGTAATAATATATGTCACTACAATATTCATATTAAATACATTCTGTACATAACTTGTAATTTAAATTGATTGTGATTCCTGGTTCCCTTGTAGTTGAATCAGGACACATATTCATTCATGCCAGTAATGAATACATATTGTTATTTGAAAGTTTATCAGTGACTCTTTTAAGATATCTTTGTAGAGTGTTATATGTATGTGAGTGTCACAGTGTTGTCAAGAGTAGTGGATTAAATTAAATTGTTTATCTGTCTGTTGTTGTGACTTACACTTCATCATACACATACCCTAGACACATAACGTAGCATCACACTATTCCAGAATAATTCTGACTGAGATATATAGATATGTGGTAGCAAGTAAGGTTATCTATAATACACTACTCTTAATAGATATAGATACCTTCACAGCTGATCTCAGTCAGTACACTAAGTTCCCTATAAGTATTTATAACATCCCACTTCACCACATATATTGGGGTCTCGCTCTTGGGATTTTGAATCTTTAACTATTAAAAATATTGGGGGTAATTCACTTCAGGGAATATAAGAATTAAAAGGTATCCTTGGGTGGAATTAAATAAGGTTGAGCTCACGGTGCCTGTGTTGTCCATTAGATATATAGTTAGAAATTGAATTGTTGGGTAGACATTATAAAAATTTACCTGATAGACAATGGCGGACCTGGCCAAATTTCGATCTGCTGCGGTTCAGACTGCAAAAGAGTTAGGATTAGATGGGCAAGTTATGGTTGCCTATGTCACAACGGAATGTGACAAATTTATTGAACGCGAAGAAAGAAGATTAGAAAAAGAAGCCGAAAGAAGGTTAGAGGCTGGGACTAAGAGGTTGCAAGCTGAGGCTGAGACTAAGAGGTTGCAGATTGAGGCTGACAAAGAGGCTAAGAAATTGGAAGCAGAAAGAGAAGACAAAAGATTAGCTGCAGAAAGAGAAGAGAAGAAATTAGCTGCAGAAAGAGAAGAGAAGAGATTAGCTGCAGAGAGGGAAGCAGAAAAAGAGGAGAAGAGATTACAAAGGGAACATGAGTTACGACTAAGGGAGTTTGAGTTTCAAGGCCATGCTCCTGAAAATGGTGCCAGTCCCTTTGCCTCTGATGCTACGGTTACTCAGGGAGCCTCGACCTCAGCTATGAACTTTCATTTAGATCATTTTGTTGAGAAAGACGATGATATTGAGAGCTATATAAATAGGTACGAACTATTAGCTACCACGTATGGGTTAGAGAGAGAAAGGTGGAGCTTAAAGTTATCTCAGGGACTTCGTGGGGCAGCTTATGAAGTTTTTGCAAAAATGAGCAGAGGTGATCAGGAAAATTATGACATGCTAAAGCAGGCTCTTTTGTTAAGGTATGAAAAGAATGCAGAGTTTTACAGAAAAAAATTTAGGAATGCTAAACTACTGTCAGGTGAAACCTATCACCAGTTCTCTGCACGAATCGAGACATACTTGGAGAAATGGACTTCTCTGGGGAAAACCCAAGATCTTAAGGAAATGGTCCTTATAGAGCAACTAAGAGAGTCCATGGCTCCAGACCTGAGAAAGTTTCTCATGGAACAAGGTGCAGAGAGGCTGGGTGAGTTGCTAAATGTTGCTGAAAGGTATCAAGCAGCTCAAGCAGAGGTAACAGGTAATAAAAAGAAACAGGTGGATAACTTTAGGGCATCACAGAACTTTAATAAATTTGATCCTAGGGATCAAAATAAAGGTAAGCACCAATTTGATAGGCCACGGTATGAAAATAAAAATAAATTCCCACAATTCGATGAAAGGAAATATGATGAAAGAAAATCTTTCAACCAAGGAAAAAGGTGGTGTAAGAATTGTCAGATGGACAATCATGACACTGACCGTTGCAGAAGGAAACCTGTGTATATGGCAACCCTTCAGGTCAGGTCGACCTCAAGACAGGAGGAGGATATTATGTTAGATACCACTCCAGAAGAGATGAGGAAGGCACAGGCTGGGGATAAAACACTCAAGCCTTGTTTCAGAAAATTGTCAACTTGTCATACAACTCCAGGCAAGGGAGATTTTTACATGAAAAACAAGTTGATGTATAGGAAGGCCGGAACTAGATCCCATGGTCACGGACAGCTGGTTCTTCCAAAAAGATACAGGACAGAATTAATAAGGAGCCTACATGTGAAACCAGATGGGGACCATGAGAAGATAGGTACCCTCATTCAAAAGGTGGCTCACAATTATTATTGGCCCAAAGCAAGATGGGACATTGAAAATTTTGTAGAAAGGTGTAGCATAGCACATGAGGGAACACCCACAAGTGGGAACATGGATCAGGACCTGGACACGCCACGGGGCAAAATTAGGCCTGATAATAGAAAGAAATATAGATTTGATAAAGTGGACCAAATGGAATGGGAAGCCCCTTTTCACGGACAAGCTTCACTTAACTGTTTTACAATGGCCACTATGCGGAGAGTGCAAAAAGATGTCTTACCCCAGGATAAGCCGACAATCCCTCAATCGGACTTAAACCAACTGGAGGAAGAAGATGTAGAGAGGAAATCTCTCATCAAGAATTTTAAGAGGGGAGAAAGCCCCAAAAGAAAAATTGGTAGCGGTCGTTTTGTGAATGATAATTCTGGGAGGAAAAATCATCACTATAAAGCTTCAAGTGGAAGAGACCATACCGGTGCATGGACAAATAGGTCCACACAATTAAAGGTCCATATGTAGCTTTGTTAAGAACGTGGACTGATGAAAAGGCAGAGGAAAACATTACATCTTCATACCAGTATGTGAATGAGCTGACCACTCGGTTAAAAACTGGCTGGAAACTTGCCAATGAAAATTTGAAACAAGCCAGGAAGAAACATGCTGCCTATTATAACAGGAAGGCGAAAGACAGAAATTTGGCTGTGGGAGAGAAAGTACTGCTTCTTTTGCCCGGGAGTCAGAATAAGTTACAAATTGGATGGCAGGGTCCATATACAGTTCTAGAGAAGGTGTCTAGAACAAATTATAAGATAGATAAGAAGGGGAAGAAAAAATCTATCATGTGAATCTCCTGAAGAAATATTTGGAAAGAGAACATCAGGAAGAGACACACTTGTTGACCTTGTCCATCGCCATGGAGATGAAAAAGGAACCACTTTCATCATTTGAATATCCATTACACCCCTGTGAGACAGCAGCACAGGTGAAAATCAGTACACATTTAACGAAAACTCAGAAAGAGAGAGTGCAACAGGTTCTAAATAATCATGCAGAGGTGTTAACAGACCGACCAGGGCATACAAACCTATTGGAATATGATATGAAACTCATAGACTCCACACCTGTCTGTATGAAACCATATTCGATTCCGTTTGCTAAGGAAAAAGCTTTGAAGGAAGAGATAGACTATCTGTTGAAGTAAGGAATTATTTCGCACAGTGAGTCTTCGTATAGTTCCGGTGTTGTACTCTTAAGGAAGCCCTCTGGAGAACATAGACTCTGTATAGATTACAGGAGACTGAATGCTATTACAGAAGGACAGGTGGATCCATTGCCGGATACAAATCAGCTGTTTGCCAGACTAAATAAAGCTAAATATTTCTCAAAAGTGGATCTGAGTAAAGGATACTATCAGATTCCAGTAAAGCCTGAGGTTAGACCATACCTAGCTTTTAGTACCTCAGAAGGACACTATGAGTTTAATAGATTGCCATTTGGATTGAAGAATGCGCCTAGTGTCTTCTCTAGAATGATGAGAAAATTATTGGATCCTCTGAATAATCCCTGTATAACAAATTTTATGGATGATATCCTTATAGCAACAGAAACATTTGAGGAACACATTGACTCTCTGAACATGCTGTTTGATCGACTTAGGGAGGCAAATTTAACAGCCCGACCAACCAAATGTTGCGTTGGATGTAAAGAATTGGAATTTTTGGGACACACAGTTTATCAGGGAAACATGACCCCTGACCCAAAGAATTTAGAGAAACTACAGAAAGCCCCGAGACCACAAACCAAGAAGGACGTGAGATCCTTTGTCTCCTTATGTGGTTTCTACCAGAAGTATATCAAAAACTTTAATTCCATATGTGCACCGTTAACTGAATTGACACGTAAAGGACTTCCAGATCGCATTACATGGACACCACAATGTGAAATGACTTACCAAGAATTGAAGGAAAAGCTCACAAGTAAACCCATTTTGAAATTACCTGACTTAAGTCAAGAATTCATAGTAAGGACGGATGCAAGTAATATTGGGCTAGGTGCAACTCTACTACAGAAATCAGATGCATTGGATGGGGAATTAAGCCCAGTGGCATATGCTAGCAGAAAGTTGAATAAAGCTGAAATCAACTACTCAACTAGTGAAAAAGAATGTCTTGCAGTAATATGGGCAATAAAGAAATTCAATATTTATCTATATGGGAAGGCATTTAAGTTGCAAACAGATCACAAACCTTTATCGTTTTTAGCACAGGCTAAGCATGAGAACTCTAGGTTACTCCGATGGTCTTTGCTTCTGGCTCCATATAATTTTAGCATTGAGTATATATCTGGAAAAACCAATTTGGGAGCGGATTTTTTAAGCCGCCATCCGTGTGATGAGAATCACCGTAAACCCCAGAAATAATAATAAATTTCTCTATGTGTATATAGAATAAAGGACTGACATATAATGTCTGTTTTAAGAGGGGAGGTGTCATGAAATATTCTAATCCACATATATAAATTATTAGGTAAATATGAAGCCTAACAAATAAAATTAATAAAGAGAAGAGCAATGGTAAAATAACAGTGCTGTCACAAAGAATGTACTCGAAATCCCCCTTGTTTTCTGCTTCGTCTGCAAATTGTAACGCTTTCACGTTGATATAAAAGCTTACTGTATTATTACCCGCCTTCTTCAATGAAACGTGTGCTGCATTTCTAAGAAAAACATTGAGACGTACTGCGTAATGACCTAAATTAATCCTAACATTAATTATACTGCGTTACCAAAACGAACGAACAGATGGACAAAAGGATAAAGAGAGAGGGGAGGGCTGAAAATCAGGAACGCATGCAACACGCGTCGCGCGATACACAAATGCTGCCATCACGCGTGTAAGTCTACATGCACTAATTTTTTTTTCAGACGGACAGTGATAAAATACACTACCCTTTCCCAGAGTTAGGTTTATAAATCATAAAAAACTCTTATTAGAAAAGATAACATTAGATGGGTTTACGGTTGAGAACATAACAGTACCCAGACAGCACATCTTCGAAACAGGAGATAGAAGAAATTGCATATTTTGAACGCAGCCACGTAGCTCCTTTAAATTTGTATTTTTGGGTTCCTTAGGGCTTGCTGACAAATAATATGTAAAACGTTACGCAAATAGTCCAGGAATTAATAAATTATACCCAAAATAAAATATTGGGGGTGCCTGACAGCATAAAATCATTTCTGCTCATAAGATTTTTTTTTTAACGTGTTTGAAAAAAATTTACGTTACAGAAATAGCCTACCATGTAAACTCCAAATTGATTGGAGCGCAACAAATGAAAGCCTAACCACGATTGGTCGGGCTATAAATACTATCTTGGTTGTTAGGGGAAACGGGGAAAGGTAACATTTTTTCAAACACTTGTCGAAACGGGGCTCATTGGTCAGACTCGCTGATATACACACTTGGGAGCGTTAGTTCGAAACCACTTGTTTAAAATAGCTTGATAAAGCATCAGTGCGTTGAAGCCAGCATATATTTTGCTAAATAAAAGCCTGGAAGATAAGCAGATGGGAATTTGTGCCAGTTTGTGCCAGAATTCATTGCTAATCAACGTATCTGTGTTTATTCGTATGAATTGTGGTAAGCTTGAACCATTCAATATCTTTTAATGAAAATTGAATGTGAATTGTTGATTTATGCCTGTATATATATGTGTAGTTCAGTGGCCAACGTGAGGTAAAGCCTGTAATGCTCCAGCCTGAACAGAGGGTGTCGGAGAGAAGTAAAACGGCATGGAATGGCCAAACAGTACACTGACACCTGGATGATTGACTAGAAAGAAATAATGCTGGAAGTGCAGAGGCGTAGTAACCATTAAGAAGGGTAATACTGGAATAAAGTATTTCAAATGAAGCTGACAGTTGGCCTAATGCTCTGAACTCAATGTTTGTGCTGTGTTGTGATCAATGTAACAAGAGAGTTTAAGTTAGTTATGAAGTAGAAGGTACATCCTTCTTGATTTCAGGGACAGTGGTCTTGATGGTACTGAGCAGCACCTGGTCAGAGCTTTGCTGAATCCAGTGTCGGACAGCATACTCCTTGGTCCTTTTAGCTATCAGTGAGGTGTCTCCAGAGCCCAGAGGAGAATTCGAGCAGAGGAGTCCTTTCCTGCCGCCATCACGCCAGATAAGCTAACTTGGCCAGCTGAGCTCAACATTATGTCCCCTCATCTTGAACTGACCTTGTAAAATTAACATTAAGAGGGGAATTTACTTGTCTTAAAATCAGGAACTGTGAACATCTCCAATACTAGTCCCTAAAGACAAACTATTGAAGTCATGATGACAAATACCAACAGAGCTTGAACAAAACAAAACCAGTATTACCTCATTTTACTACTACACAACTGACACACATAGAACATTTGTAATAATATATGTCACTACAATATTCATATTAAATACATTCTGTACATAACTTGTAATTTAAATTGATTGTGATTCCTGGTTCCCTTGTAGTTGAATCAGGACACATATTCATTCATGCCAGTAATGAATACATATTGTTATTTGAAAGTTTATCAGTGACTCTTTTAAGATATCTTTGTAGAGTGTTATATGTATGTGAGTGTCACAGTGTTGTCAAGAGTAGTGGATTAAATTAAATTGTTTATCTGTCTGTTGTTGTGACTTACACTTCATCATACACATACCCTAGACACATAACTTAGCATCACACTATTCCAGAATAATTCTGACTGAGATATATAGATATGTGGTAGCAAGTAAGGTTATCTATAATACACTACTCTTAATAGATATAGATACCTTCACAGCTGATCTCAGTCAGTACACTAAGTTCCCTATAAGTATTTATAACATCCCACTTCACCACACTCATACAGGACGTAAGAGGCAAAGAATATGAAGTTCTGCTTAGGGTTGCCAACCTCATCATGTACAAATAATTGCTACAAATATCACGGCTATAAGTGCACATGAACGCTTTGGTTCAGGTTTCCCGCAAGGAGGCTATCTACAATGATGGCTCCATGCTACAGAGGGAACTAGAAATGACACGATGACTCTGTTATAGCCAGCCTGAGAGTAATATACCCAGATTACAACGATAAACACTCTGACAGCTTAGAACAGTGAATAAAGCAGACAACATCAAGCTTCAAGCGCCATTAGAATGATTATAGATTACTTAGCCTCGACTGGCACGATCAATAAATCACCCTTAAACAAGTAGAGTAGACATAGTTACGTGCACGCCAGCTTGTTCTATGGTCTACATCGTAACAACGAATGTGATGGTTACAAGATATAATATTATTGACAGCAAATGTAATCGATACCCTGCGTAGTTCCCGGGGGTCACTGAAGAAACACAGAAAGAATACGACTACCGCACTGCTCTCGTAGAATTGAGGAGCTGACGTGGAATGACGAGATCACTAATATAGAACTGATGACAAGAACCAGACAAGTGCCAGTGGAACAAGTGATGAGAAGTAGACGCCCGAGATGGATAGGACACACATTGAGGAAACCTGTTGATAGCCTTATCTGATAGTCTTTGTTCTGGAATCCCCAGGTTAACTCTTAAAGAACGTGAGGCCAGTATTTAGGGCCGATTTTGCCCAGGCGCTCGTGACAAGCGGCCAGTTTTCGCGGCCGGAATAATTGAACTAAATTTTTGTTTCCTTTTGTCCAAATTTTATATTTAATTAATCCTCATTCAGTTTTCTTTACAGCAATGTATAAAATTACTATAAGATTAGAAAACGTGAAAATAATCTACCCTTGAACTTTACACCATATGAAAATTCAAACCAACAAAAATTCCAAGCGTCAAACATGGAAAAACAACGGACCGCGTTCTTTAAGAGTTAAGATAGACAGAGTTAGACCTAGGAACAGAGTTAGACATAGGAACATAGATACAAGAGGCTTGACATAAGTCTTGGGCCTGACCATGAAGAACATGTCACAGAGAGCTGAAATTTTGTATAGTGTTTACTGCTTTTCAATATAGCCACCGTCTGAATTGACACACTTCTGCCATCTCTGCTTGACCTTGAAAAGACCTTTGGAGTAAAACACCCTATTTTTCAAACTAAACCAGTCATCACATGCCAGTATAACTTCTTCATCACTGTCAAAATGATTTCCTTTTAGCTGTTTTTTTAAGATTTGGGAATAGAAAAAAGTCTGATGGAGCCAATTCTGGAGAATATGGTGGGTGTGGAAGAATTTCAATATTCAAATCGTTGGCTGCTAGCTGCACAAGCCGTGCTTTGTGAGAGGGTGCGTTGTCTTGAAGCAAAGGAAGATTTGAGTGCGCGTTATCCCTTGTTTCCTGGTCACAACCTTTCTTAGTTTGGTGAGAAGATCTGCATAGTACTGTCCATTAACTGTGTTACCACGAGGCAGATAATCTTTCAACATGACACCTTTGGCGTCCCAAAAAACAGTCAGCATCACTTTTTCTGCAGATTTCTGCGCTCTCGGCTTGACAGGTGTTGGGGAGCCCGGGGTTTTCCATTGCATGCTGGCGATTTTGGATTTGGGGTCATAATGGTGTACCCAAGTCTCATCTACTGTCACCAAGGTCTCCAAACAGTTTTTTGACTGACACTTTTTGAGCAACTGTTGACAGCAATTTACCCTCGTTTGCTTCTGTTCACGTGTCAGCAGTCGCGGAACCCAGCATGCACACACTTTTCTCATGTTCAGTCTGTTGCGTAAAATTATTTAAACTGTTCTTTCATTCAGTTTTACTCTACTTGCAATCTCCACAATTGTCATTTTTCGATCCTGGTCAATGATTTTCTTCACTCTTGTTGCATTTTCATCGTTGCACTCTGAGGCTGGTCTACCAGATCTTGGCAGATCAGCAACATTTGAGCGGCCACACTTAAACTGTTGACACCAGTTTTTTTACTGAAGTATATGAAGGACAAGAATCACGAAACACTGGTTCCATCTTCCTGTGTATTTCTGTAGGTGTTTTTCCCTGAAACATCATAAATTTTATCACAGCTCTGGCCTCCTTCTTTTCCATTGTTTTGTCAAATCTTTGGAGCAGCAGATCCGGTCAATAGGGTATTTTGCGCCGTGCACCGTAGCGGAAAAACCCATTGAAGAAACAAACGCGTACTTCACACATTCTGTGCAAATATGATGAACTTTAAATGTGCGAAGTTTCATCTTCCTCCTGTGACTCCTTCATGGTCAGGACAAAGACTTATATCAAGCCCCTTGTAGAGTTAGACCTAGGAACGCAATGGAGAAGAGATCTGGACACAGACATGGAAAGTATGAAGAAGACCTTGAGCTAATGGCATGGGACAAGAAGACTTGACATAAGTTTGTTGATGGCACGGGACAAGAAGACTTGACATAAGTTTGTTGATGGCATTGGACAAGAAGACTTGACATAAGTTTGTTGATGGCATGGGACAAGAAGACTTGACATAAGTTTGTTGATGGCATGGGACAAGAAGACTTGACATAAGTTTGTTGATGGCATGGGACAAGAAGACTTGACATAAGTTTGTTGATGGCATGGGACAAGAAGACTTGACATAAGTTTGTTGATGGCATGGGACAAGAAGACTTGACATAAGTTTGTTGATGGCACGGGACAAGAAGACGTGACATAAGTTTGTTGAAGGCATATGCTCCATGGGGATCTGAAAGGTGATTGATTAATGAATTAACTCTCAGGTATGACGTACAGGGCAACTAATATGAGGTTGTTTATGGGACTGGCAAACCTTTCATGTCAAACAAATTGTCACAGAAACCACTGCTGCAGGATCATGTGTCTGTCTGGTGCAGGTTTCTTACAAGAGGACCAGTTCCAGTAGTGGCCCCTTGATTCTTAAGAAGCGCAAAGAAAAATGATGATGATGAAATATGATAACTGTAAGTTATAGTGTGTAACTGACAAACTAATGTGAAGTATACAAGTTAAAGAATAGATGATCAGTTATAGTATAATAAATAATTGATAAGCTAATGTGAAGTATATAAAATATGGAATAGTTGATCAGCGAAATTGATTTATACAATCAGGGAGGGGTCTTGGGCGGTGAGAGGGTGGGGGAGCTGCCGAAATTGGTTTAAAAATAATAAAATTTAAAAAGAATAAATAAAGTGAAACAGAAAATGTCACAGTAAATTATTATTAGCTTATGTGAAAAGTCAATGTAACAAGTTCTCTCTGCACAAACAGAAGTCAATTTGGTTTCAAAAATAGGTCGAGCGATTAGGTAAAATCAGTGAGTGATGAATTATAGCAAAATGTGATTAGAAAACTATGAAAGCAAAAACAACATCAAAGGGAGTGAGAGAAGGGAAAATAGAAGGCACAGAATACAAAAGAAAAAGGATGGCACGGTGTAACGATCGAAGATTGACTTGTCACAATATACACATGAATATTTATTTATGAAATATTGTTGAAATATGTGTAAAGAATAAAAATGGTTAAATTTTAGAAAAACATTCTAGTATATGATCTTTAAAAAAAGATGGTTATTTCGTCATCGAAAATGTTAAGGCTGGATGCTTTTAGTGCCAGAATCTGTGTTGTTCAGAGACCACTTAATTGTTAACTTCCAGCATATCGTTGTTTCCGTAGACAAGTGCAGTTGGTTCTGGCTCCTCAGTAACTTCTTAACTGTTCCTTCTCTCCTGAGGAGTCGAGTAGCGTAGTAGGAGCACGTTCCTTGCGTTACAGGAGTAACTGTCTCAAATTTCGCCGCTTCGAGTGTTCACCAGATCCGTCTGTTGCAGATAGTGTCTAGCGTTGAATTCTGGTAACTAGTACCAGAAGCCGAGAGAAAAAAGAAAATTGTATCTCCCTAAGTTTCATGTCTCCTATTATACACTACCGCTTTACTCCACCGTTTCATCTTGCTCTGAATTTTACCTGATGCCCATGAGCATAAAATCTCAGACTCTCGAGTCGAATGCAACGGATAGAGGAAGAAAGTTAATGCATCATTTACGGATATATACATAACAAAATCTGAATATATATATCATAATGTCATCATTTACGGATATATACATAACAAAATCTGAATATATATAACATAATGTCATCATTTACGGATATATACATAACAAAATCTCAATATATATATAACATAATGTCATCATTTACGGATATATACATATCAAAATCTCAATATATATATAACATAATGTCATCATTTACGGATATATACATAACAAAATCTCAATATATATAACATAATGTCATCATTTACGGATATATACATAACAAAATATCAATATGTATATAACATAATGTCATCATCATCCTCTGTCTGCTCCCTATAGAGCCTGTGGCTACATCTGCTATTGAATTTTTGCAAGGAAACCCGCACGCACGAAGCAGTTACCAGCCTTGCAGTGGTGGTTATGTGGCAATTTATTTTATATGATGCGGTTACCAGCCTCATACACTAACGTGCATCAATTAAGCAATTCATAGATATAAAATGCAAATGTAAAATAAGAAAATGTACGTTACAACTCACCCCAATATGAATGGGTTAACTTATCCAGACTTTGAAGCACAGAAGCTTTTAGAATGTCCTGCAGCTGTTTAAGATGCAGTATTTTCCCCGCTGGATAATAATAATTGCTATGTTACAAATATTAGCCTTCAACGCACAGGCAGATTTCTAGGAGTCGGGATTATCAAAGTTCTAAGCGAATTTCACCACTTATACACTTTTACGTTTGACTACAATCACTCCCTTGCAAATCTATCGGTCGTCTCCTGGTCTCGTCTCCTTTATGAAGATGAAAATGCAGTTGGGAAACTTCAAAGCGTTTTAGGTTTTAAAGTTTAAATTGTCGCCCCTGCGAACACGTGACCTTGTGAGTTTAGTTAGCTAAAACCAATCGCGACTCGGGCTAGTTCATTTTCAATTAAACGGCCAATTGCAAGTTAGGGCGAATTATTTTAGTAAATTCTCCCCCTACCCTTAATTATATTCATTGTCATTACCAAATATGGTATTGCAACAAGGTGTTATTGACATCACCAGAACCCGTTATGTCATATGCCTGTCCTGATACTTCAAGATTGTTAAGAGATCGTTGTCGGAAATACTTAAATGATGTGGTCGGTGTCCAGATTGCTACAATCAAAATAAACTTGGAAATTATATTTCTCTGCAAGTCAAGCCTGCCCGAGGAGACATTCGTTATCTTAAATCACCGTCTTCAACAACCGGCAACATTTTTGTTTGTCGCTTGTGCCTGCTAGGCTGAAGCAGATTACTCACTATTCTATCACTAGCCCGTCTGTCTAAACTATACGACCGGCGACAAATGGCAAAATAAATGTTGATTTAATTGTGTTGTCCCACCTGGCTAATCGTTGACTGTCCACATCAAATGTGGGTTGACGAGGTGTGTCCTTCCGAGGATCAGATAATTAGCGGTAGATGGTGGCGAAAAAGAAGGTAATGACCATTGAATAATGGCATAGTAGAGTGTTTCAAGATGATTGGTATCGGAATTTACTGACATAGTGGAGTGAAGCAATGCCAGTCACAGAAAAAGGAACTAATGAAATAAGACTGCCGTCACGAAAAGAGAAGTGGCCAATGTATATGACAGAAGCAGGTCATATAGAGCACTGTAAGAGAAGTGACAAATGTATGTGACAGAAGCAGGTCGTATAGAGCAATGTAACAGAAGTGACCAATGTATGTGACAGAAGCAGGTCATTTAGAGCAATGTAAAGTATAATCCTCAGTTTGTACTTCCAGTGAAATGCTGTAAACCTTTATCTATACAATTAATATGCTTTATAACATAACGTTTAGATGGAGAAAACACAGATGCAAGATAGATGGTTTAGACAGACAACAAATGTTTAAGTCGGCAAACAGAAAGTAGGCCCACACATTAAGCACCCAGTATCCGTCAACAAAAACAAAAAGCGTACTGTAAGTGTTTGCCTTACCGTGAATTGAAAAGCTGGATAGTCCCGCTACGCTGGTCTGGAATCGACAACCAGGACGTTCGTTCTAAATGATCAGATAGAATAAGTTGCCAGATAAATGATTTAAAATCGCGAGGCGAGACCAAAGTCGACAATACTCTCTAGCTGTCTAATTAGTGGTTCTCAGCCTGTTAGCCGGGGTATCAACTGGATTTATACACTGGATTTTAGATGTTTGTATGTATTGTATAACTAAACGCGGTTTGTGGGGGTTTCTTATTAGATAAGGAGGAAATAGGACTATTGCTCCCTCAAACGTGTCGCACAAGGCGACTAGAATGAGATGGTGCTTGGCGTTGACAGCCTCATAATGTAAAACTAATTACTACAGACGCTACCACTACACGAGCATGTGCATGTTTTGTGTAGCCTTCTTGTGAGGGGCCAACTTCAGTGGTGACTCCATGCTTCATAAGTCGCAAAATAGGAAATTGATGATGATGTACTGTAGGATACAATAGAACCAACAAAGAATCGCTATTCTTAAAATGTTTAAGCTAAAATGTGTAAATATTATGAAAACTCCAAATAAAAATAAATTTAAAAAAAAAAAATAGACTTACTCAGTGACTTTAATGAGAGACCTTTCAAAATGTCTCACCAGCAGCGATGTTTTCATAGAGTTATTGCTGAGCTGTTGACACACTGAACACAAAGAGATTTGATTCTGTTTATCAGCTCCGTTCTGCAGTCAAATATCAGTTAGTGAGTTTGATAAGGTCGTTATGTTGTTTGTTTTGTATATATGGAACTGATTTGCTCATAGATGGACTTGATGATTAGCCACGGCGATACTGGCCACTTTATCTGTCCCATTGAGGGGTACACCTTCGTCTGATTTTTTTCCCCCCAGGATTTTCCGTTCTCTGTGTACAGTATACCTACCTCTTTATTTCTCTGACAAAAATGTATCCATGACTGTACGACGCGAAATAAAATACCTAATAAATAAAATAGTTACGCAGGAAAAAAATAACTGTCACGTCACACCAGAGGAAAATAAATTACACCACAAAGCGTTTTAGTGAATTCCCCATTCTCCTTGCAGTAACTGCGATATTGCCCAAAACTCTGTTGAATGAACTAGGACTCACGCTATACAGGTCCCACAATTCTCCCCACCGCCCGTGGTGGGTGTAGATTTCAACGAATAGAGAACACGCTGTGCCATCGAGCTGCCGCATCCGATATTTGATCATCGATCTGAACTTCTACTACCACCTACTCTGCTCTCACCAAAACAATAGAAAACAAAATTCCTATATTTAGAATCTAATTTTTTCCTCAGTTAGCTGATAAATATTTTACAGAAAAACTAAGCACACAAAGATTCGCCATTTTACATGCTACACTAGTGTTACCTCTAGGGGCCTTTCGAGATACCCCCATAAATATGCATACCACCAATTCAGAACCTCTGCTCTAATAATACTACCAATACTAGTTAACAGAAGGGCATAGACTGGGAGGGGAGTTAATAATAATCATAATAATAATAATAAAAATAATAATAATGTTAAATGAACAAGAAAATGTAAGAAAGAGAGAGAGAGAGAGAGATAGAGCGAGAAAGAGAGAGAGAGAGAGAGAGAGAGAGAGAGAGAGAGAGAGAGAGAGAGAGAGAGAGAGTGTGTGTGTGTGTGAGAGAGAACAATATAACAGGAAACGGGTGAGCAGAATAACATTAGACTGTCCTCGCTATTAAAAAACGGTTAACAAAAAAAAAAAAAAAAAAAAAGATTTTCTCATACCAGATACCTCCTTCGGAGAGTGAAGTGTTTGTGGTGTCACCATAATATGTACACTTAACCGGCTCATTATCTTGTTGCTTTCCTTAACTCAACAATGGAGTCAGGAACCTATTTTTACAACTAGTAGACTGGAGCATGACGTGACTGGTTTTGAACCTGGTTCCTTTGCACTCCAAACCACTCGTCACTCTTACGGAAGACAAGGAATAAGAAGAAGAAGAGAAGAGAACAAATATAACCGAATTCTTGTTCATTATTCTGAGAGACTGCTTCTTAAATGTTTTGACAGCTCCACAATTCTTTCTATCTCTCCTTTTCTGCTTCTCTGTTTGTAAGTCTCTCTGTTTTTAAACATCATTCCCAGGTTCTGTTTGATGCCAAACGATGATAGACAGAGTATACTGGTAAATAAAGTTTACAGTAAAGAAGCTACGGGTTAAAAACAATGGCAGAGTATATTGACCAAAAATATGTTTACTGTAAAGAAAGTACGAGTTGGCAACGATGAGAGACAGAGTATATTGACCAAATATATGTTTACTGTAAAGAAAGTACGGGTTGGCAACGATGAGAGACAGAGTATATTGACCAAAAATAGGTTTACTGTAAAGAAAGTACGGGTTGGCAACGATGAGAGACAGAGTATATTGACCAAAAATATGTTTACTGTAAAGAAAGTACGGGTTGGCAACGATGAGAGACAGAGTATATTGACCAAAAATAGGTTTACTGTAAAGAAAGTACGGGTTGGCAACGATGAGAGACAGAGTATATTGACCAAAAATATGTTTACTGTAAAGAAAGTACGGGTTGGCAACGATGAGAGACAGAGTATATTGACCAAAAATAGGTTTACTGTAAAAAAAGTACGGGTTGGCAACGATGAGAGACAGAGTATATTGACCAAAAATATGTTTACTGTAAAGAAAGTACGGGTTGGCAACGATGAGAGACAGAGTATATTGACCAAAAATATGTTTACTGTAAAGAAAGTACGGGTTGGCAACGATGAGAGACAGAGTTTATATTGACCAAAAATGAGAGACAGAGTTTTTACTGTAAAGAAAGTACGGGTTGGCAACGATGAGATGAGAACAGAGTATATTGAGAGTATATTGACCAAAAATAGGTTTACTGTAAAAAAAGTACGGGTTGGCAACGATGAGAGACAGAGTATATTGACCAAAAATATGTTTACTGTAAAGAAAGTACGGGTTGGCAACGATGAGAGACAGAGTATATTGACCAAAAATATGTTTACTGTAAAGAAAGTACGGGTTGGCAACGATGAGAGACAGAGTATATTGACCAAAAATGTAAAGAAACGATGACGATGAGAGACAGAGTATATTGACCAAAAATATGTTTACTGTAAAGAAAGTACGGGTTGGCAACGATGAGAGACAGAGTATATTGACCAAAAATATGTTTACTGTAAAGAAAGTACGGGTTGGCAACGATGAGAGACAGAGTATATTGACCAAAAATATGTTTACTGTAAAGAAAGTACGGGTTGGCAACGATGAGAGACATAGTATATTCACCAAAAATATGTTTACTGTAAAGAAAGTACGGGTTGGCAACGATGAGAGACAGAGTATATTGACCAAAAATATGTTTACTGTAAAGAAAGTACGGGTTGGCAACGATGAGAGACAGAGGATGAGAGACCAAAAATAATTTTATAATAAAGAAGCCACGGGTTAGAAACAATGGCAGAGTACTCGTATACTGGCCAAAAAATATGTGTACAGTAAAGAAGCTACGGGTTGGCAACGACGACAGACAGAGTATACTGGCCAAAAATAAGTTTACAGTAAAGACACTACGGGTTGGAAAGGATGAACAACAATTAACAGCGCTAAAAATAAATTATAACGAGGAGACCAATTTGAAGAAATGTTCTTAGACTGTGCAAAAACCGAAATGTTACAGTTCGTATTTTAATTTGAACTTACTTATCTCTAGTCTTTGTTCAGTCGATCATCAATGAGCCAATGAAATGCAGCGGCCTGAAAAATGTATACTAAACTGTTTTCTTTTTTTTCAAGTACCATGACTGCAGGCAGAAGTGATCATGTCTCTTCGCAGCCTCCTGTCTTCAGTGTTGTTTATAAATTATATTGGAAACGTCTTTCCACGTTAGCATTACAAATCGTCCTTTTTTTCTCGATCTCCATCAATCTGCCAGGTTGTCAGAATATATTTCAGCTTTTCTCATCTCATAACATGACTGCAGACAGTTGATTGCTTCCACCTAACAAGAGTAACAAGCTTCCATTGCGAAAAGGCTTCTTTAAGGATATACTGAATTTAAAAAAATAAACGATATGAAGAAAGAACCGGAATAATGCTCTCTCAGGCATAAAGGGCGAGGCGACTAATGTGAGGTTGTGTATGGAGCGGGAAACCTCATCATGTGACACGAATTGCTATTAAAACCACCACTAGAGGAGTTTATAAATGTTTGATGCATGCTTGCTGCAAGGTGGCGCTGTACTTCAAATGGAAAAAAAGAAAATCATGATGATACCAAAATTAAACTAAACGTGCTGAACACAAACTAGTCCATCTGGCAAGCTTCAATGATATTGACCGCGCACCAAGTCAAAGATTCCGTCATCGGGAAGGTAACTATTGATCACGCCACGTCTGCTAATGACTGCAGAACGCTTAGCCAGGATTGTAAAGTATGCGGCTGTTAGTACCGTATCAAACTTGGAAAAATTAAAGCCCCACATAATGTGGGCTTTAGGATAAACTAATCATCCGTGACAGTATTTTAAACTTTTTAATATCGATTTTATTTTATTTACACTTATTGGGAGTCTCTGATGTTTTTTTAAATGTCCTTTTAAATACTTACATTTTTCTTAAATGTAGACGCGTTTTTTTTTTTTTGTAACGTGACGCTAAGTATTTATAAGGCTAATTTGAATATTTTTTAGGATAATAAATTCTACATTGACTAACGGTCCTTTGAAAATCATCGACTATATAAAAAAAAATATATATTTTTCCAGTACCAGGTCTGACGGCATATTTGGCCTTGTCTCTGCAAAACCTTTTACTTGAATCCTCCTGTATGACAGTTACTTCGATCCTCCTGTAAAACATTTACTTCGAGCCTCCTGTATAGCAGTTACTTCGAGCCTCCTGTATAGCAGTTACTTCGATCCTCGTATATGACAGTTACTTCTATCCTCCTTGTATGACAGTTACTTCGATTCTCCTGTATAGCAGTTACTTCGATCCTCCTGTATAGCAGTTACTTCGATCCTCCTGTATAGCAGTTACTTCGATCCTCGTGTATGACAGTTACTTCGATCCTCGTGTATGACAGTTACTGCGATCTTCCTGTATGACAGTTACTTCGATCCTCCTGTATGACAGTTACTTCGATCCTCTTGTATAGCAGTTACTTCGATCCTCCTATACGACAGGTACTTCGATCCTCCTGTACGACAGGTACTTCGATCCTCCTGTACGACAGGTACTTCGATCCTCCTGTATAGCAGTTACTTCGATCCTCCTGTACGACAGGTACTTCAATCCTCCTGTACGACAGGTACTTCGATCCTCCTGTACGACAGGTACTTCGATCCTCCTGTATAGCAGTTACTTCGATCCTCCTGTACGACAGGTACTTCGATCCTCCTGTATAGCAGTTACTTCGATCCTCGTATATGACAGTTACTTCTATCCTCGTGTACGACAGGTACTTCGATCCTCCTGTACGACAGGTACTTCGATCCTCCTGTACGACAGGTACTTCGATCCTCCTGTATAGCAGTTACTTCGATCCTCGTATATGACAGTTACTTCTATCCTCGTGTACGACAGGTACTTCGATCCTCTTGTACGACAGGTACTTCGATCCTCCTGTGTTGCATTTACGTCGATACTCGTGTATGACAGTTACTTCGATCCTCGTGTATGACAGTTACTGCGATCCTCCTATATGATAGTTACTTCGATCCTCCTGTATGACAGTTACTTCGATTCTCCTGTATGACAATTGCTTCGATCCTCCTGTATGACAGTTACTTCGATCCTCCTGTATGGCAGTTGCTTCGATTCAAGTCAGCTCAAAGGACGAGAGAATGTTGATTTTAACTTTGCAGTTCGTCGGTTTGTGAACAAGAATCTCCGCTATCTTTTGACTAAATATTCTTATCCACTTGGCAGTATATACGGAAGAGGTTATGGCACTCACACACACGCAGGCACACATATATATATATATATATATATATATATATATATATATATATATATATATATATATATACATATACAATTTTCATTAGCGCTCCCCACAGAGTAATTATCCACTACTGTGTCTTGTCCCATTGCAGGAATCCTGCACTTAGCATTATACTGCTATTGCAACGGTGGTTTCTGGTGCGATTCTCTTTACTGATGAGGCTGCCAGCTCCAAGCATAGCCTCAAATTAGTCGCCTTGTACGATTTGCCTGAAGGTGGCTGCAGGAAGTAGATAGACTTGTCAACAAAACAACAGCATCAGCATGTAATTATTAGATTTGTGGCTGTCGTACGTAAGGTCAGTTGTTTTATTTGGCCCGTCTAAGTAGAGTGGATGTCGACAGATACGCGAGAAAAGGTATAGAAAATAGATTTCACAGGTGGTAGATTGAGGGAAAGATATGTCTCTGGAGTGATTAGGTTATCTCCTCCAGCCTGCCCGTACGACTGTACTTTATTACCAGACAGCCTTTGTCTCCCTATCAAGAATAGATTAGTTACTCTACACACCCACATCTTTGTGACAACAAGACACAAAAACGTGAAAAACTACGGAGAATGGGTATGGGTCTGACCAACACATAAAGGTAAGTTTCTTTGTAGTTTATTATCATTTAAACTCGACAACATCAAAATATCTAAAGGAAAAGATCAAAGAGTCATTTACATGCATATGAAATAAAGCAGAAAACTGCACCGTCCCCGAATGGAGAAAAAACCCAAAAATTATTAACCCAAAATAAGGTTGAAGGTTACCGCTCTGTTACAGAATGAACAGTATGTGTACTCTATTCCTCTTCTTTGATCCTTAGCCGCCGACCGTCAAAGCAGTCAGTGGTCATCACGCCTGGTGGCGTCCTGTAGGGCAACAACAAAATGATTCTACTTTGCTCGGTCGGCGGCCATCCTTCGTACAGTGCCCCAACTCTGGTTCATTCCCTGCATCTCAGCCTCCACAGTCCTCCACCAAGTTGTTTTGGTCGGCCTCTCTTTCGTTTTCCTTCAGTGGTCCATCGCGTAGCTGTTCGTGTGATGGCACTGGGGTCTCTTCTGAGGACATGGCCAAGCCAGCTCCAGCGTCTGCCAGCTATGATGGTGTGCATGTCCTCTTGCTTGCTCCGAGTGAGCAGATCATGGTTGTTGATGGTATTCGGCCAAAAGATTCGGTTAATTTTTCTTAGGCATGTTGTGTGAAAAGAGGACAATTTCGACATTTTCTTCTCTGTAACTCTCCAGCATTTGGCACCATTAAGAAGCACAGAAAGCACGCAGCTCTGATATAATCTTAATTTTGTGCTTGTGCTGTACTGAGAAGACTTCCAGATGTTGTTTAGACTAAAGAAGCTGTTCTTGCTTTGTTCATTCTGTTGTTGATGTCTTTGCTTGCTCCGCCGTCTGGTGTTACTATGGTATGTGAAGGTGTCTGTCTGTTCCAGTTGCTGATTCCTTACTGATATGGGCTCAGGGTTGCTCACATTGAGCGTCATGACCTCTGACTTCTTTAGATTGATGTTCAAGCCCACCTGCTGGCTATACTTATTAAGTCTATCCGTTTTTTCCTGGATGTGTTGATGTGAATGTGCTAGAAGTGCAATATCATCTGCATATTCCAGATTTTCCAATGTAGAAAACGTAGTCAATCTTATTCCTCTTGGACTGCCCTCTGTTGTCTGGCGAATCACCCAGTCTATGACTTAAAAATAGAGTCGTATGATGAGGGGCATCCCTGTCGTACTCCTGTCTTCACCTCAAACGTTAGGTTGCTCTGCCCAACGCTACTCGTAAAGTTGGCATAGAGGCTTTTTATGATTGACACTGTGCAGCTTGGAATTCCATAAGCCCTCAGTATTTTCCATAAACTGTCCCTATGTATACTGACAAAAGCCTTTTCAAAATCAACGAAATTAATGTACAGCTGTCTTTGCCATTCTGAGCACTGCTCAATAATGTTCCTGGGGGTAAATATATTATCTACACATCTTCTGTTCTTTCTAAATCCTGCTTGTTCTTTCCCCAGTTTGTGGTCTACTGCTTTTGAAATTCTCTGCATAATTATCCTGCCTAGTATTTTGCTGGGAACTGAGAGAAGAGTGATTCCTCTCCACTTATTGCAGTCTGCAAGATTTCCCTTCTTAAGCAATTTGACAATTATTCCTTTTTTCCACTCTGTTGGTGTTGTCCCTGTTTCCAGACTTGTGCAAATAGTGGTTCTAATAGTTCTGCTGCTTGCTCAGGGTCTGTCTTAAATAGCTCTGCATTTAAGTTATCATGGCCAGGAGCTTTTCCATTCTTTAACCCTTTGATTGCTGTGATGATTTCTTCTTTTCGTGGAATGTCTGTGATAACGACGTATTGTTATTACAGGACTGAATGCGATTATGATAATGTCAGTTGTTCATCACTGATACTCCCATATTGTAATGTTTATGACAGGATAATCCTGGTCTGTTTATATTTAGGTATACGCCCACACAGAGCTATTTATAAATATTGGTTACTGCTGTCACTATGCCTTGAATGCTCAATGTAGGTGTGTACTGGTACATTCATCCATCACAGTGACACACACTGAATTCATGTATCGTTGAACGAATAGTAACGTTTAAATAATGGTTTATTCACGTTACACACAGACGACGACATAGACGAAAAGAAACAGCATAAAGTACATGACATTGAATAAAGGTATTCATGAAGCTCCCACACTCCACAGCGCTTAAGTACAGCGCCTAATGGCGCACACCTCATATAAATGCACGTACAACACTCCTAAAGAACTGCGCTCACCGCAGTTATAAATATGGCCTCATAACTTATAGCATAATGATGCACTTCTCCTTGAAGATGACCATCACGATTTTCCTCAAAGGACTCCGTCCTCCCCTTCTCCACCAAGGCTGCTCCCCGGCAGTTGAATAATCATCGTCAGCTATATATATCCAAGGCCTAATCATAAATAGTGGTGCACTTCCTCTAGAAGATGCACATCACCATATTCCTCAAAGGAAAGACTGCGCACACAGCAGTCTGCAGTAATATAACCTGCATAATATCTATATATGGCCTACAAAGTCATGTATTCCTCTCAGACTCTATATATGGCCTAATCTCCTTCACAAAAATGTCTATGGCCTACAAAATAGTCTCTCTACCTCTCGGACTCTTCATAGCGCCTAATTGTAGACTCCTTCACAAAAATGTCTATGGCCTACAAAGTAGTCTCTCTACCTCTCGGACTCTTCATAGCGCCTAATTGTAGACTCCTTCACAAAAATGTCTATGGCCTACAAAGTAGTCTCTCTACCTCTCGGACTCTTCATAGCGCCTACATAGACTAGTGGTACACTTCTCACAGAACGTGCCCAATAACCAACTCACTCATAAGCTGCATCTACTGCAGTCATAAATATTAATACATACCATCCTCCAATAATCTAACACATGGAGAGAATACATATGCAGGAAGAATATTCAGATACAGGCCTGTTCCAAAAAAGTCTCCATCGAGACACACATTGAAAAAACACTCTACCATTTTCACCGAACACTGGTCGGGACCACACACTTAGAAAAAACCAGGGTTGACTTTCCTCCGTCAACACTTTCACCCGAATGCTAGCGGTCACAAAAACTCCCGCCTAAACAGTCACGGGACTTCGCAGTTCACCACCGCTCAGTCCCTTCCACGGACTAGCCGTGCGAACTATCACAGTTCTACAATACAGAACAGCGCTCATGACGCTATCTGTACCCTATGACCTCTATCATATATTTGTTCACCCAATTTTACCGTTAATCTAGTCTACAAGCGATGCAACCCTTAATTTACTTTGTCCAACCCGTATACAAAAGTATCACCTCCCTTTTTGACCTTAACAGTCTGTATTAACATCTAGATCATTTTCATCCTCAGGAACATTCAATTGTGTCTCTGGTGGTTCCGTGTTCAGAGTTTCTCTGAAATGCTCTGCCCATCTTGTTTCCTGTCCCTCTGCTGTCGTGATGAGATTTCCTTGCTTATCTCTTACTTATGTAATATTGTTTGCACCTCGATTTCCGCTGATGAATTTAGTTATTTCGTATACTGTGCTTTGTTCATTTCTCAGTGCTGCCTCTTCTGCCTGTCTTGTAAGATCTTCTAGGAAATTCCTTTTGTTGGCTCGGGTTTGGCGTTTAATTTCCTTGTCCAGCTGACTGGACTGTTCGCTATATAGTTGCTTTAACCTATGGGACTTTGCTTCAGTTGGTACTTTATGAGACCTAGTAAAGTAAACACAATTTAAACCAATCAGATATATTGATAGTTTCCAGCGAACAAGGAAAATACTCACACCTTCTCTCAAACAGTGGCCACTCTCACACTCTTACCTAATTGCCTGGTATGGTAGGTTTGTAATATCCCTTTGTAATAGAATTAGTCAATGAATATATTATATATTTCACTTAATTTTCTGTCACCCCTAGTTGTCCCAGATCCTAATTGGCCCCAGTTCATCCTCAGAACTAACTAGTGAGGTGAACACCTAATATGGTGCTTCTCCTGGATATAAGTGTTACTACAAGAAGTGAAAACTGTGATAGTTCTTGAGGTTCACCCTTTCACGGGGAAAAATTGTTACATGTGATGATGATGGTTCTTCTATCGGCCAACTCTGTGTTAGAGCGCCGATTCTGCACAGCGTATGTATCTAGGGAGATACTCCACTGGAATTACGACTGTCGGGAGTCGGGAACAAAAATAATGTTATTTGTACACCACTGTTGCTGGTAAAAATTATAAATCTGGATTTGTGATTTAAAATAGCATTTTCGGCGTCTGTTAGTTTTGTCGTATAGAATATCTGGTATGAAATCGCTACGCGTTACTTTATTTCACTCGTTCTACTAGCGAGAAAAATCTAAGTGAAGAATAAATGTTAAGCTATCACTTTTTAAATCATTAGCACTATTATCCTTTTACCAGAAAATTCAGAATGAAACTTCTCCACAAATCAATAATACACCATATCCACAAGAATTGGGTTCTAGGACTGCGCGCTAGAATATTCAAAATTCTGACTGACTTCTGATAGTTGGGTTAAGAAAACATCAGTATATATATATATCATTAAATTGCTCTGATCTCTAATGTTGTTAATTTCACGCTACTGTGAGAACGAAGAATTCAGAAAATAGCGCTCAAGATGTAACCTTACGATTCGGCTACCAGAATCTCTCGTCTGGCGCTGTTGCCGACATCAGAGACATTACATACGGCTAACGGGTTACTCTTTAAAATGCACGTGTCTCGAGATCAAAGAGCACAGGGGATTATAAACTTTCCCGGAGTAAAACTTTAAAAGAATCTGTGTTTCATCTGTCTCATGTGCTGTCTGTCTGAGAGGTATGATTGAAAGATGAGTGGACGATGTAAACAAACCTGATTTGCTTTCCTGTTATGACTGACAGGTCACGAAGTTTGTAAACACTGTGTTAGCTCGTGTTAAAAGGAAACAGGCGTGACGAAAGAGTAGCTGTGTAAGTGAAGACAGACAGTATAATGCATGTTTTTAGCTAGCAAATCACAGAGCAGCTATGAGGTTACAATAGGCTGTCAGATTACTGTAGACTGTTTTTCCACTACACGTCACAGTGGCCACCCTGAAATATTCATTATGCATCAAGAGACTCTTGCCTGCATATATCGGCTAAATTTTGGCTCTTGATGCATTCACCATCAGTGTATTACTCACTTTAAAGAATGATATATCTATTCACTTTTCCTTGCCACTCAACCTACTCCGCACTTTTAGCTGGAAAATTCTGTTTTGATCTTGAAACTTGCCGCCCAAGAAAATGTGCCATTTTGGGCCAAGGCCGCCGCTGATTCATTCATAAATACGACTCTGCACACATACATGCATACACATCCGTACTCACACACATACATGCATACACATCCGCACTCACACACATACATGCATACACATTCATACTCACACACATACATGCATACACATCCGTATTCACACACATACATGCATGCACATCCGTACTCACACACATACATGCATGCACATCTCAATGTACTCAGACAAGACTTAATACTTTCCAACAGAGGTGTCTACACTACAACCTTGGTATTTTATGGAAGGACAAAGTTACTAATGTCAAGCTGCTATCACGCGCTGGCCTTCAAAGCATGTGTACTTTGCTTAGACAGCACAGACTTCGCCGGCTAGGTCATGTCCGTCGTCTGGAAGATGGTTGCATCCCCAAATATATTTTCTATGGACAACTAGCAGATGGTAAAAGAACAGTCAGACGACTTCAGCTGAGGTTTGGTGATGTGTGTCACTGAGGTTTAGTGATGTGTGCCACTGAGGTTTAGTGATGTCTGCCACTGAGGTTTAGTGATGTCTGCCACTGAGGTTTAGTGATGCCTGCCACTGAGGTTTACTGATGTGTGTCACTGGCGTTTAGTGATGTGTGTCACTGAGGTTCAATGATGTGTGCCACTGAGGTTCAGTGATGTGTGTCACTGAGGTTCAGTGATGTGTGCCACTGAGGTTTAGTAATGTGTGCCACTGAGGTTTAGTGATGTGTGTCACTGAGGTTTAGTGATGTGTGGCACTGAGGTTTAGTGATGTGTGCCACTGAGGTTTAGTGACGTGTGCCACTGAGGTTCAGTGATGTGTGCTACTGAGGTTTAGTGATATGTGTCACTGGGGTTTAGTGATGTGTGTCACTGAGGTTCAGTGATGTGTACCACTGAGGTTCAGTGATGTGTGTCACTGATGTTTAGTGATGTGTTTCACTGAGGTTCAGTGATGTGTGCCACTGAGGTTTAGTGATGTGTGCCACTGAGGTTTAGTGATGTGTGCCACTGGGGTTTATTGATGTGTGCCACTGAGGTTTAGTGATGTGTGCCACTGAGGTTCAGAGATGTGTGCCACTGAGGTTTAGTGATGTGTCACTGGGGTTCAGTGATGTGTGCCACTGAGGTTCAGTGATGTGTCACTGAGGTTCAATGATGTGTGCCACTGACGTTTAGTGATGTGTGTCACTGAGGTTCAGTGACGTGTGCCATTGAGGTTCAGTGATGTGTGTCACTGAGGTTTAGTTATGTGTGCCACTTGGGTTAAGTGATGTGTGCCACTGAGGTTTAGTGATATGTGTCACTGAGGTTTAGTGATGCCTGCCACTTGGGTTAAGTGATGTGTGCCACTGAGGTTTAGTGATGTGTGTCACTGAGGTTTAGTGATGTGTGCCACTGGGGTTCAGTGATGTGTGCCACTGGGGTTCAGTGATGTGTGCCACTGAGATTTAGTGATGTGTGTCACTGAGGTTTAGTGATGTGTGTCACTGAGGTTTAGTGATGTGCGTCACTGAGGTTTAGTGATGTGTGCCACTGGGGTTCAGTGATGTGTGCCAATGGGGTTCAGTGATGTCTGCCACTGAGGTTTAGTGATGTGTGTCACTGAGGTTTAGTGATGTGTGTCACTGAGGTTTAGTGATGTGTGTCACTGAGGTTTAGTGATGTGTGCCACTGAGACATGAAAGCACGGAACATAATTCCAGCATTCTGTAAGAAAAAAGCAGCCACTCGCACAAAACAGATATGCTCCATAATAAACTGCATAAGATTGGGTGAAAAGATGCTTTTACAAACAAGCAGAACAGAAAAGCTTTTCTTACAACAAACAGAAGAGAAAATATGTTCTTACAACAAACAGAAGAGAAAAGATGTTCTTACAACAAACAGAAGAGAAAAGATGTTCTTACAACAAACAGAAGAGAAAAGATGTTTGTTGCGCACATATTTTTGATGCACAGATTACAAAAATACGATATGACTAATTGATATGAAAAAGAGATTACTTTTGTTACAGTCAAAGTTATATCACCCATGATTTGATTTATACTTTTGATTATGTGGATGATCTCCCCTTGAATACTGATTTCGCGGATGAATACCGAATTTATGTAATTTCTCATATGTTAGGGCCAGAAAATAGATTGATCTTGTTCAATATGTTTATGGCCTGAATTTATATGTATTACTTGTCTAGTACAAGAAGATTCAGTCTTATATTGTATATCTTTGTATGTTTAGGTCGGACTATATTCTTTGTGCCGAACACTGGGGCAGGTATTCGTTTTTTCGAGGCATGCGTAGGGAGTCTCGATAATGCCGCCTGATATGGCTGAGTGTGTTTCTTGGGCTGGTCCTTTTCAAGGTTGAAAAGTGATTTGTGCATGTTTTTCCAGGAGAAGTTAGTGTCTCTGCAAGAGTTTATTTGTCAGAGATTCTCCTCATGCACTTTGTTATTAATTCGGACTCCAGGTAATACCAGACCCTTTCTTTTGATGATCTCTACGTGGTTAGGCCTAGATGGAGTCGTGTTTCGAACATCGTTGGTCGTTGATATACCATTGAAGATGACAGGTTTCCCAACAGAGCTGATGTCTACATGTAACAACCTTAGTAATGTGGAACTGTAGGGAAACTCTAGGAAATTATTGATATTCAAATTGTGAATTAACTTTGGCCTATCAATATCCTTCTGCTGGGTGAGTGAGCACAACTCAGGAAGGCAGCCATATTGTTTTCTTGTCATCGTTATGGATCGCTGTCCTGAGAACAGTATACCAAACTTATTATCGGACAGTGATATGGAGATCTCACTAATATGAAAACCCCTATCGTGGTTTAACTTTATTACATAAATATTTGCTATATGTCGCTGGAGAACTTAGCCAAGGAAAAGGTTCGGCCAGTGAACTCTTTGTATGTTTACACCCACACCCACTGATGCGTTCAGTCAGTTAGGGGATGTGGCAATAGTCTGCCAGAACATTGAATGATTCCTTATATCTTCCATCATATTTGAATGCTGAATGAAATATGATCTACTGTTCAAATGCCTAAAGATGTATATGTCAACATGTTCCTATGACTATGTTCCGTGCTGTCCAGATGTGTACGAAACAACCACAGTAGTCTGTATCGGTGACTTGTAGCGATGAGTGAATGAGTGCCTTATACTGGTCAACACACGAACACTCCAGCATTCGCGTTATACTTTACACTCTCACTCGATATCTGCTTAATCCTGCGTCGGTTGAGTTGACCATTCTTCTACCTGCAGCACCCATCATAATCACCACTGATCTGCGTAAGGAGAAGGAATTTACAGTACCATCCTTTTACAGTGCTGAATAATATTTTACAGCAGTGACCAAAAACGTTTTTACAATGTTCTTACAACAAGCAGACGAGAAAAGATGTTCTTACAACAAACAGAAGAGAAAAGATGTTTTTACAACAAACAGAAGAGAAAAGATGTTCTTACAACAAACAGAAGAGAAAAGATGTTCTTACAACAAGCAGAAGAGAAAAGATGTTCTTACAACAAACAGAAGAGAAAATATGTTCTTACAACAGAAGAGAAAAGATGTTCTTACAACAAACACAAGAGAAAAAAACACGCTCAAAGAAACACTAGACAAAACACAGCTGAGGACTGTCACCTGAAGGGAGCATCATTCCAATTGTCAGTTATGACCGAAGGAGGTTACTAAACAATGGAGCGAAAACATGGCGATGTCAGTCAAGAATGAACTAATAATTCAAGTTTGAGGTTTCAGTATGCCTAACTTGTGATATACTGATTTATAATAACAGACAACGAAAACGACACGCAGTGCATGCTACAGGTAGTAGTAAATTAAACTACCGACAAATGACTTGGCCTGAACAACATGGAAACATTAATTATGGTACCTCCCATCTAACGTAAAGGCAAAGGTCATTCCATTGCAGATACTGCCGTAGGGCAGTGAAGTGTTAAAGAATTCACCATACTAGGTCCAACTGTTTTATGAGGTGGGTTGACCAGTTCCTTTCTTCGCTGCCTTTTGCCTTCCCTAACCCAAGAGCAGAGTCAGGTACCCATTTACAGTGGGTAAACTGAATCGTGTCGGTTACCACGTTTCGATTCCGGAACTTAGTAACGTCTTTGTGAGACTATAGCTCCCTACCCGCTCAGCCGATTGTAAGGGCTGCTCAGGTTAGCTGTGTCCTGTGTTATTTTCTCGTTATCTTTCTATATTTCTCATGTTTTTTTTTCTGTTTGTGACTGGCTGACGAAGTGTAATCCCGAATCTTCTCGTGTTCTGTTCATTTGTAAGGCTTAACTCCAATACCTTGTTTTAATTTCACATTTATCTTGCTATTTTTTGCCAGGGCTACATGAATGCTGTTAAATTCGTTTACCGATGTCTCTTACCTGTAGTTTGTGTATTTTTGGATACTTCGTATGACCCTTCTGTCAGTCATTTGTCATATGTCACTGCTCGCAAGGGACACTGGGATATCAAGACAAGAGCTGTTTTAACACAGTCTAGATATGAAAACCTGGCGGCAGACTTCTTGCTGTTAAGAGGGGAATAAGAAAATTAAGTTTAAAATTAAAAGAAAAGGGTAGTTGTTTATAATTTAGTCTTTAAGAGAAAATATTACTGTGGCTACAGTGTATTAGAAATGTTTTAATACCTAGAGATACATTAAATATAGTGTCCGCAACTCAGAGAACATTAGAATTGTTTCGTGTAGATTGAAGGTTGTCTTTACAAGATCTCGTTTTAAATATTTTAAAATTCTAATATTTATTTAGTTACTAATATGACCGGTATAAGCGCAGCGTTTGTTCTTGCTACTTGTGGTAAGTTACATCTATTTGTATTAATATGTCTGTCTCTCTGTATTATTTAGTTATAATTTTCAGTTACATTAATATTCTTATTTCTTTCGTAAATTAAATAGCGAACGAACGAACGAACTTTATTTTCGAAGGGTTGAGAATTGGGCGCGCAGGCCCGTCTAACATTCTGCCCTTTCACTCTCATTAATCTTGCATACTATATCCTTTTATTCCCACATATTACTTTAAGCATTAATTTAAAGGCATGCAACATTATAAAGTTAACATAACAGCATTCATTTACAGTATACAATCATAATAAAAAATGAGTAGCCTAGGTTTTTTTTTTTTTAAATAAACAAGATAGTGACTGAAGAAAAATAATAATAATAAAAAATAAAATAATATAAATAAAACAATAAATAAATAAGTTATGTATACCGACACTCACTTATGCGGTCAAAACGTCTAATCTGTAGTATTTTTGAATGTGTCATCAATCCTCAATACAAGAATTACAAAAACACATTCTCGCTTACATCCATACATTCTTGGCGGAAATTGAAATAATAATAATAACACTTTCTTGCGCACTTCTGTAACAGAAAAAGTCTTTCAGCAGTTTAAAAAAAAAAAAAAAAAAAAAAAAAAAAAAAAAAAATTATATCTGCATGTACATCACCCATTTAAGCAAACGGAAACATTCACATCTCTAAAGTACAGTGGTATGCGGGTACATTCTCACATACATTACATTATATAATAGTATTACATGGATATAAAACAAATTATTCCCATTAAAAACGAGCGGAAGAGGAAAAGAAATGTTGACCTATGGATGAGATGTTGACAGGCAAATGATGTTTCTATGGGGGTAGATAACACTGACAAACAACATTTTTCTTTCTTATATAAGAATAAGTGTTCTTAGGTCAGTTTCTTGCGCTGATTTCAAATTTGAAATCCGTTTATCTCTATCACGTCGGGTTCTTAAGATATTTGTGAATAAATATATTTTTGGGAAACCGTTATTTGCTCCGTTTCATTTTTACTATATAACTTTTTAAAAATTAATAAAATGCAAAATAATTCTACTTTTTATACTGCTAAAAGATGTATGACATATGTTACGTTATATTTCAAATAGTTACTGTATTTTGAAATAATTCCGAGTGAAATATGGCTTCTAAAAGTTGTAGAAGTTCGGCTGATCTGTTCTGTTACGTGTGCGGATATTTTACAGATCGTGTTCACCAGAAAAACTTTACACCATTGCTAAAGAAAGCATATGAACTTTATTTCGATTCGAAAGTTGATGATGCAAATAAATCTTGGAAGCCAAATGCAGTTTGTTCGACTTGTGCAAATACATTGGCAGGTTGGTTACGAAAATCGCCGAAGCATAAGTCGATGCCTTTTGGAGTGCCAGTAATATGGCGTGAATCGACAAATCACGCTACTGATTGTTACTTCTGCTTGACAAATATCTATGGTTTCACTTTTAAAACTAGAAAGTCTGTGGTTTATCCAAATATTGAATCGGTTTCGAAACCAGTGCCTCATGATCCAATCACGTGTCCGATCCCAGTTCCACCAGAACAATATCCGTTGGACGTGAATGAACCATCAGAAAGTGACAGTTTACCTGCTTTAGAAACTAATTCTGACTCGGATTATATACCGGTGAATGATGGTGTTCACTTAATTAACCATTCAGAACTTTCAGATCTAATACGTGATCTCGCTCTCACACCAAAGGACAAGCGGAATTACTCGGTTCGCGACTCAAAGAATGGAATCTTTTAGCGCCCAATACTCCGATATCTAAATTTCGTCATAGACACAGAGAACTTGTTCAATACTTTGAGATGGATGATGACATTTGCTATTGCAAAGATGTAAAAGGTCTAATGGTGCACCTCGGTCATGAGCACATAGTCAACGAATGGCGACTTTTCATCGACTCTTCCAAGACTAGTCTAAAAGCCGTGTTATTGCATAATGGAAATTTATTTTCATCAATTCCAGTCGCCTACTCTGTTCATATGAAAGAAACTTATGACAATATGGCTATACTTTTGGCAAAAATAAAGTACAATGACTACCAATGGCGGATTTGTGGAGACCTAAAGGTCATTGCAATTCTCACGGGCATGCAGACTGGGTATACTAAATTTTGTTGCTTCCTATGTGAATGGGACAGCCGCAACAAACAGGAACATTATGCAAGAAAGGTGTGGCCTATCAGGGATCATATGCAGCTCGGGCATAAAAATGTAATACACGAGCCATTAGTTAACAAAGACAGCATCATTTTACCACCGTTACATATAAAGTTGGGGCTCATGAAGTGTTTCGTAAAAGCGTTAGATAAAACGAGCAAAGCTTTCACTTATCTTCGAGAAAAGTTTCCGCAAATTAGCGATGCAAAGATAAAGGAAGGTATCTTTGTAGGACCTCAGATTAGGAAAGTTATTGCAGACAAACAATTCGAGAACTTGTTACATGGTAGTGAACTTCGCGCATTGATGGCATTCAAATCGGTCGTCGATAACTTTCTGGGAAATCACAAATCTGTCGACTATGTGCATATTGTTAAGCAGTGCATAGATGCATACAGAATTATGGGCTGTAACATGTCCCTCAAAATCCATTTGCTCGATTCGCATCTTGACTTTTCCCCTGACAACCTTGGCGAAGTCAGCGATGAACATGGAGAACGATTCCATCAAGATATCGCTGTAATGGAGTCACGTTATCATGGACGGTGGAGTGTGACCATGCTTGCCGATTGTTGTTGGATGCTTCATCGCGATGTACCACATGCCATTCACCGACGAAAGTCGACTGCAAAGAAATTCAAGCCTACATAACTGTTATACTTCTTGTACAAATGATGTTGTAATACTGTATGCGTTGTTAAAAAACTTCAATTGCGTATTTCTAGAGATCCCGACCTGATAGAGAAAAACGGTTTGCAGATTTAAAAACAGCGCATTAAAATTGACCAGAAAAACATAGAAATGTTAGAGAAAGAAAAAAAAAGTTTTTTTTTGTTAGTCAGTGTAATCAGTGTTTAGGAAGTGTTTGAAAAGTGCTTTGTTAAATGAATATTGTGTAGGTAGGCTTTTTAGGTGGTGTGGAAGGCGATTTACATAATCCTTTGTTTTTTTTTATGAGCAAACTTGGTCTGCATTTCTACGTGCTAAACTGTGAAACAATGTTTTTAAATAAGTCTAACGACATTCTGTTTGTGCTGTAGTAGGGATGTTTCATAATGACCCGATCATAGTTTTAGCTCCACGCCACAAAAAGATGACATGCAATATTTTAATAATAAGAGTCTATGGTTCACGCTGATAAAAGTATGGTTATTTTTCTTATCTTCCAGCTCTATCACTTTAAATACACAGTCAGAAGTTCTAATGGCCCCGCCTATTTAAATAAGAACTCAAACCTTAAACAAGTCCTATTGTATAGCTACGAAACTTTGAGAACAATGACAAGTAAACTAAATAGTTACAGATATTCATAAATGGGTGCCTTCTCGGAACAGAAGATTGAACAAGTATGAAAAGGTCCCCAGAACCAGATAAAAACTATGAACACAAAAAGTGAAGTAAAGACGTTGGAGTTGCACAAGGCACAACACAAGGAGGAAACAGTTTGATAATATTAGCAGTCAGGCTTTCTTCTGGAGGCAGAATAAAAAAAAGTGGACCGAAAAAGACACGGAGAAGAACTGGAGATATATTTAACGGACAAGGAAGATATGGAAAGACATTGAATAGACAGCACAGGATTGGAGAGCTTGGTATCAACTTCTGAAGGACAATGATTGGATGAATTAACTATCTGCTAATTGGGTTAGTGATTTCTACGTATTTCCTTTTTTTTTCCTAACATATTTTGTGAATTCACGTACCAACTGAAGCGCTGTGATAAAGTAATATAACTTACTATTGGCTTAGAACCAACATTTAGACGTCTCATACAAATTTCTACAGAAGCCACAACTAAAAGAACAAGTAAAAAGCTTGATCGAATGTAAATATTAAAAGTAGGGGAGTGGCTAAAAGGTATGGCGTCCGCCTCGAATTCTAGAGGTACCGGGTTTGATTCTCAGTTGAGGGGATATAATTTGTGGAAATGTTTTCCAGAACCAGTGGTCCTAATGATGTCATACTCCCCCTTGATCTCCTGGGTAGTGATTTGAAAGCGGTATCATCAAGTCACGTGGTCATAATTCATTCTATGCACGCGTTACTACGATAATCTTTTCTCGTTAGTTGCACAATGAGCATATGCCTTCAACCAATGAATGCCAACGGATTGTGTCACGTGTTCAAGGCCTTTCTATGTCTTCTTTACTTTTCATGTATGTCTTCAGTTTTCTTTCGTTATGTTAGTGTGGATCTCCTCTTCTGTTAGGTTTGAGTCGACCCCTTTGATGACGAATCTTCGGGTCTCCTTGATCAACTCGATCTGTACCTTTATCCCATGTGCGAGTTGCACTTCTTTTAACTGTCAAGGCTTTAGCCATACACAACATGTGTGTAAAAGAGCGACTAGGTGCAGTTTCTGTGCGGGAGCACACAGACACGCAGACTGTAAAATGGCTAAGGAGGATAACGATTATAAACGAGAAAACAAAAACAGAAAATGTGCAAACTGCCAGGGTAGCCACAGTGCCAGGTATCAAGGGTGCCCAATATATCAAGAGACAAAACACATGTTAAAAGAATCTCTAGAAACAAACAAACCACTCTGGCAAATAAAATAAAGACAGAAAACAAACAACCATCTTCAAAACTCTCAAGAAAGTATCATTAAGAAACAAATACAACAAATAACCAGTGAAGTGAAAGACATAAAGGAAAAAATCCAGAAAGAAGATAAAATTAAAACACTCATAAACAGTAAAGAAGATGACAACACAGAAGAGACAGAACATAACCTCATCCAAGCCAGACAGGTACTAGAAGAAATAAAAACAGCACAAAAGGAAATAGAGAGAGACCTCAAAGAAATAGCAGAGATAAAAGAAGCTAATGAAGAAATCCTAAAAAAAATAGAGAGAGAAAGAGCTAAAATGATTGAAAACCAGGACAACAAAGAAAATATGGAAAAAAAAATTTAAGGAAACAGTGGAACTACACCTACCATACCTTGCAGAAAGAGTTCGAAGTACAATGGTTACTTGGAATGATGAGTTTGTGGAGAACATGAGAGATAGTGAGCAAAACCAAAAAAAGTAGATCCCTTATCAAAGAACCTAATAAAAACAATAACATAACTAAGCTAACCATACTAAATGGGGACCAAAGACTCTAGAGCTATCAAAGTAGTCCAGTGGAACTGTAGGGGTGCCAGGAAGAACCTGATGTCTCTTATGGGACAGTATAAGGAGGCAAAACCCATCTTTGCAATACAAGAAACCCTCCTGAACCCCAAACAAAAACTGAACTACCAAGGGTATATAACACTTAGAAATGATAGACCTGAGGGAAGAGGAGGGGGCGTGGCCTTTTTAATACATGAAGACTACAAAATAGTAAATTGGGAACAATTCAACACAGAAAATATTGAAGGAATAAGTGTAACATTAGACAGTGAGCCAGATAACTTAAAAAATAATAAACATTTATAGCCCCAAGGGTAATATAACCGATAGGGACATTGCCACTATTAACACACACAAATAGACCAAAGAACATTATTGGTAGGTGACTTTAATGCACACCATGAGGCATGGGGTAACAACAGTAATGATCCAGCAGGAAAAAGACTGTTGGACTACATTGAAAGTGCCGAGCTAATCATACTAAATGATGGCTCAGTGACAAGGGTTAACCCATGCAACAGGGGAGGAGATACAGCAATAGACATAAGTATTATAACACTAAACCTAGCCTCTGCTAAATGGGAAGTACTGAATGACTCCAGCTCAGACCACTTACCCATAGAAATAAACCTAAACGACAAATATAGAACTAGTCCAAAAAGCTCGAAACCTACATTCAACCTAAAAAAGGCAAATTGGGAGTCCTTCCAATTGGAGCTAAGTAAACTAAGCATAGAACAAATTGAATCTAACAGTATAGATATATTTGCAGAAAAACTAACAAATGAGATTTTAAAAATAGCAATAAAATATATACCAAACAGGAATATGCCTGAGCACTTAAAACCAACACAAAAAGGTAAAAATAGGAAAAGAAACAAAGATAAAAATCCAGTACCATGGTGGACAGACAGATGTTCAGAACAACTGAAATTGAGGGAGAGGGCCCTTACAAAGTATAGAAAAGCCAAAACTGAAGAGAATTACACAAACTATAAAAAAAATAAGAAATGAAACAAATAAAATAATATTCAGAGCTAAAGAAAAGAGTTGGAGAACTTTTTGTCAAACATTAAACCATAGGTCACAAGTAACTACAGTTTGGAGAAAACTAAAAGCAATTAAAGGAGGAAACCACAAGAAATTTAAAATCCCAACAATTAAAATACCAGAGAGAGCTGAAACAGATAGAGAAAAAGCCAACATACTAGCTAAATACTTCTATCAGGTTAGTTCAATAGACAGTCTAGATAAGGCAGAAATAAATAGGCGGAAGACACTGCTAGAAAAATTAAAAGGAGAAAATATGGACACCACACAGGATGCTAATTATTTAAATGCAGATATTACAGTAGATGAAATAGAAAGAGCTTTAGCAGGAAAAACCAATACTACCTCTGGGGAAGACATTCTGAGCTATGAAATCCTCAAAAAGGTACCAAATACAACTCTAAGAGTGATTGCATCCCTCTACAACAAAATCTGGCACACGGGAAAAATACCGTGTTCATGGAAGACAGCAGTAGTCATCCCCATACTAAAGCCAGATAAGGAAACACATGATGTCAGCTCATACAGGCCAATATCGTTAACATCGCATCTAGGAAAAATTCTAGAAACAATAGTCAACAGCAGACTAAAATTTCATCTAGAAAAGCATAATTTGTACAGTCCAACCCAAGCAGGCTTTAGAAGCCAACATAGTACAATAGAGCAAACTGTTGAGGCTGGAACATGATGTTAAAACAGGCTTCAAAAGGAATGAAAAGACAGTAGCAGTATTCCTTGATGTAGCAAGAGCATATGATGAGTGTTGGAGGGAGGGTGCACTACACAAAATCAGGAAATTAGGTATAGTAGGCAGAACCTACAATTATCTAGAAAACTTCCTGCAGGATAGATACTTCACGGTACAAATAAACAATGATAGATCTGAGGTGTATGAGCAACAGAATGGAATTCCCCAGGGATCAGTAATATCACCATCTATCTTTACGATTATGGTCAACGACCTAGGCGACGAGTTTAAAGACTTAAAAAACAACTTATCCCAGTTTGCAGATGACGCTGCGATATGGAGAACGGGAAGAAATCTCCCATTCCTCTATAAAACAGTACAAAGGCAAATGGATAAAGTATCTGACTGGATGAACAAGTGGGGATTTAATCTAAACGTTAAAAAAACCATAGGAATGATCTTCAGTAGAGGGCGTGTAATTAAAAACAATATAATTGACATAAGCATTAATGAGCAAAAAAGTATGCACAGCAAAATCAACTAGATTTCTGGGTATGGTATTAGACCAGCAACTAAACTGGAACAAACACATAGACCTATTAGTGCAAAGCAGTAGGGGACTTATTAACATGCTAAGATATATGAAAGGAAGTGGTTGGGGCGCCTGCAATAAGACCATGTTAACCTTCTATAAATCATTTATTAGAGGCAAACTTGACTATGCCAGTGTTGTATATGCATCAGCCGCCCCAAGCAATAAGAAAAAACTAGACACAATCCAAAACCAGGCACTGTCAATAATAGCAGGTGCCTCAAAGGGAACATCAGCAGAGGCACTAGAAGTAGCGCTAGGCATTATACCCCTGGAGCTAAGGAGAAAAGAACTGAGATTCAGCTACTGGGCAAGAGTGGCAAAAGATCCAACTCACCCAGCACATAAAACCTTTGATAGGGGTAACCAGTACATAGGCCACATTCCATTAAACCATAATAGATACCCGTCAGGGTGGAAAACAATGGATGAAGTGGATCAATACCCAGACCTATTTAATGCGATAAACAGTAGTGCTCTGTATAAAGCAAAGATCCCACCATGGGAATTAAAAGTGCCAGAAACTGACTCCCACTTAACAAAGATCATAAATAAATCTAACGACATAATCTCAGCAAAAAGTAAAACACTAGAGTACATAGAACGGTATATAAATAATAGCCTAACTATATATACAGATGGGTCAAAAGATGAAGAAGGACAATTAGGAGCAGGAATAGCAATACCAAAATTAAAAATTTATAAAAGATACAAAGTAACAGGTAATACATCCATCTTTACAGCAGAATTAGTGGCAATCCTAAAAGCTTTAGAAATAGCTGCAGAAAATCCACCAAAAAAAAGTAACCATTCTCACAGATTCCCTATCATCAGTATTAGCTATCAGAAACAGAAATGAATGTAGCAGGCCAGATATTATAGAGGAAATACTACAGGTTAATACATATCTACAAACTATAGGATGCAGTGCAACAATAACATGGATACCATCACATGTGGGGATAGCAGGAAATGAGCTTGCAGGCAAAGAAGCCAAAGGGGGGAGAGCTAGCCATAACAAAATTGAAGTAGGCTTAGGGAAGTTTGAAATTAAGAGCTTAATTGCTCAAGCAATAACTAAAGAGTGGATAACAGCATGGGACCAAAG
Organism: Oreohelix idahoensis; assembly: GCA_024509875.1. Taxonomy (NCBI): domain Eukaryota; kingdom Metazoa; phylum Mollusca; class Gastropoda; order Stylommatophora; family Oreohelicidae; genus Oreohelix; species Oreohelix idahoensis. The sequence goes on along the minus strand of JAMPIV010023228.1, from coordinate 154,725 downwards.
TAAAAAAGCAAGCCACTCATATAAAATCCTTAAAAAACCAAGCAAAAAATGTCAAATAAAAGATGAACTAAAAATACCAATTAATAAAAAATTGCTGAGGCTCAAGCTTGGAACTGGATATTTCATGATTGAGGAACCCACATGTGAAGAGTGTCAAGAACCAAACACAATTAGACACTTTCTGGTGGACTGCAAGAAATATGACCAACAGAGGCAAAACATTAAGACATACTGTAGTAACCACAATGTAGAAATGAGGGTAGAAAATCTCATAGGCACAAAGACCCCTTCAGAAATGCAAAAGTTAATAAAACACTATATTACAAAAACTAAAGCTAACATATAAAAAAACAAATAAGGATTTGAGTCAGTAGTCCAAACTCGTGAAAGACTCGCCCCAGATACATACAGATTAACCAAAGAAACCATCCAGTGAAAATTAAAAACATACTAACTTAGAAAATAGCATATTTTGGAATTTCTTTTAAAAACCATTGTAAAGGGCAATTTTTACTATCTTGCAATATAATACATTTATATTCTTATTATGTTCGCAAATATTTTGTAAGCAAAGTATTTCCTTTTTAAGTGCTTAAGGAGAAGTCATTTTTGGGTTGCTTCCCTTGAAAATAGTTCTGTCATCTTCGATCGGACTCCGCAGACGACTCTAGGCCTACTGTGATTTATTCTGTGGCTGGGTAGGAATAGATTGTTCTTGCTTCAGTATATCTATGGCCTGAATTTATACGTAGTGTTTGTATGAGTAGGACGAGTCTGTCTTATATATGGATATCTTTGCATTTCTAAGTCGAACTAATTTGGTTGTCGCTAGAAAAGGTCAAAGGCTATGCAGCGGAAGTATCGCTAGCAAGGGGTGTGATCCATGGCTGTCATCCTGTGAGGATGCCGAGTTTTGTTGTAGCAGGCTTTTTGCCGAAATAGTGATCTATATATGGATGGGGAAAAGTGATAATCATTTAGACATGTTGTATGTACTTTACCCCAGTGTTTATTCTCTTTTGCCAAGGAATGGCAAAGTTATATTTCGCATAAAAAGGTAAAACCACAATTTATTATGAACTTGGGCTTCGCCATCGTTGTTGATAAGCAGATGCACAGTGGTACTTTTAAAAAGAATATCCATTCAAAGGAAGAAGACATTCCTATGTATCAGCACTGGATTGTATGATATTATTCAATTACCTCTATGAGAGAACCTATGAAGAAATGAGGACATTTAATGAATGACTAATTTTGGTCTATATTCTATAGTGAGTGAAGCTCACGAGAGAGAGAACAGCCATGTTGAAATTCATATACTTTGTATTTATCGAGTGAGAAAAAAGGGATGCCTGTACTATCGCTCGATGAACCAAGAGATCACTGCTACATGTGAGAACCCATGTCTGGGATTCCTATATTATGAAATATATATATATTGAACTTTACGTGAAGGAATATTCGCTAGACGAGGTTAGGTCTAGGAGCCTTCCTATGTATTGGTTATGGTCTGACGTGCCCAGTCAGTAAAGCCAGATGATTTACATGATGGAACGCTGAATGCTTATTTACGAATGCTCCATTATGATATTTGCCAAGCATGAATGCTAACTTAAGATGATATTCCTGTGATCAACATTATGCTGTCTATGTCGACATTTGTTCCTGTAACCATACACGTACTGTCCAAGTGTGCGTCCCATTAAATGTTATAAAAAGACCACCGTAGTTCCAGTACTTCTTGAATTCGAACAGTGTGTGTATGAGTGATGTACTACCAACCTGTCAACTCTATCGAATCATTCTACCATTCGCGTACTGACATTCAGATACACACTCATTGTTTACACTCACATTCTTGCCGGAGCCTCATCACGTTCCAGGACAAGATGACCTGTATGACCAAAACTGTGCTGGGTTTGATGAGTTGACAATCGTTACACTTTACTACACCAGTCCCAACATCTACATTTATCCACTGGTGGACATTCACATCATTTAGCAAATAAAGCATGATTCAACAACTAGTAGCCAGTATGAGTTAACAACTACACACAAAGAAAGAGTTTAACAACTGGTGTGCCAGCTTCCTGGGTCAACCTGCACAGTGACCATATTGAGAAGTAAACTACTGAGACCAGACGTTCCTTGGGGTCTGTTACGACACACAAATACATCAGCAGTACAACTCTACAGTGATGTCAGCGTGACCTGTCCTGTCGAGAGTATGCAGTAACTAGGTCAGGGTTTGTTGACATTTGGTTCATTGGACATTTGCCATACAACTGACAGTGTTACACAGCGAGCTTGGTTGGAACATAGAACATTACACATCAGGACTGGAGAATATTTGACAGTGTTTGCGAAAGAAAATGTTATTGAACTGAGAAGTCCTACATTGATTGTTATCATTCAAATCAACGATGGAGCTTCTATTTCTGTGTTGAATTAAAAATAATTAGACCAGAAGTATTTGTTTAATAAAGTACCACAGTACTGTACTATTAGGCAGTGTAACTGAGCCTTCATTCCAACACATTCTTTCTGCAACACTCTATTTACATCATATTGCCATACTATTTATGCATTTATGTATTTATGTTTAACTATTTATATGTGATATTTGTTTGTATCCAGCGGGTTGTTGTTTCGGTTGGGCGGTGTCACACAGCAGAGTATCCCACGTAATAGAGGGTCTGATGTGTGCGTTTCTATAGGTGCAATTTTCTTCATTGAAAATTTGCTGCGACAGCTGTTGCTATTAGTGTTAGCTGTGAAGTCTGTACTCATTGTTGTTTTTGTAATATTCCTCTGTTCTTTAGTTTGTTTTGATTTGTTTGTAATTTGTTGGTCTACCCTATTCTATCTTTCAGTTCTATTCTCAATTTATATTTATATACTGTGGCGTTATTTGTATTTGTTATCCTCTTGCGGTTTATCTTTTATTGTTTTTCCAATTTTATTTATTTCATTTCCGCAAATGTTTTCATGTTTTTCTGTATAACTGTTTTGTTTTGTGCCTGATCGACATACACTATTTAAAATATAGTTGATCATATAAATTGATGTACAAGAATCAACTGATAGTTAATTGCTATTACTAAAGGTACACAGTTGATGATATAAAACACTATTTCTGGTGCACTGCACTTATATTATAGAGTGAACCAGCAACTTATAGCTGTTATTATATAAGGATTTATACAAGACCTTTGTAAGGCTTGTTTCCCACAGTGATTGGGATAGTTAAGTACTATTTTTCACAGGTTACAAAGTTATCATACAAAGTCTTTGATTAAGACTAAGAAAGTAAATTTATTTACTTTTGCAAATTACTGATCTTATTAGACAAGATGTCTACCTTGGATTATTTTATCACACAAGGCAGGGCTCTTGATAAGACTGGTCAGCAGTTAGAAGAATGGGCAGTTGCTCAATATGACAAAGCATTGGCTGCTGAAGAAAGAAAAGCATTGATTGAAGAAAAGAAATTAGCAGCTGAGGAGAAAAAATTAGAAGCTGAGGAAAGAAAATTACAAAGAGAGGATGAACAAAAGAAATTGCAGATACAGACTGATGAAAAAAGATTCCAGATGGAAATGGAAAAAAGAGAAAAGAAAAGATGAAGCTGCTGCTGAAGAGAAAAAATTACAGGCTGCTGCAGAAGAGAGAAAATTACAAGCTGAAGCTCAAGAAAAAAAAAAGCAATAAGAGAACATGAACACCAAAAAGAACTTTTAGCATTTGAGTTAGAAAAGTTAAAGTTAACAAACATAAGTAATGTTAATCAAGCATCTAGTGGTAATGGTAAACCCTTTACTTACAAGGTCAAGGTACCAGCGTTCAACCCTTCCAGTGATGACATAACATTCTGGCTAAACAGATTTGAACGCTCGTGTCGAGCACATAATGTGGACAAATCACAATATGCTAACCAGTTATCAGAAAATCTGAAAGGTGATTCTCTGACTAGTTTAAGTTTGGTTGAAGAGGCTGACAAAGATAACTATGATGTTATTAGGGCAGCCTTATTAAAGAAGTATCAGTTGTCTGAAGAGGGTTATCGGAAGTTGTTTAAGACAATGGTGCCTGAGGCAGGTGTAGAATTCTCAGAATTCATTGCAAGGACACGACTTACATTTGATCGTTGGATTGAGCTATCCAAAACAGAAAAGACTTATGAAGCCCTTATGGACTTGATACTCAGAGACAAGATTATGTCAAGTATAAATAAACCTTTCCTCGAATTCTTACATGAGCGTAAACCTAAGTCTCTAAAAGAAATGGAACAGTATTGTACCCAATACGTCACTGCACATCCGGACGTAGCCATTAGCAACAGTAAGGTTAAAGAAGGTATGCCAGTTGCTTCTGCAACACCATACAACCCTAATCACTCTCACAAATTCCAAGGACCTCAAAATAAGGTTAATAAAAAAGGTAACTATTACAGTTATCAGAACCAAGGTAACCAATCATTTCAGGGTTCTTCTTCGAATACCTGGAGAAGAGCTGACAGCCCTCGATTCAGGGGTGGTCATAATTACAGGAACTTTCGCAAAGGAAGTCATTCTAGAAACTATCCAAGTTTTCCTTCATGGAGACAACAGGATCATAATTACCGAGATACTCATTATAATGAATATGATGATAGTAACCAAAGGAGCTATGATTCAAACCCGAGTAGAGGTTATAATAGTGGAAACAATGATAAGTACAGAGGCAATAATAACAGAGGTAGAGCACAATTCAAAAAACATAAAGCTCATTACCAGGCGAACTCTGCACAGCAAGAGTCCCACGAAGCCTATAAACAAAATAAAGATAATGATGACTCTAATAATATGGCATGTGCCGCTTTTGATTTTGGGAGAGCATCTCAGTGCCCCCAATGCAAAACATTATTTGAGCCAACCACAGTGTCTACTTTAAGCTGTGGCCATCCTCTTCCCGCTCTTCCTGCGTCAATCGCGCATGATGGGAGAGGTTCTCTTGTCTTACACAAAGGTTTAGTAAATGACAATCCAGTCTCAGTACTTTTTGATTCTGGATGCACAACTATTGGGGTTAGGCAGTCACTCATAGATCCTTCTCATTCTACAGGCAAAGTAGTCAAATGCGTAACATTTGGCGGCACCATAGAGAAATACTCTACCGCTATCATTAGGATTGCTACTCCTTTCTTCACAGGAGATGTACACGCATGTCTTTTGCCGGATCCGATCGCTGATCTTATCATCGGTCGCATTCACGGAGTCAAAGAATGTACTCCGGAGCAAATTTCCGTTTGGGAAAATCAAAATATGCAATCTGCTAATGCAGTAGTCACTAGAGCTCAAGCTCTCAATATGCCTGAAACTTCATCTGTTGAAGATAATGAAGTGCATAACCAAGATGATCCCTTGGTAATTTCTCGTGACTCGTTTATAAAACAACAAGAAGAAGATCCGACTCTTAAGAAATTCTTCACTCTTGTAACAAAAGGTGATCCGAATAAAGATTCAAATTGTAATCTTGGATTACAATGAAGAATGGCGTACTTGTACGTATGGTGCAAGACTCCACTAAGTCAAGTCATTCTCAGATTCTTGTACCCAAGAATTTGAGAGTTAAGATCTTACAACATGCACACGACTCTCAGTGTGCTGGTCACATGGGTTTTTCCCGTACTAAGTCAAGAGTTCTTGCGGCTTTCTTTTGGCCTTTTGTGAACAAGGACATACGGATCTATTGTCGATCCTGTAAAGTATGTCAAGAAGTCAAATCCAAAGGTCCTCGTCATGCTGCGCCTATTCAGGCTGCAGATATTCCTATTCGTCCATTCCAGAAAATGGCGATAGACATCATTGGTCCATTCAAGATCAAATCTGCTAGAGGACATCAGTTTATCTTAACGTGTGTAGACATGTGCACACGTTGGCCAGAGGCTATCCCTCTAAAGAGCATTACTACCGCTGACATTGCAGATGCTCTTTGGCTTATATTTTCTCGGCTGGGATTCCCCGGAGAAATATTATCAGATCATGGCACCCAACTGATATCGGATACCATGTCTCAAGTAATGTCTACTCTACAGATAGAGAGATCTTTGAGTAGCATCTATCATCCTATGTCCAATGGGATGGTCGAGCGACTAAATAGAACACTTAAGAACTTATTAGGGAAGATAACTGAGGATCATCCTCAGGATTGGGATAGGGTTTTACCCGCGGCCCTCTTCGCGTACAGAGAGGTCCCCAATGAACATACAGGGTTTTCGCACTTTGAACTTGTCTTTGGCGCGCGACCGCGCGGCCCAATGTCTTTGCTGCATGATCTTATAACAGCTGACAATATTGACGATGACACAAAATCTTCTTACGAGTATGTCATCGCGCTGAGACAAAAGATTATCGAAGCATGCAAATTGGCAACGTCCTCTTCTGAGTTTGCTAAGCAGAAGGCAAGACAATTTGCTAATAAGAAGAGAACTTTACGACAACTTTGTCCTGGTGACAAAGCATTTGTTTTGCTACCTTGTCGTGAAAATAGACTCCTTATTAGTTGGAAAGGTCCGTACGATATAATATCGAAAATTTCAGATGTTGACTACATCGTCGATATTAACCGGAAGCATAAAACCTTCCACATCAATATGCTTACGGAGTTCCATGAACGTCCTGACTATCTACAGCCTATTTTCCAGGCAACGGACGATTCTCATGTCAAACATGGTCATTACTCATCACTGTCTGTAATACAGGATGAGGAAACAAGTTTTTCGGATGTTAATCTCCCGCTTCCAATGATCCCACTTCATTCTAGTGAATCATGGAAAGACGTTACTGTTTCTCCTGATTTGTCTCTAGGAGAACGGCGACAAGTTTCGTCTATGTTACAAACATTTCAGGATGTCCTCACTGACATCCCTGGACAAACTCATGTCATTGAGCATGACATTGTTCTAACTGAACATACTCCAATTAGGGTTAGGCCTTATCCTATCCCTATACATTTCCAAACACAGGTTGAAAAGGAGTTGGATGAAATGATAGATTTACAAATAATCGAACCATCCACTTCTGCATATTCTTCGCCGATGGTTATTGTTCGAAAAAAAGACAATAACATACGTCTTTGCGTTGACTATCGCAAATTGAATCAAGTTACGAAGTTCGATGCTGAACCTATGCCTTTACTAGAAGAGTTACTTACTCGTCTTTCTAAATCGCATTTTTTCACTAAACTTGATTTGTCTAAAGGATATTGGCAAGTTCCATTATCCGAACGCGCCAAACCTCTTACCGCTTTCTCTACTCCCAGAGGCCTTTTCCAATGGAATTTTATGCCTTTCGGCCTTATGAACGCACCAGCTACATTTGTACGCATGATGCGTCGAATCCTATCGTATCGGTCAGATGTCATTGCTTATCTAGACGACATCTGTCTTTTCAGCGATACTTGGGAAGATCACTATTCAGGATTAGTTGAATTATTATCAACTCTACGTGAGTATAACCTGACAGCAAAACCATCTAAAGCTTGTATTGGCTTTAGCGAAATTGCTTTCTTAGGCCATCGAGTAGGTCACGGTTTCTTGAAGACAGAAGACCATAATATCACTAAGATACTTAACATCTCTATCCCTAGGACTAAAAAGCAAGTGCGAAGTCTTTTAGGTCTCATACAATTTTATGGACGTTTCATTCCGAATCTGTCCTCTATCATGGCACCTCTCTCTACACTATTAAAGAAAGGGTCGCCTAACATGGTTCACTGGTCTCATGAATGCCAATCTTCACTAGAGAAGATCAAAACTATGTTTTCATCACCACCTATTTTAGTGTTACCTACAACAGATAAGACATTTGTTCTTCGTAGTGACGCTTCATCCACTGGGATTGGAGCGGCACTAATGCAAGAGTACTCTGGAACTCTGCATCCTGTAATGTACATATCCAGAAAACTTAATGCTGCAGAAAGGAATTACTCGGTTTTAGACCGTGAATTATTGGCAATGGTTTGGTCAATTCTCAAACTCCAAAGATTCCTTCTGGGCGCGCATTTCGTAGTGGAAACTGACCAAAAAGCTCTTACGGCTATCCAAAGTAAAAACTTGAAGAGCTCGAGATCAACTCGATACGCAATCGCTCTTCAACCTTTTCATTTTTCGGTACGAGCTATCCGTGGTTCAGAAAATGTGATGGCGGACATTCTGTCCAGATGCCCACATGATGCCACTTAACTGTTAAATATTGGATCTTTTTAATATGTATAACTTTACAACAGTTATTTTTTTTGTTTCTTTACTAAGATACACATTTGTAATTTAATAATAGAATGATGGTATCGCTACTTAGCGGTTTATTGATGTTAATTCACCGCTGTTCTTTGATGATTGTTTCTTCATAAATCATAAATTTAAGATTGTAGTGTGAATTTTTGGTATGCATTGTATAATTACCAGAATTGTATTATACGTACATCACACCTTCCTGGAAACATTTATTCGTAGGGAAACAATTTCTCTCAGATTTTGAGATATATATTCTCACCAGTCATATTAGGAATTATAGTTATTCCTGATATTTTCATCTGCGCAGTATTCTTGCGTTGTGAGCCTATTCTACGGTGCTCCTAGATGTATTTAAAAAAAAAAATTTTTTTTTTTTTTTTTTCCGGGAGGTGTGGTAAGACTGTAAAGGGCAATTTTTACTATCTTGCAATATAATACATTTATATTCTTATTATGTTCGCAAATATTTTGTAAGCAAAGTATTTCCTTTTTAAGTGCTTAAGGAGAAGTCATTTTTGGGTTGCTTCCCTTGAAAATAGTTCTGTCATCTTCGATCGGACTCCGCAGACGACTCTAGGCCTACTGCGATTTATTCTGTGGCTGGGTAGGAATAGATTGTTCTTGCTTCAGTATATCTATGGCCTGAATTTATACGTAGTGTTTGTATGAGTAGGACGAGTCTGTCTTATATATGGATATCTTTGCATTTCTAAGTCGAACTAATTTGGTTGTCGCTAGAAAAGGTCAAAGGCTATGCAGCGGAAGTATCGCTAGCAAGGGGTGTGATCCATGGCTGTCATCCTGTGAGGATGCCGAGTTTTGTTGTAGCAGGCTTTTTGCCGAAATAGTGATCTATATATGGATGGGGAAAAGTGATAATCATTTAGACATGTTGTATGTACTTTACCCCAGTGTTTATTCTCTTTTGCCAAGGAATGGCAAAGTTATATTTCGCATAAAAAGGTAAAACCACAATTTATTATGAACTTGGGCTTCGCCATCGTTGTTGATAAGCAGATGCACAGTGGTACTTTTAAAAAGAATATCCATTCAAAGGAAGAAGACATTCCTATGTATCAGCACTGGATTGTATGATATTATTCAATTACCTCTATGAGAGAACCTATGAAGAAATGAGGACATTTAATGAATGACTAATTTTGGTCTATATTCTATAGTGAGTGAAGCTCACGAGAGAGAGAACAGCCATGTTGAAATTCATATACTTTGTATTTATCGAGTGAGAAAAAGGGATGCCTGTACTATCGCTCGATGAACCAAGAGATCACTGCTACATGTGAGAACCCATGTCTGGGATTCCTATATTATGAAATATATATATATTGAACTTTACGTGAAGGAATATTCGCTAGACGAGGTTAGGTCTAGGAGCCTTCCTATGTATTGGTTATGGTCTGACGTGCCCAGTCAGTAAAGCCAGATGATTTACATGATGGAACGCTGAATGCTTATTTACGAATGCTCCATTATGATATTTGCCAAGCATGAATGCTAACTTAAGATGATATTCCTGTGATCAACATTATACTGTCTATGTCGACATTTGTTCCTGTAACCATACACGTACTGTCCAAGTGTGCGTCCCATTAAATGTTATAAAAAGACCACCGTAGTTCCAGTACTTCTTGAATTCGAACAGTGTGAGTATGAGTGATGTACTACCAACCTGTCAACTCTATCGAATCATTCTACCATTCGCGTACTGACATTCAGATACACACTCATTGTTTACACTCACATTCTTGCCGGAGCCTCATCACGTTCCAGGACAAGATGACCTGTATGACCAAAACTGTGCTGGGTTTGATGAGTTGACAATCGTTACACTTTACTACACCAGTCCCAACATCTACATTTATCCACTGGTGGACATTCACATCATTTAGCAAATAAAGCATGATTCAACAACTAGTAGCCAGTATGAGTTAACAACTACACACAAAGAAAGTCCGTGTGGAGTTGTCGGTCCTAAATACAGAAATAGTCAACAAATTTAAAACAGCAATAGAAGCCTGGTTAAAGCAGATGTGTGGAGTTGTCGGTCCTAAATACAGAAATAGTCAACAAATTTAAAACAGCAATAGAAGCCTGGTTAAACCAGATGTGTGGAGTTGTCGTTCCTAAATACAGAAATAGTCAACAAATTTAAAACAGCAATAGAAGCCTGGTTAAAGCAGATGTGTGGAGTTGTCGGTCCTAAATACAGAAATAGTCAACAAATTTGAAACAGCAATAGAAGCCTGGTTAAAGCAGATGTGTGGAGTTGTCGGTCCTAAATACAGAAATAGTCAACAAATTTGAAACAGCAATAGAAGCCTGGTTAAAGCAGATGTGTGGAGTTGTCGGTCCTAAATACAGAAATAGTCAACAAATTTAAAACAGCAATAGAAGCCTGGTTAAAGCAGATGTGTGGAGTTGTCGGTCCTAAATACATAAATAGTCAAAAAATTTAAAACAGAAATAGAAGCCTGGTTAAACCAGATGTGTGCAGTTGTCGGTCCTAAATAAAGAAATAGTCAACAAATTTAAAACAGCAATAGAAGCCTGGTTAAACCAGATGTGTGGAGTTGTCGGTCCTAAATACAGAAATAGTCAACAAATTTAAAACAGCAATAGAAGCCTGGTTAAAGCAGATGTGTGGAGTTGTCGGTCCTAAATACAGAAATAGTCAACAAATTTAAAACAGCAATAGAAGCCTGGTTAAACCAGATGTGTGGAGTTGTCGGTCCTAAATACAGAAATAGTCAACAAATTTAAAACAGCAATAGAAGCCTGGTTAACCAGATGTGTGGAGTTGTCGTTCCTAAATACAGAAATAGTCAACAAATTTAAAACAGCAATAGAAGCCTGGTTAAACCATATGTGTGGAGTTGTCGTTCCTAAATACAGAAATAGTCAACAAATTTAAAACAGCAATAGAAGCCTGGTTAAACCAGATGTGTGGAGTTGTCGTTCCTAAATAAAGAAATAGTCAACAAATTTAAAACAGCAATAGAAGCCTGGTTAAACCAGATGTGTGGAGTTGTCGTTCCTAAATACAGAAATAGTCAACAAATTTAAAACAGCAATAGAAGCCTGGTTAAACCAGATGTGTGGAGTTGTCGTTCCTAAATACAGAAATAGTCAACAAATTTAAAACAGCAATAGAAGCCTGGTTAAACCAGATGTGTGGAGTTGTCGTTCCTAAATACAGAAATAGTCAACACATTTAAAACAGCAATAGAAGCCTGGTTAAACCAGATGTGTGGAGTTGTCGTTCCTAAATAAGGAAATAGTCAACAAATTTAAAACAGCAATAGAAGCCTGGTTAACCAGATGTGTGGAGTTGTCGGTCCTAAATACAGAAATAGTCAACAAATTTAAAACAGCAATAGAAGCCTGGTTAAACCAGATGTGTGGAGTTGTCGTTCCTAAATACAGAAATAGTCAACAAATTTAAAACAGCAATAGAAGCCTGGTTAAACCAGATGTGTGGAGTTGTCGTTCCTAAATACAGAAATAGTCAACAAATTTAAAACAGCAATAGAAGCCTGGTTAAACCAGATGTGTGGAGTTGTCGTTCCTAAATACAGAAATAGTCAACAAATTTAAAACAGCAATAGAAGCCTGGTTAACCAGATGTGTGGAGTTGTCGGTCCTAAATACAGAAATAGTCAACAAATTTAAAACAGCAATAGAAGCCTGGTTAAAGCAGATGTGTGGAGTTGTCGGTCCTAAATAAAGAAATAGTCAACAAATTTAAAACAGCAATAGAAGCCTGGTTAAACCAGATGTGTGGAGTTGTCGGTCCTAAATATAGAAATGTCAACAAATTTAAGACAGCAATAGAAGCCTGGTTAAACCAGATGTGTGGAGAGCCTGAAGTGAAGCACAGGAAAATAAACATTTGTACAAGCAAATGAATGAGTTAACATGCAGAAAAACGCACTGGCTTCTGGCATCAGAGAAAGGAACAATGTTAGCGCGTCGAGAAAAGATAGATAAAATACATAAATAAACTCTGTGATGACGAACGATCAGAATTTAGGAAATTGGAGACAGGCATAACGGGGATTCAGAAGACGTGAAAAGATCTTTCATGGATGACACGGAACAAGATAGCTTGGCGTGAACGTGTTGAAGCCCTGCAATCCACAGGAAGTTTAAGGACAATGATCATGATGGTTGATGTTTCCTTCACTCTTACATCGCTGCACTTACATTGCTGCACTTACATCGCTGCACTTACAACGCTGCACTTTTATCATTACACTTACATCGCCGCACTTACATCGCTGCACTTGCATTGCTGCACTTTCATCGCTGCATTTACAACGCTGCAATTTTATCACTACACTTACATCGATGCCCTTACATTGCTGCACATAAATCGCTCCACATACATCGCTGCCCTTACCTCTCTCATGTCATTGCTGGCTTAAGGGTGGGATGTTATTTGATGTATTCTACAGCAAAGGTCCCTCAAATTCATTTAATGTAGATACAGTGAAAAAAATTGCATGATTTTTATTGCGACACAGAAAATACGGATAATGCTGGGGATAATGATGCCATAATGTATATTGATAGGTATGTGATCCGTGGTGAGAAATCAGGTTGGGGTTTCTCTGCTAGGGTAAAGGGCAGAACATAGCAGGGCTTACTGTAAGACAAGAACTTCCAGCATGAGAATGCAGGTACAGGCAGCTACTGCAGCCTTATGGTGGCTAACTGGAATATCATTACTGATACACTAACATACATATATAATCAATGTCTCGCAAGGAGTTACTTTCCATCTGCCTTTAAAATCGCTAAAGTATACCCTCTTGTTAAACCTGGTTCATCAGATAATAGCAACCTTGGTAACTATAGGCCCATTTCGCTTATATCATCGCTGTCCAAACCACTGGAAAAACACATACACGAAACAGCAATGGAACACCTAGCTAATAATGACCTGCTTGTTGATAGTCAGTCGGGGTTTAGACCAAAGCATTCATGCGACACAGCCTTAACAAAAATGATAGAGAACTGGCATCTAAACATCAATAACGATAACTTATGTGGAGCAATCTTTGTAGACTTTAAAAAAGCATTCGATATGATAGATCACTCTATTTTAATCAGAAAATTAGAAACAATGAAAGTAAATCTTAAGCTGGTGAAGTTAATTAAATCATTTCTGACAGACAGACAACAAGTGGTGTCTTACAATAATTCTTTGTCCAACCCAACTGTTGTCGATATCGGTGTTCCTCAGGGTTCTATCCTCGGCCCTCTTCTCTTTGCCGTATACATTAATGATCTTCCTTTGTACATCAAACATTCATCCTGTGATCTGTTTGCCGATGACTGTACTGTTTACACTAGTGACAAAAGTTGCGCCACACTAGAACTATCTTTACAAACTGATACACATAATCTTATTAAGTGGAGCAACGAGAATCGAATGCAAATAAATATTAGTAAAACGAAATGTGTGTTAATATCAACCAGACAAAAACTACAAAACTCGCAGAAAACAACACTTCAGCTCTACATTGGAACATCACTAATTGAAAAAGTAAATGAACATAAAACTCTAGGTCTAACTGTTGACCAGCACCTAAGTTGGAACTCACATGTAAGTTCACTCACAAAGCTAACGGCACAAAAAGTTTACCAATTAGCCAAAATCAAACACTTCCTGGATGAGGGGCCAAGGAAAATGTTCTACACATCTCATATACAAACATACCTAGACTATTGTTCCACAGTCTGGGATGGTTGTTCCATATCCAACACAAAAAGGCTTCATTCACTTCAAAAACGTGCAGTGCGCCTAGTTGCTGATAAACACCAAACACATTGTATAGATTTATATAACTATCTTAAAATATTACCCCTTAGAAAGCGCTTCCTATTTAACAAAGCTAAATTCGCTCACAAAATCTTGTCACAGAATGCTCCAACGTATCTGTGGCCTCTTTTAAAATTCAATGAAAAACGTAGTAACCGCTTAAACCAGTTACAGGTACCCAAGCCCAGGCTAGATTTGTTCAAGAAGAGCTTGGCTTACTCAGCTGCTCATCTTTGGAACAATCTTCCACATGATCTTAAAAACATGCACAGTCCCTACTCATATAATCGTAGACTGTTCAAATACATTATGAGTGCCAATTTTATGCCGCCCTTACTTACTTACTTAGTCGTTCCCCTTCTACCGTGAGGTGTAGAGGTTTGGAAGAGAGAGCGCCAGACCATTCTATCAGCTGTCTTCTTCCTGGCCTGGTTCCATTCTAGTCCTCGGTCCTTCAAAGATTGTCTAATGTTGTCCTCCCAGCGGACTCTGGGTCGTCCTGGTGGTCTGGATCCCTGGCTCTTTGTTTCCCATGCTTGTCGTGGTAGCCGATCTTCTCCCATTCTGCAGACATGGCCAAACCATCTTAGTTGGGACTGTTCTATTTGGGTCTGCAGCGAATGGGATTTTAGGCCTTGACGGATCGTCTGGTTGCGGACCATGTCTCTTCTTGTTACTTCAACCACTTTCCTCAGATACCTCATTTCTGAGGTTTGGATCTGGCTTTTGTGGGTTGTAGTCATTGCCCACGACTCGCATCCATATGTCAAGACTGGGACATAGGTGGAGCGGTATACAGCCATCTTCGTTTTCTTACCAACCTCTTTCTTGCTGAGGAATCCACGATTTATGGCCTGAAAAAGTCTCCCAGCCGCTGCTTTTCGAGTGGCCAACTCTTCTTTGATGCCTCCCTTTCGGTCTATAATAGCTCCGAGATATTTAAAGTGGTCGACCTGCTCCAAGACCTGTTCTCCCAACTTAATCTGATGTTTTCTTTCTTCTCGTGATATCACCATGGATTTTGTTTTAGAGCTGCTTATGACCATCCCTCTCTTCTCCAGCTCTTCCTTCCAGACTTGCAGGTTGGATTGGAGATGTGCCTCTGATTTAGCAATCAGGGCAACATCATCAGCAAATGCCAGCTCCGAAATATAGACCTGTCTCATCTTCCAGTACCCCACTGAATACTTTCTTGTTCTCTCCTTACATGCCTTGATGACATCGTCCATAAGGAGTATGAAGAGGTAAGGTGATAGGATATCACCTTGTCTTACACCAGTGGTGGTCCTGAACTCTTCTGACTTATGGTTTGCTGTCCTCACATAATTTCTGCAAGACTTGTAGAAGCTCTGTATAGCATGAATCAGAGGTGCTGGAATATTCTTCCTTGCCAAACAGTCCCAAAGTTTGCTCCAGGGGACCCTGTCAAACGCCTTTTCCAGATCTATGAAACAAAGATGGATCTCACTCTTATACTCAAGGGCCTTTTCACTCAGCTGTCTGAGTGTGAAGATTAGGTCTTGAGTACTTCGGTTTGCTCGGAATCCACACTGGACCTCATCCAATTGTGGCTCAGCTAGGCGTCGGAGTCTCTGATCTAGGATTCTAGAGTAGATTTTACCAGGGACACTGAGAAGGGATATGCCTCTATGGTTTCCACATTGTCGATTGTCACCCTTTTTGAAAATTGGTGTTATGATGGCAATCTCCCAATCCTTTGGTATGGTCTTGTTGCACCATGCTGCCTGTAGGACCTTTAGGAGTAATAGGTCGCCTGATGCTCCCATGTACTTAACCATTTCTGGTGTTATACCATCATGCCCTGCTGCTTTGCCCATCTTGATTTTCTCTAGTGCTGCCCTCAGTTCTTCCATCTTTATGTCATCTTCACCGTCATTGGTTTTCTCTTCTGTGCTAGTGGTTATCATTTCTGATGCTTCACCATGCTCACCATCCAGGAGTTCTGAGAAATATTCTTTCCATCTTTCCATTACTTCCTTCGGGGCAGTAAGCAATTTGCCTTGCTTGTCCTTTATAAATTTGAGAGGGCATTGTTTTTCTTTCCTCATGTTCTTTAGGGTCTTATAGAACAATTTCTGGTTTTCTTGTGCATCTTTTTCTAGCTTTTCTCCAAATTCTTCCCAGGACTTCTGTTTTGCTGCTAGCACTTTGTTCTTTGCTTCTGTTCTGAGTGTCACATATTCTCTATATTTTTCCATTTGTCCTATTGTGTTTTTAGCTCCTAAGTATTGTTTCCATGCCATTTTCTTCTCTCTTATTTTCTCTTTGACTTCCTCTGTCCACCAAGGTGTCCTCTTTCTCTGGTTCCCAAGTCGGACTTCACCGCATGCTTCTGCAGCAGCTGTCTTTATGATATCCTTGAATTTATTCCAGAGGGTTTCCAAGTCATCAGGTCGTTCTTCTGTGTTGCTCACTGCTGTAGCAATAAGCCCCTGATATCTGGTCTTAATTTCTGGCTCTCTCAGCTTGTAGGTCCTAATGCTCATTTCTCCTGCTCGTTTTCTTGGTTTCTTGCGTGATGTTGGGCAGTTCCTAGGCTGAGCAACTCTTTCAGTTGTTCGTTTGATTGTTAGCAGGTAGTGATCACTTCCAATCTCTGGCCCCCTCCAGACTCTTGCATCTCGGACATATCTGAATGAGCTTCTCCGAACAATGGCATAGTCGATCACTGACTTCTCATTCTTGGTTGGTTCACATCTAGTGTATGCATGTATGCGCTTATGGGGGAACTTTGTGTTTGTAATGATCAGATTCTGCTCACTGCAGAATCTAAGGAGTCGCTTTCCATTGTCATTGAGAGTATCTTCTCCATATCTTCCGATAACTCCACCCCATCTAGCATGGTCATTTCCAACTCTGGCATTAAAATCTCCGAGCATGATAACTTCATCTAGGCAGTCATCCACTGTCCTTTGAAGCAGCTCGAAGAATTCCTCCTTGACCTCTGCTCTCTCATCCTCATTTGGCCCATACACTATGACCATTATGCCGCCCTAAGGGATTATATTTCGAATTATTATCTAATATACTGTATGGAGGGTCTAATGATCTAGTTTTTCATTTTAATATATCTTACTTCTTTATTGTAATCAAATACTGTAAATGTATGCTTTTATACTACTTATAATGTTGCATCGCCATTAAACTAACACTTTAAGTATGGAGAATGTCTGAATAACTAGCAATAAAAGATGAGTAAGAGGAAGGGCAAAATGTAAGACGGGCCTATATGCACGATTCTCATCTATCAGTCAATACCCTTTACCTCCCTAAGGAGCATAGGTCATAAAGCTGGATCTCGTATAGTGGAGGCGTCAACAATTCACTCCCTGTGGCAGTATCTGTTTGGGACTCAAAACTGCTCACCTGTGGGAACATTTTCCGCATGTGCTGACAACACACTATGTCCCAGGTCATTCAGCAGCGGATTCCCAAAATGTCACGAGTTCTTATTATATACCACCATAAACTATCTATCTATCTATCTATCTATCTATCTATCTATCTATCTATCTATCTATCTATCTATCTATCTATCTATCTATCTATCTATCTATCTATCTATCTATCTATCTATCTATCTATCTATCTATCTATCTATCTATCTATCTATCTATCTATCTATCTATCTATCTATCTATCTATCTATCTATCTATCTATCTATCTATCTATCTATCTATCTATCTATCTATCTATCTATCTATCTATCTATCTATCTATCTATCTATCTATCTATCTATCTATCTATCTATCTATCTATCTATCTATCTATCTATCTATCTATCTATCTATCTATCTATCTATCTATCTATCTATCTATCTATCTATCTACCTATCTATCTATCTACCTATCTTCCTACCTACCTACCTACCTACCTACCTACCTACCTACCTACCTACCTACCTACCTACCTACCTACCTACCTACCTACCTACCTACCTACCTATTAATGTTTATTTTTATTTTTATTTATTTTATTTTTACATTCATTATTATTATTATTATTCTTTTTTAATGTTAAAAACGTACTTTAATTATGATGATTATTGCAAATGTAATATTACTTTTATAATGATAAATGCCTTAATTATGCTTATAGTAAATGTGAGGATGAAAGGATATAGTATATATGATGAGAGAGAGAAGAAGGGCAGAATGTCAGACGGGCCTGCGTGCCCAATTCTTAACCCTTTGAAAATAAAGTTCGTTCGTTCGTTCGTTCATTAACAAAGGTAGTCATTGTGCCAGACTGTTAGTACATGCTTCGAAAGGTTCAACGTAGTTGGTTGCGGCATGAATGGACAACATTCATAGAAGCTTCGAGTCTACAAGAGCTGGTGTGGATCTATCGTCATGGTCATGCAGGGGTAAGCAGTAATGAGAGAACTGACCGACTAGCATCAAGAGCACCCACAATGGGGACACTGGATATAGATAAGGGAGAGATACTGAGAACGATTAATGATCGCCTGTTAGAGAATGACACTGCAATAGATGAATCATCAAGGTTAATGCTGTTGGACTTTGGTATCAAACGTATGGCTAGCAGAGATGGACGTATGAGAGGATGCAACCGTCATGTATACAACCAGCGAGCTACAGGAACAGTTAGCATTCACACTCTTTGACATATGCTGAGGGAGACTGAGCACCTATGGGTTCGCCCGGAGTGCAATGATGTAAATTCTGTTCAATAATAACGGTTTTATTATTAGTAACTATATATTATTACAACATATAAATCAGCGTGACGTCACGTCCCGGCGTCTGGATGCCGACATCTCCAAAACACATGATTCGAAGTGCCGTCAAATCCTTTTACTCTAGTGGGACAATATTCTACGTACACTGGTTGAGACATATCCCCCTACCCAAGAACATAGTAAAATTACAACAATAAATTACCTTAACACTAGCATTAATAATTAGGAAGGAAAAACATTGGACTCCCATCAATATTTAAAGTTCTATAAAGAACAGTAGAAGGAAACAAGTAACCAAAAGAAACAGTTCATGTGAACATTGAACATTAAAGGACTAATAGAAAATAGATGCTATCAAGAAAGAAAAACAATAGAAACAGATTTACAAAACATTAACACTTGGTTCCTCTAAACTTTGAAATCCACTACACTGTAAGTACTCAATATGGAGCAACAAAATTGTGATTTAAACATATTACTTCACGTATTATCATTTATTGTTAGCTTGATGCTGTGAACGTCACATAGAATTAGCAAGACAACTACAATGAATACTCTAATTATTCACCAACATGCTACAGTCTTTTATAAATGGGGACCTAAGTAGAATAGAAGTATTGAAATGGTATGACAAGATCACTAAAGTGGAATCGATGACAAGAACCAGACAAGTGCCCGTGGTACAAGAGATGAGAAGAACCAGACAAGTGCCCGTGGTACAAGAGATGACAAGAACCAGACAAGTGCCCGTGGTACAAGAGATGACAAGAACCAGACAAGTGCCCGTGGTACAAGAGATGACAAGAACCAGACAAGTGCCCGTGGTACAAGAGATGAGAAGAACCAGACAAGTGCCCGTGGTACAAGAGATGACAAGAACCAGACAAGTGCCCGTGGTACAAGAGATGAGAAGAACCAGACAAGTGCCCGTGGTACAAGAGATGACAAGAACCAGACAAGTGCCCGTGGTACAAGAGATGAGAAGAAGCTCTAACAATGGCTAGGACACACACTGAGAAAACCTGTTGATAGCATTACCAGGTAGTTCTTATGGTATTCCCAGGGTATGAGAGGTAGACGGAGACCACAGATTACATGGAGAAGAGAACTGGAGACAGACATGAAAAGGGGGGGGGGGGGGGAGAAGACACATAAAGACCTTGAGCAGATAGCACGGGACAGGAAGACTTAGCTTACGTCTGTTCAAGTCCTATAACTCTAATTAAAACCGAAGATAAGTTATAAGGGTAGACTCTTCCCAGATGACAGATGACCGGAGGCAAATTAATCTCATGTGATGCAACACCGATGACCTCCTTTATTTTTTGTAAATTGAAAAAAAAAATAATAATAAAAAACCTTATCAGTGTTAAACAAGTTGTTACACAACACGTACTGATATAATGACGGCTTGCTACAAATAAGCCCGCTGTTCCATGGGGAGTGAACAGCAACATGATGATATTGGTAATGATGACGTTGATATTTTGTAACAAAGGAGACATAAGCATTTGGCAATACACTTCATGGACCTAGAAGTTGGTTCAGCTGTGCTGGAAATTTATCCTACCTACTTTCATACTTCACGCTGGCTACTTCCTTGACAGCAAACAATGTATTTCTGTAATTCCCACCAGTGTTTGAAGATTTACTCGTACGCTCCATTCCACATCCAAAACTATAATTTTCACGCCAGCTATTTCCTTGAATACATAACATGTGTTAATATAACAGCAATTTAAATATTTATTGTAATTTATGTATAACAACATTATTTCTAGAAATAAAATGCTCCGTTGATGTGGATTATTACTGTACTTAGCATTTATATACTTTTAATTCACGTATAATTCAGAACAGGGCTCGTGTTAATTTCCGATGTTTCTGAAGAGACAAAAAATAATATAACTACTGCCTTACTCTGGCGTGTCGTACAAGGCCACTAATCTGAGGTTGGTGCAGGCTTCCTGCAAGGGTATCACCTACAGGAGTGGCTCTATACTCAGTAAGGACCGGAATAGAAATGACGATGATACTGATGATGAATTCATGGCAGACATGTTTTAAATATGATAATTTGACGCACATTGTAATCCGTTTGCCAGTTGTGCCTCACTAAGACCCCCCCCCCCCCCCCCCCTTCGGAAGGGTCACTGGTAATAGCGTTAAAACTGTGTTCCTGTTTCTAATTTAGGGGTCGTTGTATGACCTAACTTGTTCCCATGTCAAATACAGACGCCGGCAAAAGTATTTTGGTCTATCATTAGAACTTTTTTCTGTTTCTAATTTAGGGCTGGTTGTATGATCTAACTTTTTCCCGTGTCAAATACTGACGCCGGCAAAAGTATTTTGGTTTATCATTCAAACTTTTGTCTGTTTCTAATTTAGGGGTGGTTGTATGACCTAACTTTTTCCCGTGTCAAATACAGACGCCGGCAAAAGTATTTTGGTCTATCATTCAAACTTTTGTCTGTTTCTAATTTAGAATCTGGCAATAATCTTCTTAATATGTTCTTTCTTTTTCCCCTTCTATAGACACTGACAGTAGTTGTTCAGTCTAGGACTGACACTTTTTCTAATTTATATGTTGGTAACAGTCTTGTGGTTTAGCACCGTATCTTTTTAATTAAGAGGCTAGTCTTTTTTTTTTCTGTTTCTAATTGAGAAGCTGTCAACTGACTCATGATTTAGAGCATGTAACATTTCTTGTTTCTAATTTAGGCGTAAACAAAAGTAATGTTGTCTAGCACAACAGATTTTTTTCCTTATCCAAATTTAGAAACTAAAAATAGTCTTGAGATGTAGCACTACAAATATCTTTTTTTCTAATTTACACATTGGCAATAGTCTTGTGGTCAAAGCGCAAGTTAACTTCTGTTTTTTCTATTTATTCATCATTTATCATAAAATTTTCATTCCATAAAGACATTTGTTTGTTTAAAGATGCAATTTTAAAAACATCTTATTGTAGTAAAATCTGCGAGATAATCGCTCATTTCAGTAAGATTTTAGTCCTATGATAATAAATAACCCCGCCCGTATGTGTATGACTATAAGCATCTCACACGCCCGCATCGCGCTGAATTTTGTGCCATGGTAATGCTTAGAAACGATCCCGCCGTATAAACCTACTCACTTTCCTTGTGACGTACTTTAAACATTTTTAACATTTTGCCCGATCTGATAGAGACTGCGGCAAGACTTATAATTAACGATCTTCCAGAAATGTGCCGCCAAGTTACTGTCTGAATTAACGTAATACTTTAACTTTAACGCCTGTAATAGTAGTAATCCTTACATTTTTTGGTAGTGTAACACGATACAACAGTAATAATTAACGCCAATTCTAACACCCACCGCGCAAAACCCCGCTTCGCTTGACACGCGGTGGGATTGGCCCGATGATATATACACACAGACAGTTTAAATTCTCGCCGAGTAATGTATTTCTGACGTCACTCAAACAAGTTAGTTATTTGAATAAAAATGCTAGACAGAGATGAGAGGGGGAAGATGGCCGACTTGTGTAAAATTTTTATTTGACGATTGACAGTGACAAAATTGAAAATCTAAACCATACTGAAACAGACCATAAAAATCATATGGTAGTATAGCTTAGAGTCCCCTCAGCAAAAATGTGTTTTAAAAATATGGTAGTCCAAGTATTAGCCAAGTTATTGAGAAAATACTAAATGTCTACGGACACTTGACCAGACAGACTGTGGTTCCTGCTTGTTTTTTTCATAACGTTAGTGGGGACGCCAGCTTAGAAAGAGGCATTGGAGTAAATTCAAATCCGATTGGGTAAAAAGAGTATAGGAGTGAAAGGGGAGAGATAGGAAAAATGTAACTAAAAAC
This sequence comes from Oreohelix idahoensis, assembly GCA_024509875.1. Classification (NCBI taxonomy): domain Eukaryota; kingdom Metazoa; phylum Mollusca; class Gastropoda; order Stylommatophora; family Oreohelicidae; genus Oreohelix; species Oreohelix idahoensis. The sequence goes on along the minus strand of JAMPIV010023228.1, from coordinate 132,024 downwards.
GTACGCTGAGATCAGCTGTGTTAATTTATAAAATAAAGAATTAATTCGCAGTCTGGGCAGGGCAGAGAAAAACTGAGGCCATTCTTTGCAAGTCAGCGTTATTTGTTACTATTTCTTGAAATTGTGGTAAGAATGCTTTATGTATTAATAATAATAAATTCTTTAAGCGCCAAACACGGCGCATAAGGCAGAAACCAGTGCTCTCCAGGTTGTTCGTTGTGACGCCACTCCTCTTAGCTCTTGCACATTATTTAGGCCCAACGTTCTTCCTTCTCTTATTATTGTTCTTCTGAGTGTTTCTTTTGGTCTTCCTTTTTTCCGCTTACCCTCAGGAACCCAAGTGAGCGCCTGTAGTGGTATTCTGTTGTTTTGCATTCGTAGGACATGACCGATATATGACCATCGTCTTTTCCTTATATAGTCGGAGACATATTTCTGCCTAGAGTCTTCTCTTATTTGTCGATTAGTCTTGAATTCTTTCCAACTGATGTTCATGAGTTTTCTAAGACATTTGTTCTCGAATGTATTCAGCTTGTTCTCCAATGATTTTGTTATTTTCCAACTCTCACAGCCGTATGTTAACACTGAGATAACATTTGAATTAAACAGACGAAGCTTGGTATGTATATTCAATGATCGTAATTTCCAAATGTTAGATAATCTATTGAAGGCGCTAGCTGCCAAAGCAATTCTAGTATGGATTTCTCTTGTTGTGTCACCATCCTGAGTCATTTTACTGCCTAAATAATTGAAACTTTCAACTTTCTGTAGTTTTTCCCCGTTCAAGATGATATCAAAGGTCTCGTTAGAAAAGTTCATAGCTTTAGTTTTAGAGGCATTTATTTGGAGACCAATTTTAACCGAGAGATGACACAAATTATTTATGTATTATGGGGAGGTTAAACCCCCAAAATGAAAAACACAGAATTATAAGATAATAGCTATATCTGGTCATTTATACAAGCAAAATGACTGAAAAAAATACAAAACATCAAGGTATGTACTGAAAACTGGCAGTCTGAGGGGGAAAAACAGTAGAAAAAAGGCAAATTTTGGCTTTTTTTGGGGTATTTTGTTGCCCAAGATATCTCAAATGTGAGTACAGCTTCAGTTATGAAATTTGACTGTTTCATTTGTTCATATATGATAATGATTGTATACTAAAATAATTTTGATTGGTTTGATATCTGATTTTTTTTTTGATTTTAACATACCGTTTGACAAATAGTTGTAACTTTTTAGGGGGGTAACTTAGATATTTCTTAACAGTTTTGTAGTTTGTTAACATATATGCTTTATTTTAGTATAATTTTATGGGCACTATGTGTACAGCATGTGACCCAAAATTCATTACTGTATCACTAATAGTTTTTGAGAAATCATGGGCAACGTGCCCATATTTGTGTGAAAAATGCGGTTTTGAGAAAATGAAGAAAAAAGGGAAGAATTACACTTTTACACAAAAATTTACTCACCTCAGTATCCCCCTGCTATGTAGGAATCATCTCTGGTATTTTCCTTTATTGATATCATGGGTTGTTTCATACTTTGCAGCTTACTTTTCATTAAATTCTCTATTTCAGCAGACTGTATGCGCTTTTTGTCAATTTGCGCAAATATTTGAAAAGCATATTTACCAAAGTTTAGACCTAAATTATCAAAGATGTTTTTTCTCCTCAGTTCCCCACAGTTGTACACAATCACTGCATCATTTACAGCTATTTGCAGCCTACTTTTTCCAATGAAAACATTCTTTGGGCACCTATACCATATGAGGTTATGAAATGATTCATTTGAATTCTGAGTCCCACCATGAGCACACTTTTCCAGAAGGGTATCAGCTGCAAGTTCCTCAAAAACTTCTTTAATAATAGAACACACAAATTCAGGAAGTTGATTCTTATTATCTGCAGCTGGGTCTTTCTTCACAGGGCACCAACTATCACAGTCTTCATGTATTCCTTGTCTGTGTTTCCAGATTGCCCATATGCTCTTCTTCATTGCTGGAACATCTCCTACATTTCTGCGTATGGCTGCCCCATAGTGTCCTTGAATCCGTTTTATGGCTAACTTGGTTAATCTACCTATTCCACCTATGCCGGTATAAGTTTTCCCATTCTCTGTGAACTTCTTGCATCTGTTTTCTGATACTTTATCCAGAAGTCTCTTCCCCATTCGCTTTTGAACATGTCCGCAACATTCAAGCTTTCTTATAGTTTTGCCATGGTAAATGGGTGGCTGATGCTGTGCTACTGTCTTGTAACTTTTAGAATCCCCCATCTCCCAGATATCCTGTGTAACACAAATCATACTGTTTCTCTGAACGATTAAAGACTTTTAATATTCCATATGGCTCCATCAAACCTGCAGTACCGTCATGATTTTTCTCACATTCTCCTGATTCTGAATGATTCTGACTCCAGAGTTTGAATTCATGGTCTGACATTCTGCTCTTTGCTTTCATACAGCTATCACAATAATTGCTGCTTAATTCTACATCCAACACCTTTGCTGGTCCTTTTTGGCTAACAGAAAGAACTGTGGCCACACCATTTTTGCTTGTAAAGCCTCGCCGCTGCCAAGTACCATCACATGAAACTGTTACATCTTTACCTTCTAACAGTTTTATTTCTGCTGCTGCTTCTGCTTTGCACTCATCTGCAACTATAGAGGTGGCTTCCAATATCTTTTTTCTGTAGGTGGCACTTCTTATGTTACTTACTGGTGGTGGCAAATTCATGTTCCCCAAAAGTCTCCTTCCCTTCTCCATGTGACATCCAATGCTATAAATTGCAAAAGTGAATCTCAAGTTCACATTTTCTGAGTTCTTCTTCATGGTAATAACATGTTTACATTGTGAGCACATTATATAAAGCTGACTCTCTAGACCTACAAGCTTCTCTGAAATTATAAAATTATCTCCAGTGTCTGGTAGTTCAAAACAAGATGGACATGGAAATTGTTGAATCAGCTCAGTTACTTGTGTCATATTATACAACCTGTATCCACTCATTCCTTCTACATTTGAATCAGCATATTCATCATCTAGGATATTTGTGTGTAGCTTTTGATAAGATGATGATAATCTAGAAGTGCTCACAGGCTCACACTCAGAGGTACTAGCATTGTGTACGACAGTAGGCCTAAACTCTGTTAGTGGTTCACAGTTTATAAAATTGATAGTCTTATCTTCATTTAACCTTTTTTTCACATACCTATTTCCTTGAAACTTTCATTTCTTTGAACGATCCATTCTCTTTCGTGAATTTTTATCCATTATAATAAATAATAAAGAATTATTTCACACACTGCAATGGTCACTGGTTTACCTCGTGTTAGAATTTGACAAGCCTTTGTTTACTTCGAATAGAATAGTCCCTTTTGAGAGCTCGTTTCTGATTGGCTGAAAAGCCCCAAGCTATGGCAATGGTTAACACAGATTAGCCAATCAAAATTATTTTTACACATGAAATGATGTTTAAAAAACTTTAATTAGGTTTACTTCAGGGAAATGAATACCGAAAAAATTTTTAAAATCCATGCATTAGAAGCGAAGATATACCAATTTGTACATTTTGCATATATAATTAGGTAAACAATACACTTACCTGACCTACTTTAAAAATTTATATAAAATCATCCACAAAGGTTTTAGTGAAAATAAACATAAAGAAATGTAGGCATATGTTTATTACAACTGCCAAAGTTAGATACTGCTATTGGGAAAAGTGAAGGACATGCCGGGAGCAGACATTGTTGAGTCCTCACATTGAACTGTATCTAACTGTGGTATATTGTCATGATTTTGTTTTAATATTATTGTATTAGAATATGTTAGTAAGCCTCCGTGTTCCATGAACACTGTTCAACATGCCTGGAGCGTTTATAATTTAAAAAAAGAAGAGCAAATCATACGAAAGGAAATGTGTTTACTCCACGTTATTGTATTGAGGAAAACTATGTAAAAGTACAGTGGCGTATCTGCCATAGAGACCTGAGGTGTGGTCACAGCAAGGTGTGAGTCATATAAAATTAGGGGCGAGTGCACCTGTATGCACGCGAGGCTGACACCATACCACCATATGTAAATAATAATAATAAAGTGTGATCAGATATAAAAAGACCAGGGTATCTTTTTATTGCAGAGGTTTTATTTCCTGTTACCAACCGGTGACAGGAAACCTGATGAGTGAGTGTAACGCCAACAAGTCTCCGGTAAAACGTTTATGCTGTCAGCAGATAGCTGGAGGAGCTTGTGTGTGCTGATATATCTATATTTTCTGCAACTACATACTGAATTATCCTTCTACAAAGAATCCCAGGTGATGTGTTAGCATCTGGGTATATCTGACACTTCAGTTATAATAAACTTTGATATTTTAAATCATACCCAGGATGTTATGGGGCGTGATGAAACTACAGCCCCTCCTAACAAGTGACAAACACTATTAGATAATAAAGTTGTAATCTGTGAATCGACACCTGCAGGAAAATAGAGGAAATGCGCGAACAGGGATTGAGTAAGAATATGTTTTCTGAAGTAAGAACATTGAAAAACAGCAACTTTAAATCATCACCTCGAGCAATAAACGACAAGAAAGGCGACACTCTAACAGAACGTAAAGATATTCTGAACAGATGGAAGGAGTACTGTCAAGAAATGTATACGGAAATAAACAAAGCGGCAGATAACAACGTCATGAATGAAGCGGAACGTGAACCAGAACCTACCATAGAGGAAGTCCGGAATGCAATCAAACACTTAAAAAGTGGAAAATCTCCTGGTTGTGATGAAATAATAGCTGAAATGATACAGGCAGGAAGAGAAGGCAGCGCTCGTATATACCATGCATTATGCTGCAAGATCTGGCAAAGCGGAATTTGGCCCAAGGAATGGAAAAGATCAATTTACATACCCTTGCCAAAAAAGGGCAACCTGAAACTGTGCACAAACTACAGAACTATAGCTCTTATAAGCCATGCCAGCAAAATACTTTTACAAATCATAATGAAAAGGATGCAACAAAAGCTAGAAACAGAAATAAATGAAGTACAGGCGGGTTTTCGACCAGGTAGAGGCACTAGGGATCATATATTCAACATGAGGATCATCATAGAAAAGTGTAGAGAATTCAACGTTGACCTACATACTTGTTTCATTGATTACACAAAAGCTTTCGATTGTGTACAACATCAGCAGTTATGGGCTATTATGAAAAATATGGGATTTCCAAACCACCTTATACAACTCATCGCACTGCTGTACCAAGAACAACAGGCAGCCGTAAGAATAGAGGGGGAAACATCAGAATGGTTTGAAGTACAGAAAGGAGTAAGACAAGGCTGTACCCTTTCCCCTTACCTGTTTAACATTTATGCCGAGAATATCATGAGAAACGTAAGAGATGACCAAGAACACACAGAGTTTGACTCATTTAACATCGGCGGGTACCAGATCCCGGAAATCAGATATGCTGACGACACAGTCCTCCTATCGACCAACCCAGAAGGACTTGAACAATTACTTCTGTCCACCAAAAAAACACAGCGAGGCCCAGAATCTATACCTAAACACCAAGAAGACCAAAGTATTGACAACAGACAAAGTAAAGACCAAACCAGAAATTGAAATTGATAACGAAGAACCGGAAAGTGTCAATGAATTCGAATACTTAGGATCAATCATTAACAGCTCTGGCGACTGTGCAGTAGAAATTAAAAGAAGACTTGCAATTGCTTCACATAAGCTAATACAGATGAAAAAACCTATGGCAAGGCACAAGCAAAGAAACAAAGTTACAACTGATCAGAGCATGTATATTCCCAGTAGCAACATACGGCTGCGAGACTTGGACACTCAATAAAAACAGTTGCAAAAAAGATTACATCATTCGAAATGAAATGCTACAGAAGGATGTTGAGAATACCCTGGACAGAAAAAAAGACCAACAGAGAAGTACTGCACTCACTAAATGTACAGGAACATTGGCTCCTAAATACCATCGCAATAAGGAAGCTGAAATTTTTCGGTCATATAAAAAGACATAATAGTCTGGAAAAAACAGTGATGGAAGGCATGGTCCCTGGAAAAAGGGGAAGGGGTCGACCTAGACGACGGTGGACCCAGGACATCACAGAGAGTCTGAACTTGTCTTTGGCTGATGCAGGTCGACTTGCCCAGAATCGTGATGCGTTCAGAGCAGCTGTAATGGAGACAACGTTCTGGAAAGAATACGTCACATGATGATGAATCTGTGAATACACCAACAGGAGAGATAGAGTGACATTATACTTATCGGACAAAGTGTCCACACATTTTAGTTAATCTTTTTATGTAAACTATCTTTTCCTCATTTTCAAAGACCTGTCCAAAAGAGATGGCGGGACAGGCAGATTAAATTGTAAAAAGAAAATATTGAATTTTAAAGAACAACCTTAACCACTGTTTTAGTCAATTCCTTATAGTGAGTTAAAGTGTTTTGTGTTTATGTACCATCATTTTCATTTCTCCCCTAGACATTAGGTACATCATACACCAGACACTAGAGCAATAATAGTGACCGTGTGAGATCTAGGGAGGTAGCGTTAGGTTCCCTGCAAATACATCATTATCATCTATTAGAGTCAGGGGCCTACATGTGCTTGACCTCACACGGTTAACACAGACACCGATTTCTTTCCTTTTAGGTATAACATCATAACCTCCCCAGCAAATTAAACTTGCTACACTTATCAACATTTAGATTTCTTGCAAATAACGTAACATGTTACAAATCGTATTACTATTTTTTGGAAACAAACATCAAAGTTCTATAACTTGGGATTTACTAAAGTTATTTAAAAAGCCTGATGTGAAAAAAATGAGTTTTTAAAATACAATGATGAGCTTATATACAATGATGAGCTTATATACAATGATGAGCTTCCAGTTGAACTTTGGTACTTATCTCACAACTCTTCAGTTCCCAAAGAAACATAGGACTTCAACAAACGTATGCCAATTCTTCTTGTCCCATGCCATCAGCTCACGGTCTTTTCATGCGTTCTTCATCTCCTTCAGCATGTCTTGTCTCTAGAACTCTTCTCCGTGTGTTCCTTGATCGCCCTCCATCTCTCTTACCTTGACATTCCAGTACAAGAACTGCCTGGTAATGCTAGCAACAAGTTTCCACAAAGTGTGTACTGGCACTTGTCGGACTCTTGTCATCAGTTCCACATTAGATATCTTGTCATACCACTTTAATCCATGTACTCTAATCAGGCATCAGTTTATGAAAGCTTTTTTTTTCTTTTGGTACTTATAAATAATAATAGTTTAAAAGTAAGCTTTAGTGAATTTAAATATAGGATTAAAAGTCAATATGGCTGCCATTTCAATGCATTATGTCATCGGATGCTTTGTTATGCACTGCGAACACACAAAGATACTTGTCTGAACAAATGAGCCACGAGGAAACACTGGGAGACAGGTTTACAGCATATAGACAGTTCTTATTCTAAAGAAATCAACAGCTTACAAGGAGGGACCAGAGCGCCATTCTTCGGCTGCGAACACTGCATATACCACTTAAGCCATTCAACAGAATCCAACCACAAGACACTCCGGAGTGCCCGCTAAGTACTTCCCCAGTAAAACTGTTAACCGCCGCCTCTGTAGGTGCCAAGCACTAGATAATATTTGGACAATGCTTCTTTGTCCAGAGCGTCCGATTGGCAGAGTGGTTAGAGCGCTGTTACCCCACCTCTCCAAGCTGGAGCAAGTAAAGTGAAGTCTCTAACGCTTTATTCGCCTACGGGAGTATCAGCAATGGGACTACCTTCTTCTTTCTTTCTCCGAGGCCAGACAAAGGAAACATCAGACATGGAAGGAAACATCAGCTTGAAAATACATGCAGACAACACAACGTGACACTGGGCAGAAAGGAGAGAGCGCAAACGCATCTGGATCGATAATTAACAAACAACATTATTTTACTATTAGAAAAAAAAATATTGCAAAAACACACAAATAGTAATACGTCATACAAAGAGAAAGGACAAGAAAAACCTTGATCCAAGATCCAAACAAGAGACGGGATCTTGTTTGTCTGTCCCTGACGAAGGCCTTGTGGCCGCAACGTAGGTTTTTCTTGTCCTTTCTCTTTGTAAGACGTATAACTATTTGTGTGTTTTTGTAATTTTTTTTTCATGCTACCGTTTTACCTCCGTCTTACAGAAGTTCTCATATACTCAAATATTACTATTAGTGATTTAAGTTAACCCTGAGCCTTTAAATTGAAATTATCAGCTTTCAGTAGCTTGCTTCTCCCGTTCAGAAATGACTTAACAACATATGTATTAGTTTAAGTACTGTCCTATTTGCTGATAGACACATCTGTAGTCAGATCAATTTAATGTGGGTGTTTGTTTTTTTTCCAGGACTTGTACAAATTGTGACATGTCAGACAGGCATAGGACAGCCCGGTCTAGGTAAGTGAGTTCTCGTATCTTCTATTGTATGTTCTCATCCTTCTAAATCGCCCTTCTTTCAATCTTTCTTCGTTCTGTCAACCATTCTTTTTCATGTCTTGCTACCAGTTATTCTTCCAATTTTCCATTTATTTTTTCTGTCACTAAGTCCTGTATACTGGCTTGAATTCTTACTGTTATTGTTGCTTTTTGTTAGATTCTTTTGTTATTGTTATTGTTGAACAGAATCGACATCATTGCACTCCGGGCAAACCCATAGGTGCCCAGTCTCCCTCAGTAAATGTCGAAGAGTGTAAATGCTAACTGTTTCTGTAGCTCGTTGGTTGCATACACGACGGATGCATCCTCTCATACGTCTCTCCTAGCCATACGTTTGATACCAAAGTTCAACAGACTTAACCTTGATGATTCATCTATTGCTGTGTCATTCTCTAACAGGCGATCATTAATTGTTCTCAGTATCTCTCCCTTATTCATATCTAGTGTCCTCATTGTGAATGCTCTTGATGCTAGTCGGTCAGCTCTCTCATTACCGCATACCCCTGCATGACCATGACGATATATCCACACCAGCTCTTGTAGACTCGAAGCTTCTATGAATGTTGTCCATTCATGCCGCAACCAACCACGTTGAACTTTTCGAAGCATGAACTGAGAGTCTGACACAATAACTGCCTTTGTTACTGAAGTTTCAGTTAGCCACATTAAGACAGCAGTAACAGCCTCGACCTCCATTCTCATGCTGAAGTCGTAAAATTGTAAGTCTCGCTATGTTCAGCGACGATTCTGCCCTGTACCCGAGCAGAGAAGTCCCAACCTGATTCCTCACCACTGATCACAGACCCATCTGTATACACAATGGCATCATTATCCCCGGCATGATCATGTATCAGCTGAGTAATTTCCAGTTCTGCTTTTCCATTGCCCCAATTTCTACACTCTCTGCCAAAACAGATGATGACTTGCTGGTAGTTAATTCAGTTCTCATCTGAAATACTCCACTCTTCCCTTTGAATATGTTTTCATCTGTGGCCACCAGCTTGATCATTGTCTCTGTCTGTGTCATCCATGACATGCCTCTCTTTATTATTGCTCCCTTAATGTCAGCTATGTTTTCATGCAGGGGGTGCCGTTTGTCTGTGGGTACTGGCATAAAGGCTTTTGTTTGGGCCATCGCATATCTGTATCTAATCGACAGCACTCCAAGCATGTACCTCATTACCACAATGGGGGTATCTCCCGTACAGCCCAAGGCTATACGCATCTCTTCATTTTGAATGCGTTCTAGTCGTTCACATTGTTGTTACTGACAGCGTCAGTATTCTCGGTTAATACTCAATGACCGATATGATTAGCTGTTGATAAAGAAGAAATAGTAATATCTGCTCCTGACGCGCCGCAGCCATTATTTTCAGGGCTGTTAGACTGTGATGGTATTGCCTCCCCTGCTTTGCAGTAGTGGCCCAACAATGGCCAAAACTCAAGAGTTTCTAATATAGGCTTCAATGGAGTCTATTTGTATACAAGATTACTCTTGGCAGAAATGTAGATAGAAGAGTAGTAAAGCTTCTATCACATGGGAGTCTTCACAAGAAATTCAGGTAAGCGAAAACAATGCTGGCTGTCGCTGAGCACGTTAATTCTGTAACATGCCGACCACTTTTGTGCAGAATTTAAGCACTTTTAAGCCCTCACCCCTGATTTACTCAGTGGAATTCTATTATTCAAGTATAGCTCTGTTTAGAATGTGTGTAATAAAAAGCATGCAGTAACTTTAAAACGATCAAATGGAAGTTAAATTTGTAACATTACAGACAACAAAATTTAATAATCATTTTAGTTGTAACAGTTTGAAAATAATGTGAATAGTTATGGATAAAGAAAAGCAATCATCCTCGTATTTGGGGATTACGAAAAGGGTTAAGAAGTTAAAGTGGCAGCATAGGTTTGAACTTAACTGCCAATGACGGTTCTGTCTTTTCACACTGATCACTCATCTCTGGTCAAAGTTGTCGGGTGTAGCTCGTCTCCCAGAAACTTCAAGGAAAGTCTACACAGTGAGTCCTTTGTCTTAAAGCGTATGCTACTGATCCCGTCTTGTTCCCGAAATAGTACGTTCTGCTGGTACCACCAATAAGCCAATCCTGGGTGCAGACTTGTCGCACAGATGAATAAAAGAGACGAATCGTTCTCTTACAACACGTGTCTGGGATTTCTTTTAATTTTACAATAGATTGCCCCTTCTGACTCCGTGTTTCCTCAATTTCCTAGTTCCAGTGTTCCTAATTAAAACTTGAATGAGATTTCATGTGCTTTATAAGTCTTATCTGGTTCTCCAATAAAAGGTCCGGATAACAATTAGGAATTATGAATCTAGTTTTCACTGTGGCGAGGTCTTATGTTGTCTTGGCGAGCGTGCAAATCACAGAGAAATAAACCTGTGAAATTGTCAACCTATATTCCCTCCAGTGATGTTATGGATCTAATCAGAAAGATCCAATCATTTCAAATCATGCAGATAGGGTGTGATATTTCAAAATAGTCCCACGTGAAAAGGGGCGTGCCTGCAAAGGTCACGTATTACCATATATGGACATCTGATGTCTTGCTGTATACACTCTCACCAACACATTGGTAGACTCATATTGTTGTCACAGAGGTTTTATGATCATTGAATTGCCTATATCCTCTTCTTTTTCTTTCACCCGTATCCTCTATTTATCATCACTCTTTATATTTTTTTTCCTGTATTTTTCGCATTCGTTCGTTTGCGAGAAATATTTTTTTCCCATTCTCACTTTCGCCAGTTTCGTTTCTCATTTAGAAACGCATTTCATTGCTGATTAAACTGAGAACGCAGTTATGACGTAACGTGTCAGCCCCTACACAAGACGCAGAGTGTTAGAATGCATTCCGTCAGACAGGGGAGCAGACAGCTGTCTACAGTTTCCCCTGGGACAGTGTTTCTTCGGCTAAGTTTCTGGGCCTGAAGTGTGAAAATTCACTCCGTCAGACATGATGAGGAGACATTTGTCTGGTAGTTTGCATCTGACATGTAGTTTCCAAGGTAGATTCTCAGTGTCAGGTGATATGACACTCACGCTCCACGGCCAGTTTTGGCGTAAGGTGCGAGAAAGCAAAGTGTCAGTTATGGTTCTCAGGATGAGTTTCTCGGGGAGGTGTGAAAAACTGCTTCCGCACTGGAGACGGGTTGTCTGAGATTCGCAACTGACACGCGCTCTCTCGGTCAGTAGGTGGCAGTTACGGCATGCGTTTAGGTGTTAAACGTAAGCGTTAAAGACGGAAAGGGGAGAGTACTTCGTTTTGCGAAATTAAACGTTTACCTCTTTGTCTGGTAATAGATATAACCAGAGTTTGAAACTAGATTTTCATTCTTGCTCCTAAATTTTGCAGTAGACAGATCGCTGTGCTAGATCATATATCTGCGTTTTGGCGAAGTCTGAGTTTCTTGGCCATTTTGCCGAGCTCTAGACTACCATTAGATTGCAGTATTCTAGTTCATGGTTTAGTCTGTAGTTCTGTGTGGGGAGGTAAATATTATACATATTATCTAGTATTTTGTGAAGTGTTTAAAGTGTTAAATCGCTTATTTTATTTCACTAGTTAGATTTGGTGCAGAGCGCTTAATTTATATAGTCTGTATTATTTTATAGTGACGAGTTACAGTGGAAAACAGAAATTATATTTCTAGCTTAAACTCAGTCGGCTATTAAGGAATTTAATTTTACTGCTAAAATAATCAGACGAGAATAAACTTTCTAAACTAACTTTATTAATGCTAGATGCTTCATGAGTGGTGACGGAACACGTAGGTATTCCTAATTCATGATGATTGATTTTATGTATATAACTTATTTCACAGGAAGGTTTAAATGATAAGTCTAGCAGTACGCTTGCAGTTTAAAAAAAAATGTAAGTTATAGTGAGTACATAATATGTAAAATATTTCATATGTGTTTTTCTTTATTCAGTGAATACTGGGTAACCCAAATTTTGCCGGCGTTTAGTACAGAGACATACCTGTGAGAAACATAAACAGTTTTATCTTTTAGCCACGGGGGTTTAGAAGTTAACACCTGTCTGACAGTGCGTGTGTCTTCATAAATAGACAGAGTACAACTCTCACTAACGGGTTTTATTAAAGACTAACTGTTTTATACTGGGCCTTTGAGCCAGATCAGATTTTCTGCACAAACTCTATGTACAAATTTAGCCGTGGTGGCAAGTAACATATTCACGTCAGTAACATTCCGACGGAGTTTCGAGTAGTGGTGTGGTGACCAAATATAGTCCTTTCCTGAAAGTAGACACCGATCTGACATTCCTCAATTCTAGAAACCTAAGCTATTGACACTGTGCTCGTTGTTAATGTTTCGTGCCTGGACAATTTTAATGTGACCTAAGCAGACATCCGAAAAATAAGCACACCTAAGGAGTCGTTCCCGGAAGCAGAGAATTCATCCTGTCTTTTTGGAACTGGGGATTTCTTGGTCAAAGACTGCCCTTGACGAGTCTGTAGGTGAATGTCCTAAAAATTGTATTACCAGAAGTGGCTATCTAAGCTGTGAGTATGAACATGTGCACGTGTGCTCGGCTGAATGAATAAAGTGAATGCAGGACGGAGTGATTTTTTTATTGTTGTAATTGGGCACCCATTTTGCTATCTTAACTTTCTGTATGCAAGTATTGCTAATCATATTTCCCTTAAAATAGAGCAGAGATATCAAGTCTGTCCATACCTTAAGAAGGGGAAATATTAGGCCTAATCCTATGTATCCTTGTTTCCTTGGGGCTATCACTTTCTTCCAACAGCACTGTGGGCATACCTCGAGGGATAAGATCTAACTATGGGTCTATCATTTCTTGTAGCTAGTCCTTGATTTTTTTATGACTATGTGTATATGCTTTGATGTAATTTCTATGTGTTGTGAAGAAATTATAGATGATAATTAAAATTTCTCTTGAAATTAATCAGCGTGTTGGTCAGCTCGTTCGAGAATATTTATATAATCATTTGTTATAGTTTTCCTACGTCTGTACGTATAACTGTCGTCGTGTATGTGCGTGCACGTGAGTGGTTAGAGATATATTAATATATATATATATATATATATATATATATATATATATATATATGTGTGTGTGTATGTGTGTGTGTGTGTGTGTGTTTAGACTGTCTGACTCCTCGAAAGCTGTCGTAGAAGATAGGTGAGAGAGAGAGAGAAGATTTCTCGATCTCAGAGACAGCCTCTTGATCACATTCTACCATCTCACTCGTGGGAACCTATTGTTATTACTACTTCTCACTGTGACTATCACTTATTCAAATCTATTCAGAATGGACCAACCCAAGTCTTAATTCCCCTATCAAAAATCTACGACAATTTTCTAAAATGTAATAAATCCATGATTATGATAGGAAACTCTTTACAGAGCGATACAACAGGAAGCAATCTGATCATCAGAAGAAGTCCCCCCGTCCGACAAGTGTTTCGGTCCGATATACTCCTTTACACTCTAAGGGGGCGGGCCCACTTGGGTCATGATTCCCAAGCGTCTCAGCCTCCTGTTGTCATGTATCGAACATGAACCCATTTCACTTATGGTAGCAACTTTAAAATCCACAACTCCGCCAGCCGTGGAGGCAATTGTGAAAGTAACAAAGAAAAGACAAATTATTCCGTTCGTTCCGTCGCACATCACAACTAAGGACACACACTGGGACACCCGCGCGAAGCCGACGAGTCTAGCCACTGCGCGCTAGCCACTGAAATTCTGGGCCTGACACCCATTACTTTTTAACCAATGACCGGAAGCGATTATATCATAAGTTCCGCCTCGTGCACGGGTTATCGTGTGTTTCGCCAGGCAAACCAATCTGATTCTATTTAACACTCCTTCCCAACGTAGCTTGAGTAAACAAAACACCTTCGCTAGAAAAGATGGTCAGACAGATTATGCGATAAAATATTATCGCCGGCCGGGTCACCAAACCTGGCGAAGAGTAAATACGTCTGAGGAGTGGTAAACAATAAGATACGCATTACTCCCGTAGCAATTACTGCCATAGGGGAGTAGCGGGTTAGAGATTTCACTATGCTATGTCCATCATAGAGCAAAATAGTGAAAATACAAATGAAAAGGCATGATTTCTGCAAAAAAAAAAAAAAAAAACAAAAAAAAAGATGAGTGAGACAAATGAAGAGAAAGAAATGATACTGCCGGAGGGCTGACGGTGGGAGAGATCACACAAAAGAACATGTTCAGACGTTTTGTCACATAGACCTCTTCTGCATATCTGTGCGATTTGCTCAACATGGTACTTAAACTAGAGCCCGCCATCGAATGTAACTCCAAGGTTTTTCAGTTTTTCGTGCCCTTCCATTTCCTGTCCATTGAGAGTAATATCTGGGAGGTCTGTTTTCACAATAGATTTGGGATTGATTTTGGAGCCAGTTTCCTAGCACCATTTAGACACCTCCTGTGGTCCCTTGTATGCTATTAACCATTTCTTATCGGTCAGAGCCAGTTCTGTAAATGAGTATATCATCAGCAAAAGTCAATGTTCATCCCAACCCAGTTGGCTGATTGGTGGCTACTTTTGCTGTATAAATATTAAACAGCACCGATGATAGTGGAGAACCCTGCGGTAGTCCCGGGCACATAGACATTGGGTCTGAAGTCCATGGTCCCACGTATAATGCCGCTGATCTCTCAGTTAAGGCAGCTGCTATCCATCTTGTAAGCCAAGGGTTAACACCGCAAGCCATTACTCAGTTTACTATAGTGCGTTTCACAATGTTTGCCGCTGTTTAATATTCAATATCTCTGCAACCACTTGATCGTAATTATTGCAACTTTGCATATGACCTAATGATCGCTATGTCCCGAGGAGGACATTTTTTTCCCCGTTAACAAACTTATGGTTTTAAATTTTCTTTATTTAAAGTATACAAAATCGACCACCTCCTAGTCCAACCGTGTTTTGACAGGGCTTACCCCTTCATATTCGTTAGCTATTTCGATTTAACATCTTGAACGTATTTCACGTGATTTTCCCCGTGTTTCAGCTCACTAACGCACTGTTTTGAACATTACATTGATCCTTCCGGTGCGTTCTACTGATTGTGTATTTCAGTGCATAGGCGTATCTTGCGGTATTCTTGGTCTGTAATACAATGGCTGTGTTCTGGCTCCGACCCTCTTCGGGATCTTCTTTGCCCTACTCTTTAAACATGCATTCAGATATGCAACTGAAGGAATATACCTTCACACTAGGTCAGATGGCCGTCTGTTTAATCTTTCAAGGCTGAGGGCAAAAACAAAAATCAGAAGGGTCACTATAAGAGACTTGCTGTTCGCTGATGATGCTGCAGTCGTCACTCAAAGCCAACAGGAGCTTCAGAACTTGATGAATCGCTTCACTAAAGCATGCAAGGACTTTGGCCTCACAATAAGTCTAAAGAAAACGAATGTGCTGAGTCAGGATGCGGGTGCTGTACCAGTTATCACTATCGATAACTATGAATTGGCAGTGGTGCATCACTTCACATACCTAGGGTCTACCATCAATGACAAACTCTCACTGGATACAGAAATCGACAGCCGCATTGGCAAAACTGCAGCTACCTTTGGCCGCCTCACATCGCGTGTTTAGGGAAACTCCAAACTCACAATGAAGACCAAAGCTGCGGTATATAATGCCTGCGTCATCAGCACACTCCTATATGGCAGCGAGACCTGGACGACCTATGCTAAGCAAGAAAGAAGGCTCAATACCTTCCATTTACGGTGTCTACGCCGCATCCTCGGCATCTCATGGAAAGATAAAGTGACAAATGTCGAGGTGTTGTCACGTGCTGGCCTTCAAAGTGTGTATATACTGCTTAGAGAGCGCAGACTTCGCTGGCTTGGCCATGTTCGCCGCATGGAAGATGGTCGCATCCCAAAAGATATCTTCTACGGACAATTAGCAGATGGCAGGAGAACAGTTGGGCGACCACAGCTGAGGTTCAAAGATGTGTGCAAGAGAGATATGAGGGCACTGGACATGGATCCAGCAACATGGGAGGATAAAGCTGCCGATCGCGCTAAGTGGCGATGCTATTTACGGCGCCACCTCAGATTGGGCGAAGAGAGGCTCACACAACAGGCAGAGGAGGGGAGAAAACGTCGAAAGGAGCACCAGGAAAATAAGCAGCTGAGGGCTGTCGCCTCAGGGGCGCATTCCCATAGTCAATTATGACTGAAGGGGCTTTTATTATTATTATAATACAATGGGTATGAAAGTCAAGTTCCTTACACTGCATACAATGGCAGTGAAGATGTATAAATATTTCTGCAGAGAAGCTAAGCGTGGTAAACTGTATCGGAGTCTCTCAAATCCTGAAAAGAGAACTATTCACGCTTTGGGTTTAAGTAAACGCTCATTTCATCAATTACTCAAAGCTAACGGAATTTTCAGTTCAATCAATACCAGGACGCAAGGAAGAAAGGAAGTAGTAGATAGTTTTCACAGGGATGTGATTAAAAGAGAGATTTGTAGAATGTTCAATTCCAAAGAAACTGTGAGACCAAGAAAATTGAAAATTCGGCTGAGAACACACAATGACATTGATGTGTCGAAATCAACATTATGGAGAACTGTTAGAAGCATTGGCTTTACGTTTAAGAAGTACGCTAGTGGAAGAAACGTCATCTGCGAGAAGCCGCACTTAGTATCTATGAGAAGTAAATATTTACATGAAGTACGGGAAATGCGTAATCAAGGTTATGATATTGTGTATGTGGATGAAACTTGGATCAATGCTCACCACACAAGTGAAAAGGAATGGCAGTTATCAGATGGAACGATTAAAAGATGTGTACCCAGTGGAAAAGAACAACGTCTGATAATGCCACATGCAGGCAGCAGACATAATGGGCTAGTGAAAAATGCTGAACTTATTTTCACTTCCAATTATACGGACAACCGGGACTATCATACCGAGATGAACGGTAACATAT
This sequence comes from Oreohelix idahoensis, assembly GCA_024509875.1. Lineage (NCBI taxonomy): Eukaryota > Metazoa > Mollusca > Gastropoda > Stylommatophora > Oreohelicidae > Oreohelix > Oreohelix idahoensis. Next base: position 114,528 of record JAMPIV010023228.1, on the reverse strand, counting down.
TTAGAGAGTGGATTGAAAATACTCTTCTTCCGTCCCTAGACAGACTGTCACAGTGCCAGTTCATCTAATTATATTAAACTAGGTGACTGGGGCAGGCCTAGTTGTCTACCTTCTGGTTGTCAATTTGATCCATTGACCTATCTTCCAAGTAAGAGTATATCTTAATACTGGCCCTCACCGCCAGAGTTATTAATTCCTGGATGATATCTTCTCAAACTTCCAACCTAAACTCGTTCCATCCCTTCTTATGATGTTACTTAAGTGACAACTTCGTATAGCAGTTATTCCCTTATGTCTATTATCTTGTTTACTCAAGCACTCAACAACCTTTTAGAGAGTTAACCCAACTTGAGAAGTGTTCCATCAAAACAAGTGATTTATTTACATCAAAAATTCCATCATAACAGGAGGCATGTGGTACAAATTCCAGGTACAAGCCTCTTGTATGTCCCATTCCTTCTGGGCACACTCACATACCTATATATATATATAGTTATAGCTCTCTGCCTGAGAACATATTCAGGTATGGTTTATACATATTTTCTTCCCTTAAGGCTTTTCTATTTATTCTGGCTTCTCCCAAGCCTTTCATCAACTCTTTCCTGAGTTAGTTTCTTTTGTCTACTAATCCTGTCAATTTTGACTCAATTTAATCAAATACCATCATCTAAAAATTCATATATGCAAATCAATTCATTGGGTACACCTGTTGCGATATCCTCATACTTATACCTGCTAGAGAGCGCATGTTTCATCCTGTAAATACAATCAGCCTTCAATTGCTTACTCATCTTACTTGTAGCAGTCGATGTTGCAAAGTTCATTATACAATAGCCCAACACGGCTATTAAGTCCCTGTTCTTCTGTAAAATCTCCTCAGCTGCCTACTTAGTCTCAGTTTGTTCACCTCATAGTCAATTTTGTAGCTTCAGCTTCGTTTCTCATTATTCTGCGCTCCCCTAGTTGTAGCGTCCATAACCTTGTAATACTTTGTTTCAACTTCTGAAATCATTCTATTCAATGTCTATCAAAAGTTATGAGTCAAAGGACCTACTTACTCTGGTTGCACAGAATCCTCACAACACTCATATTTCTTACTATCACCTCTTATCTCTAAACCTATATTTTAAACACCGTTCTGTCTTTCATATGTGAATAGATTCTACTACTCTAACTAGGTCTATAGGATTCTTCAGAAGTATTCATTCTGTTTCTCACAGAAATTAAACTTGAGCCTGGCAGAATAGACATTCCTGCCACTCTACGTCCTTAACTAGGACTGCTCCTGCGAAAATGCGTCCGCTCGACAGCGCGTCTAAATGGGTTCTTCTCTATAAAATCATTCTCAGCTGATCTGTGCCCGTTTACTGTAAAATTGGTTCTCCTCCTATCATTTCGCTCAGTCTTGAAAATATTGGTTCCTCCTATTCTTCGCTCAGCTGAAATATGTTCACGCTTATCCGCTGTGTAAACAACTCAGTGAAGTGTCATCCGTTGTCCTGGTAAACTTTTCACGTGCATATTTTTTCCTCTCAACTCACTTAATCATATAAGGGAGGTAATTACCCATTGTCTCCCTTTGCATATTTGACTTAAGCTTATATTGTCTTCTCTAAAGCTTGCTATACAATTCTTATATGTACATTTTCTAAACCATAATTACCAACTCACCAAATCTACTTATGTGTAATTAAGCACTTTCCTCCCCTGACTTTAATAATTAGAGTCTTCTCCCTTTGATCAAAGCATGATTTCACTCATCTTATTTCCCTTTTAGCAAGACAAATAGTCTTTATTCAAATCTATTCTTATTTCTTAAACCATTTTTTCATACCTTCCCTCTTAACCAAAACCAAATCACCGCTTATAATTCCTGCTTGAGCATTTTATAATGCTCCTAGCAAAGTGAACGGTGACATACAACCCGGGGCCATACAAATGTATCCCATAGGGAGACATTTGTGTTCCATCATCTAGCAATCCCATCTATTCTTTAACATACCATTATCACCGCGCCTGTATACCTATTCAAAGTCTACATGTTAAAAAAAAAATTCTCCCAAAAAAATATTTTGAAGCAAAATGTAACGCTACCTCATTGCTGAACCTTAGCTTGAGGCATACCATCAATACTCAAAAAAAAAAAAAATCATGGCTCTGCACTTATTATCTATATATATATATATATATATATATATATATATATATATATATATATATATATATATATATATATATATATATATATATATATATATTGTTCCTATTTTTCGACATGGTCACTGCCTCTGGACACAGAGGTTTGTCAGTACCTTTATATGTCTTGAAATATCTGCTGTTAATGTAATTTATCCATTATACTAGACAGATAAGCAGAAATAACTAATTAGTGGTGCATCAGTAAATATCCTAATGTGATAGTGAAAGATGTCACTATGTCAGAGTTGATGTGCCCGACTGATTCTAGTCTTGGATGCATCAGTCAAATCCTTAACTCTGTCTAAACCTATATATACATGCACTAGTATCTTCATATGTATTGGGGCGATAGTGAAAGATACATGTCACTATGTCAGAGTTGATGTGCCCGACTGATTCTAGTCTTGGATGCATCAGTCAAATCCTTAACTCTGTCTAAACCTATATATACATGCAGTAGTACGTCAGGGTTAACAAAATATCTAACCTTAGGATGTAAAAGTAATATAGTCATGACCCTATAACTGTCATTACCATCATCTCTTAAGTAAGCAGTACCCATAATACCAATACTGCAACCAAGTTTTTTTTTTTGTTTTTTTTTGTTATCTCTGTACAACCAGTGCAGTAAAAAGTGGGGACGTTCATCCTCAGTGCAATATTTGCCTATGTCCATGAGTAAGACTCCACTTGACTGAGTCTGGATCACTTCCCTTCTTTTTTTTTTCTTTTCTCTTTTCTCTTTTTTTTTTTTTTTCTGGTCCTGAATACCTTTATGCCTGAACTAGGTAAATTATAATGATTAACATGCGTTTAATGTACTATACATATTTTAACCAATGTCAGTTTTGATCATCAGGTATGCTGCATCATGTACCTTGGGAAGAACGCTGTTAAGTTTCCTAAAACTATATGTAGTTATTCTAGTTTGTCACATTCATAAGATTATATGTGTGTACTCTACTGTGTCACAATGATGAACTTCTATGTATTCACTCTACTTTGTCACATTCTTAAGACTATGTTTTTAATTCACTTTGTCACATTCTTAAGGCTATATGTTTGATCTACTTTGTCACACTCTTAAGACTATGTGTAATCTAGTTTGTCAACTCGACTCTCTTTAAAGAAGTTAGTGAGTACTGTAAGTGTCTAAGCGTGCTCCAGTATATGAATATCAACTTAAGCTAAACACAGTGTGACTCAATTAACTATCTTAACTTTAGGTACTATGTTGGTTAGAGTACCGAATTAAACACTATAGCTGGGTTAGTGCTTTATGACGACTACACTAAGTTGGAGATTTGTTTTGCGAGTTCCAACAGTGTAATCTCTCTGCTGGAGAGGCGACTGTCATACTGTGACGAAGCTGATATGCATTGCGATGTCGTGTTTATAGTCGCTCTGCAGGAGGTGGGGGGCGAACGAATATTTATATTTTGTTGGAAACCTAGTGAAGGTTTATGTACTTGGCGATGATTTCTTTTGAATCTTGTTCGTAGATGTTCTTGCGGTAATCGTAGCAATTTCGCTCTTGGTGGTGAATCTAGTGACGAAGGTTGGTAAGGGCGTTTGGTAGCTATGCGTATTTCGGTGGTGGTTGTATCATCCATACACTCTATGTCGCTGTCTTCTTGTTCTGTTACATCAAGTTCAGATTCCACCTGTGCTGAAGGCGTATTAATGACATTCTTGTTGCTATTTATGTGCTTCGCTGTAGGACTCTGGGTATGGTGAGTAATGTTACTTTTCGTCACTTGTAAAGACTGTTCGTCATCGCTATCCGAGCTAGAGTATGTAGGCTGGTGTCGACTGGAGGTTGACGGTTGTAGTCCCTGACTACCATGTTCTTCTGTAAAGTTGCTACCGTGGGGGGCTATGTTTCTCGTTGCTGATTTCAAAGGTCTGTCATCTTCACTATCCCAAGTAGAATGTGTAGACTGGTGTTGACTGGAAGTTGACGGTTGTAGTCCCTGACTACCATGTTCTTCTGTAAAGTTGCTACCGTGGGGGGCTATGTTTCTCGTTGCTGATTTCAAAGGTCTGTCATCTTCACTATCCCAAGTAGAATGTGTAGACTGGTGTTGACTGGAAGTTGACGGTTGTAGTCCCTGACTACCATGTTCTTCTGTAAAGTTGCTACCGTGGGGGGCTATGTTTCTCGTTGCTGATTTCAAAGGTCTGTCATCTTCACTATCCCAAGTAGAATGTGTAGACTGGTGTTGACTGGAAGTTGACGGTTGTAGTCCCTGACTACCATGTTCTTCTGTAAAGTTGCTACCGTGGGGGGCTATGTTTCTCGTTGCTGATTTCAAAGGTCTGTCATCTTCACTATCCCAAGTAGAATGTGTAGACTGGTGTTGACTGGAAGTTGACGGTTGTAGTCCCTGACTACCATAGTATGTTTGACTTGTTATGGACGCATGAGGTTCTTCGTCCTGTGTCGACAGTGGCGTATTACTATCTCTCCCATGTAGGCGATTGTCTCTGTATATTAGTCTTTCTCTCAATTCTGCTGGTGGAATGTCATCTTCATCTTCTGAGTCTTCTCTGCAGCGAACTAAACGATGTACAGCGTCTTGGAGTTGACCTGAAGTGTTACGTTGTTGTAGGCTAATGTTCTGCTCAACATCCATGTCGTTTTCTTCACGTGAAGTACTTAATGTCTCTGTGGAATCATAATAACTCAACGTGACTTTTCGTATTGGTCTGCTACTGCATAAGGCTGGCGGAGCTGTAGGGCGATGATCGTCTAGGCTGGTGTTCTCTTGTGGCTGGTAACTGTAGTTGTCACTTCATTTTGTTCCATCATTGCTGTCTTCTGCTGCAGCTTCATCAAGAAAAAAAAATCTAAGTCTCTAGTATTTCTGCCGTTATCACCACGGCTTTTCACAAAAATTTTCTCGCCGTACTACCGCGGCCTCACTTGTACGTCTTACATCTCCATTACTCTTCTCCTCTACTGCAGTAACCTATTAGTCAGGTGTACTCAGTCCTCTGTTGTGTGCGGTACAGACCAATTATACTTAGGCTTCTCAAGACTAAGTTGCCGCCGCCATTTTGTTTATGTATAGTGCTATGATTCTCCTCATATAGCCTGTTGCTACTATCTCCCATTCTCCTTACTTATTGACCATCTCTATTGCCTCCTTAGTTTTAAGCGCCTCTAACGCTATCAGTTTATCAATATCTTTAATCTCTTCTACTATTCTGACTTCATTAACACTTTGCTTCCTCTCTACCTCTCTATCTCGTATATCTCCCGAGTTTCTCTCAACCTCTCCACTTCTTACTTCATCAACCGTTTGCCTCGGTTTCTATCTATCTTCCACTTCTTCCCTTCTCGCACTCCCTGAGTTCCTCTCAGGTTTTATGTCGCTACCGCGACCTCTAATTATATAACTTATTTCTCTCCTCCTCTCTTCTCTGCCTCTCTGTCTCGTATCTCTCCAACATTTTCAGAGCTACTTCATCTGAGTCTATACTTCTTATTATGCTATACCACTGACATTGATGGTAATAATCATTAATCATGTCTTGTTGTGACGCTTCAAAGGCTGGATCGATATCTCCACCTTCTTGATTCATTGATGCTTCAGATGATTCTTGTGTGGCAGATATGGGAACAGATGATATTTTCAGGTCTTGAACTGAAGACGTGTCTAATGAGCTTTTATCATCTGCAACTGATTGAAGAAGGGAGGGTTTTCCATCTACTTCAAGTGCCTCATTTAAGTACTCTGAATTGACATTAGCAGATGTGCATGGTTTTACTTTCTGAATCGGCGGAGTCTTTCGTCCTTTTTTCTTCTTTTTCTTTTGTTTGTGTTTACTCTCCCCCTGTGCTGATGCTGTAAGTTGCTTCAACTGTTCTTGATTCTTTTGTGGACTAAGGCTATCATCTCTTGAATATCCACTATCTAAGGAAACTTCGCTCAACTTTAGAACCGGTACATAACTTTGCAAATTCAGGTCAATTCTTTCTGGATCTTTGCATTTGACAGTTTCTTGTTTCTCATCTTGTAATTTATCTTGAATGTTACTTTGTTGTACGTTATCAATTATATTCTTGTTACTTTGACTTGACTTTCCCATCTGAAGAAGTAATGTCTTTATGTCTTCTAGAACACCTATTCCTTTTGATACTAGACTGTTCAGCATCTCATCAGCAGTTTCTAGTTCTGAAATATTAACAATTGATTGATGGGCTTTTCTGCACTGTTTATCTTTCTTACGTGCCTGTTTTTGACTCCATAGCATCGACAAGAATGTATCTGGCGTTATAATTGTACTGTCATTCTTCATATAACTTTCTTCCGATGTCATCTTGTCTGTATTATTGACCATTCTCAGCTGCTCAAATTTTCTATCAATAAATTCGCACGGTGCATCATAATAATTGTCTTCTACTTCTGTTATATCTCTACTTCTTTCTTTAGATGTCAGCTTCTCTATTTTATCGACCATTTCAGTGTTGTTCGAATCAGGTAAGTCATCTGTTTGTACTGCGACATTTGTAACTTGTCTTTTCTGGACTGCTTGTGGACTTGTTGTCATTTCTGTTAATATCTTTGTATTTGTTCTTGTTGGTATTCTGTGATGTTTCTTCCCTGATTTGATTTGCCCGATGTGTGCTCTCCATCCATCTTCTGTTGTGAGTAGGCCAACTTGACCGTTGTTTGATGTTATGTTTTTAAACTCCCATAACTGTCTGGTTTTAATTTCATTGATAAAATTTCTTAATGTTATTCTCTGTGCTCTCTTGTTCAAAGTGTCCCAGTGTTTGTTATAACCATTCCGTCGTGAGTTGTTGTAGTTTTGTTGGTGTTGATACTCCATCTCTCCTTGTGATGTAGCCATGTCACTTTAAGAAGGGTTGGTCACGGCGCCAATTAGAGATATGTCACAGTGCCAGTTCATCTAATTATATTAAACTAGGTGACTGGGGCAGGCCTAGTTGTCTACCTTCTGGTTTTCAATTTGATCCATTGACCTATCTTCTAAGTAAGAGTATATCTTAATACTGGCCCTCACCGCCAGAGTTATTAATTCCTGGATGATATTCTCTCAAAATTTCCAACCTAAACTCGTTCCATCCCTTCTTATGATGTTACTTAAGTGACAAATTTCGTATAGCAGTTATCCCCTTATGTCTGTTATCTTGTTTACTCAAGCACTCAACAACCCTTTAGAGAGTTAACCCAACTTGAGAAGTGTTCCATCAAAACAAGTGATTTATTTACATCAAAAAAATTCCATCATAACAGGAGGCATGTGGTACAAATTCCAGGTACAAACATTTCCTAACTGCCTCTGGTACGTCCCATTTCCTTCTGGGCACATTCACATATCTACATATCTATTTATAGCTCTCTGCCTGAGAACATATTCAGTTATGGTTTATACCTATCTTCTTCCCTTAAGGCCTTTCTATTTATTCTGGCTTCTCCCAAGCCTCTCATCAACTCTTTCCTGAGTTGTTTTCCTTGATTTACCAATCCTGTCAATTTTGACTCAATTTAATCAAATACCATCATCAAAAAAATTCATATATGCAAATCAATACATTGGGTACACCTGTTGCGGCATCCTCATACTTATACCTGCTAGAGAGCGCTTGCTTCATCCTTTAAATACAATCAGCCTTCAATTGCTTACTCATCTTACTTGTAGCAGTCGATGTTGCAAAGTTCATTATACAATAGCCCAGCACGGCTATTAAGTCCCTGTTCTTCTGTAAAATCTTCTCAGCTGCCTACTTAGTCTCAGTTTGTTCACCTCATAGTCAATTTTGTAGCTTCAGCTTCATTTCTCATTATTCTGCGCTCACTTAGTTGTAAGCGTCTGAAGCCTTGTAATACCTTATTTCAACTTCTGAAATAATTCTATTTAATGTCTATCAAAAGTTATGAGTCAAAGGACCTACTTACTCTGGTTGCACAGAATCCTCACAACACTCATATTTCTTACTATCACCTCTTATCTCTAGACCTATGATTTAAACACAGTTCTGTCTTTCTCCTGTGAACAGATTCTACTACTCTAACTAGGTCTATAGGATTCTTCAGAAGTATTCATTCTGTTTCTCACAGAAATTAAACTTGAGCCTGGCAGAACAGACATTCCTGCCACTCTACGTCCTTAACTAGGACTGCTCCTCCAAAATTTTTTTTTTTTTTTTTTTTTTTTTTTTTTTTTTTAAAATACCTTTATTCAGGTCAGTGTAACAATATTATTTACAACAATTTTTACAAATATCACAATATCACATCAATAAAAGAAACCCCTCCCCTTCCACCCGCGCCCCCCCCCGCCCCCCACAAAACCAATAAAAAAAAGAAAAAAAAAAAAAAAAAAACAAAAAAAACCCATATCCCAAACAATATCACAATCACTACAAAAATTTGATGATGAAAAAATGAGGCTATAAACATCGACACCCTACTGTGAGATGATTGATGAAGACTTATACACTGAAGGTTATCAAAGCAACTTGCTTGTAAGATTTTTACATTTTAACATGAAATATTTACAAAATTATATGAAGACATACACTAAAAGTTATCAAAGCAACTTGCTTGTAAGATTTTTATATTTTTACATGAAATATTTACAAAATTATATGAAGACTTAAGTACACAAAAGTTTTAAAACTGTTCTATTATGTTTTGTGTCATGCGTTCGTATATTTGTGTAAATATTGTACTGTCATAATGTCCATTGTCGTATACAGCTCTGTTCCTACATGTCCAAACAAGGTATCTAAAGTTAGCTAACAAAGTCAGTAGCTTAAGTTCTATTTGTCTCGTCATGTGTGGTAACGTGTTCATTGTGACTGCTCTATATAAATTAAGTGTCTGTTGTGAGTGTGGGCCTATTAATTTCCTTAACTTGTTTAAAGTGGGGGCCACTGTCTTACATGTGTAAAATAAATGGTCTTCTGTCTCTATAATGTTGTCACTACACAGTTTACATTTGGGCGCTAATCTGTTTGCCTTTATTGATGATCTGTTAGCTATTGGTGTTAAACTGTGTAGTAGTCTGTAAGTGACTTCCTTTGCTTGTGGTTTAATGTCTATTGCGTGAATGTTTGTAAAACTCTGTGTGTAATCAGTTATAAAGAGGTTGTACCCTCTTCGTGTCTTTATAGGTGTTTCCTGTGCTGCAACTAGAAGTTTATATATAAGTTTGGTGTCTTGTTTTATTAAGTGTTTGTTCCCCTCTAAATTCTGTAGACATATTTTGTAAAAAGGTGGTGGTGTACCAAAAAAATGGGGTTGATTGTTATTCAACTTACAAAGGTTTAATAATCTTAAACCAATGTAGTAGTGTGCCAGCGGGTATAGACTCGGGCACTTTATAACATCCCCTATGTATTTAATTCTTAAAGCTTTAATTTTAGTATTTATATCCTGTAGAGCTATTCCCCCTTTATTTTTAGGTTGTATTAGAGTAGTGTGTTTAATACTGTGCCAGGTATTTCTAAAAATGAAGGTCCTAATTAGTTTATTTATTTCTGTTATAATCTTTTTAGGGACTATTTGTATATTTGCTGTGTAAATTATTTTTGGCATAATAAAACAATTAACTATAATACTTCTTCCGAAAATGGTAGCCGTTTTATATTTGTAAATTTCTAACATATTTTGGATTTTCGCTATCAATTTTGTCCATGTTTCTTTATTGGGGTCTTGAGGATTAAAAGAAAAGTTAATTCCATAAATTTTAATTTTATTCACTACCGTTAATTGAAAAGGGAAATCTGACCTATTGCCCCATTTTCCTATTCCCATTATGCTAGATTTTTGAATATTTAGTTTGGATTCGCTAGCGTATCCAAACTCTGTGAAAACCTCTAAGATATTTTTTATAGAATCCTTTGTTGTTGGAAAGAATATCGTGTCATCGGCGTAGGCCAACAATTTCCTTTCCCCTGCACCGGGGACGAAAGTCCCCGTGATATTTGTGTCTTGTCTTATTCTTTCCAACACAGGTTCTAGCGTTATTACATATAACAGGGGCGACAGGGGGCACCCTTGCCTAACACTTCTTGTTAATCTGAATGTTTTAGTTAGACTATGATTAATCAATATTTTACTTTCAGGTTTTTTGTATAGGATCTTTATCCATGATCTAAAATATTTCCCTATATTGTTAGCTTTAAGACTCTTATGCAGGAAGGCATGTGATACTCTATCAAATGCCTTTTCCTGATCTAAAGATAATATGGCACTCTGGCACTGCCTATCGTGTGTGTATGTAATTAGGTCTCTAATGAAATGTGTGTGTCTGCTAATGTTTCTACCATCTACACAATTTTGTTGATCTGAATGTATTATCTTGTGCATGTGTGGTTTAAGCTTCAGAGTAAGTGCTTTAGCTAGAATTTTATAATCGACATTTAATAGGGAAATGGGCCTAAAATTCTTGATTGACTTTTTGTCATTTCCTTCCTTGGGAATTAGCGTAATATAAGATTGATTTAGACTATCCGGGAGTTCCCCTTTTTGAAAAGCCTCTTCGAACACTTTAATTAAAATGGGCCCTAAACAGGGGAAGAAAGCCCTGTAGAATTCTGCAGTTAACCCATCAGGTCCGGGTGCTTTATCTTTTTGAAAGGTACTAAGGGCCTCTTGTAAATTATATAAAGTTAAAGGTTGGTCTAGCTTCGCACTTTCCTCATCACTTAAACGTTTTGCGTATTGTAGAAATTTGTCTTGTATATTTGCGTCAGTTTCTTCCTTAGTATATAGTTTTTTGTAGTATTGGAAGAAAGCGTGACTAATGTTGGTGTTATCTGTTTGTTGTTGTCCGTTCATGTCAATTATTTCGTGTATCTGTCTACTGCGTTGTACATTCTGTTCAATCGCTAAATATTGCCTACTAGGGATTTCCTGCGTTATAGTGTGTAATTTAGTTCTAAGTAGTGCTCCCTGGTAGGTATACTGTCTATATTGATCTAATTGCTCTTCTAAGGTTTGGATGTGAGGGTTCGTGTTGTCTAAACTTTTGGTTAAACTAATTGCTTCTTCTAAAATCCCCTCTTCTTTCTTAAATTGTTTGTGAATGAGTGTAGCCAAAATCTGTGTTCTATCTCTAAGTGTGTTTTTTAACATATCCCAATATTGTGCAATGTTGTTATTGGGAATGTCTTGTGCATAACCTTGTATTAGTTGTGTTATTTGTTCTGTGTAGTAAGTGTTTTTAAGTAGACTGTTGTTAAATTTCCAATGTGGGGATCTCTTTACTTGCTTGTGCGTGTGTCCCGTACTTAGAGATGTGTAAACTGCCTTGTGATCTGTAAATTTAAGAGTGCTTCCAATATGGTATGTTTTGTGTATATTGTAGGTACTAGATGCATATATTCTGTCTAGTCTTGATGCCCGTCTAAAGTATGGGTTTATATTGTCATAGTGTGTAAAAGTTTGTTTGCGAGGTTCTATTTTCCTGTATACGTCTGAGAGGTCGTGTTCGTCTAGTATCGTCTGTATTTGTCTTAAGAGCGAAGACTTTTCTCGCGCCTGTGCTCCTCCCCTGGAGCTCCCAGACAAGTCTAGGTCAGACAGGACACAATTAAAGTCTCCGCCCAAAATCTTCCTAGTCCCTTTGTAATGTTTTGTTAAAGTGTCATGTAACTTGTCATAAAAACTAGGTCGTTCGTCTCTTGTCGCTGGTGCGTATATGTTAATGAGTGTGTGTGTGTGTCTTGTCTGTTGTGTTTGTTTTGTATTTGAATTATGACGGTTCTGCCACAATTGTCTGTTCTATAATGTACTGCTTCCCAATCTTCATTTATCTGGAGGATGGCAGTACCCCCATGGCAGGTGCCCCGGGCGAACCAACCATGTTTCAGTCCTAATCTAGTTACTATCTGGTCGGCATGATACCTAGAAGTAATCCCCGTTTGTTGCAAGAACAAAAAGTCGGGTTTCTCTTTTTTAATCAGTTTGATAACGTGCTCCAGTTTATTCCTCAAGCCGTTGACATTGAGGGATATAACAACTAGGCTGCTTGACAAAGTGGTATCTGAGGGTTGGCCACTTGTCACAAACTGTCTACATGGCAAAGTGGCAGAGTGGCCACCTGCCATATCTAAACTATTGGACAAAACGGGGGCTTGCGAACCGTCTGTAGAATTACAAAGCTGAGTAGTGATCTGAGGCTGGCTACTCGCTACAGGTGAGTTACTCAGTAGAACACTAGTTGATGGTTTATTTTGTGTTTTAATGATTTTAGGAGGCAGAGTAGTAAACTGGTCATTTGTTACACATGGTTTACACAGCATAGCGGTGCCGGTCGGCTGACCGCTTTCTGTCGTAACTAGGTCACTCGACACATTCATGTTTGCATTTCTCGACGAAGCGGTGCGTAAAGGCTGACCTGCTAACCTAGTTACATGATTGCCTGACGAAATAGTGATCTGGGGCTGACTATTCGTTCTGCCTTGATAATTTAGGCTAGACACAGATGAAACCGCGTCGCCTAAACCTCCCGCCCCAGTAGGGGGGAGGGGAGTTGACTGCTTAAATAAAACTGTGCGCATGTTAAGTGTGTGTATTTGCGAACAAACTAATTATCAAAAAAACTATTTACAATAACACAACTCATAATAAACCATTTTAACACCACACCTAAACTATGGGTGTTGGCATACTTTACTGAATTAAAATACATTATTTTCTTTATTTTCTTTATTTCTCTTGTTGACCTCTGTACTTGGGTCTGTTTGAGGGGGCACATCTTCCCACGCACTGGCGGTCTATTGGTCAAGCTTCTCACAGGCTCAAAGGGGAGGGTAACTTCGGGGTGCAGCTCCGGCGTGCCTTCACGTGCACCGTTCGTCATAAACCCTCTCGCTCGTCTCACCTGCTCAAAGCTTGAAACTTGATACATCACACACTGGGCCCCAGTGCAGGGAAGAAAAACTTGCAAGGACATGTTCATCCGTCGCTTATGTCTTCAAATATCTTCCCGTCGATGAACAGGTCTGCTGGCGACAACGCGGCTTCCATCCCGTCATCATCTGCTGATGCTGCCGCCCAGCTCACCTGAGTATTCATTGGCGTTGGCGCCTCTGGAATTTCAGATCTTGGTGATCCTCTAGGGCTGCTTGGTCTGGACGTCTCACGCTCGTCGACCAAAGGTGTCGGCACGTTCTTCCTCGGGGAGGGTTCTGAGGTAGCCGCCCTAGGTGATGGCGGTAGGGCTTCCCTACTTGGAGACAACTTGCCTGGCGACTTGCTGCTGCTTCGCTTCACCTCCGTCGTTTTAACAGGCCCTGCTGCCTGGAACAAAAGTCTTTTCCTGTTTCTCTCCCCTCTTCTGGAGAGCACATCCTGAAAGTCGGTACCCTTCGTTCGTTCGTGGAGATTCTGGTCCGGGGCTCCCTAATTCAGGGCTCTCTTCTGCTGGGCTTTCTGATGCGGGGCTCTCTTCCCGGCAATTTAATTCCGCTGGTGTTTTATTCCTGACAGCTTCTTCTTCCCTAGTTATCTTCACCTTATTGTTGGGGGCCCGCTTCTTGGGACACTGACTCACCCAGTGAGTGTCCTCCCCACAAATAGAACATTCAATCCTCCTTCCGGGTAGGGACACCCACACCCGTTGAAACTTTTCAACCGGACCCTCCATCTTAAGTTGTACAAAGTGGGTTATCTGTTGTGCGGAGGGTTTATACAAGAAATTCCACTTATCGTGGGCGGTTTTCACTCTTGAAACTTCCGCTTCTCTGTCCCCCGTCACTGCTGCTGCCAGTCGCTGTACCGCCTCTGCTTTGATGGTCGGAGGCATCCAGTTAAATAGTCCCTTGGACTTCTCCTTGTCCAAGTGTTCTATGTAAACACTCATTTGTGGGTTTGACCACTCAAATTTTTTGCCGTGCAGGCCCGCATAATGTTGCATTTGTGCTGCTGTTGTCAGTGTAGCAAACCACTTAAACGGGCTCGCAAATCTATATAACGTGGCGATGCCACTTGTGCCAACTCTCGCTGGTCCAGCCAGTATGCTGGCTATCAAAGAATAGGAGGCCCTGTTTGCTTGTGGCCCTGTCACAGTAATAACGAGTGTTCCTTTTTTGTGTAGCTCACCTCCCTCTAAATCTTTCTCCATATTCAGAGTAAAAATTGGCACAGATGGTGCAGACATTTTATAAATATTTCCTTTCTTGGCCCTGACACCAATTTGGAAACAAAAAGCAAAGTCACATAAGTTAGCCTGGCTAACCCGCCAAGCTAACACCACAAAAGTCCTAGAATGAACACAAAAAACACGCTCCTCCTCAGAATTGCGACCGCTCGACAGCGCGTCTAAATGCGTTCTCCTCTATAAAATCATTATCAGCTCATCTGTCCTTGTTTACTGTAAATTCATTGGTTCCTCCTATTCTTCGCTCAGCTGAAATATGTTCACGCTTATCCGCTGTGTAAACAACTCAGTGAAGTGTCATCCGTTGTCCTGGTAAACTTTTCACGTGCATATTTTTTTCCTCTCAACTCACTTAATCATATAAGGGAGGTAATTACCCGTTGTCTCCCTTTGCATATTTGACTTAAGCTTATATTGTCTTCTCTAAAGCTTGCTATACAATTCTTATATGTACATTTTCTAAACCATAATTACCAACTCACCAAATCTACTTATGTGTAATTAAGCACTTTCCTCCCCTGACTTTAATCATTAGAGTCTTCTCCCTTTGATCAAAGCATGATTTCACTCATCTTATTTCCCTTTTAGCAAGACAAATAGTCTTTATTCAAATCTATTCTTATTTCTTAAACCATTTTTTCATACCTTCCCTCTTAACCAAAACCAAATCACCGCTTATAATTCCTGCTAGCTGAAAATAAAACTTTCAAACTATGCAATATGAAAGAACTAACATATGCCGCCCTCTCGCAGATAGACAAAGCTTATTGGTGTAAATGTGAAGACCATGTCTTAAAAGAGGAAAATGACTATTGGGAAAAAAGATGGACTGTCGTTCGTTCAACCGAGAATAGTCATCAATATGTTAGACTCGTCTGACTCAGAATAAATGTGTAAATACCTTATATGTTTTATATGTTTTCTCATCCATCTATGTGTATATGTAAACCAATTCATTTCCTTTTTATCTCCGCGATTTCACTACTACAAGTATTTTAACATACACAGTACTTTCACTTCTTCATGCATCCATTCACTTTTTAGTATAAAAAGTAACATTTACAACGAATAGGCTTTATTATTCTCTCAAATATTTCGAAGAAATAAAAAAGGACCTCACGTAGTAATCAGTTAACAAACCCCTCTAACATTCGAATTGTATAGACGCCTATGCCGAAAATATGCAAACCATTTACGGTAAATTAAGGACATTTACTTCTTTAAAAAAGAATTGCCGTTGCAAGAAAAGAACACTAGACGCCTTCGGGACATTGAAAATATAAGACCACATGCAAAAAATCATGTTTATTAGTGCAAGGAATATGGAGATATTTGAAGTCAATCGTCGACCGACCTTTTTGAAACGCACTATAATCCGTAGACATTCTGCATTGTGATAATTATATAGCTGCTGAGAAGTGTGGGGTCTTTACCGGGTTTAGGAAGTGGCCGTAGGTAACTATGCAGCCAGTCCTCTGACACCTCGGCATTATGTATGCTGTTGTTAAAATCACTCACCACATTCTTAATGCCTGTGTCATCGAGCTGTTTAATATGGTGAAACTGTCCACCATCAGGACCCGGAGCAGTATTCCTATTGGATTCTAAAGTGCACATAAAGTCTTCTTTGGATATGAGGTCGAAATATATGTCGCCTTGTGTGTCGCTTCCCAGGATACGGTCTTTAATTTCTTGGCATGCAGTTTTATCACCTTTATGTGTCTGAGTAATATAACGCTCGGGTAATGCATGTCTCTTTTCGGCATAGGTCTTCGAGCTTATTTCTGTCGAGCTGAGAATATTAGGAATTAGTTGGCCTGTACTGTTAGATTCTATTTTATTTACATGTGTTCGAAATTTGCCAGTCTAAGGGATATAACCTTAAAGAAAAGCAAAAATTAAAATAGAATGAAAAAGTTATCTGCCTGGACATAAGTCCCGTTGCCTTATTAAATTTTCAAATAGATAGATGTAATGCTAAATCTAATTAATAGATTTTTAAGTTGTTTAAATTGACAGTTTTAATTGTGTTTGCTTTCGACATTATATCATCTTTAACCAAATGTTAACATGAATATATTAATTTATTAGAACGGCTTTTTGTTGCTTGTAATTTCTTTTAAGTGCACTGAAAAGCATGAAATAAGGTGTTCTCCTCATATATATATATATGAATGCTATTTTCCAATTGTCCATTACGCTGACATTTAAGGGGGAACACCCACCCAGAAATGGGTTATCTTTTTAAAAAATTAACAGAAAAATAACTAACAAACTTGTTGACATAAAATTTGGTCACATCTTACAAGAGATATTATATTTTATGATGAACAAAGTTTACTTTATAAATTTTAATGTTTTATGTGAAAATAATTAATTAACATGAAGTGATGAAAAAAAAAGAAAGGAAAACCCCCCAGTGCACCTGGGAATAAATTTCACTCACAGAAAAGGTGCAAAGAATGCCAAACCAGCAGATGATGTGCATAACATCCCTACCTATGGCGTGAACCACCCAAAAATGTCTACCCCAATGAGTTTTGTAGATATGGCTCTTGCAATATGACCCTTTTAAATAGCACAAATTTAGAACTTTGTATAGCAATATCTCTGTTTCTATACCATGTAAGAAAAAAGTGGAGGTTCATGCCATAAAGGATAACATGGGCTATAAGTGTGCAAAATTTGAAGGCTATAGCTTTAAAATTGTAGAAAATATCACCGGAACTGTGAATCGCAAGCCCTGTTTTCGTTAAAGTTTAGTTTTTAAAATGTTAAAACACTTATTTGATTCTCTTTGAACATTGATAACTCATAAACTATTACAGATAAACACATAATTCAAAAAGAATATCAAAGTAAAAAGGCTTATACATATTTAAAACACAATTATTATATGAAAATCAAAAATAACCTTTTTTGTCTTTTTCTGGGTGTATATGCCCCCTTAAATAGAGAATATGGAACGTTGTCACATAGGTTTTATGATCATTAAATTGCCTATATCTTCTTTTTCTGTCACCAGTATCTTCTATTTTTATTATCACTCTTTACCTTTTTCCCCTGTGTTTTTCGCATTCGTTCGTTTGCGACTATATACATTACTATTTTCCCATTCTAACGTTTACCTGTTTCTTTTCTCAAAACTGAGAACGCAGTTATGACGTAACGTGTCAGTCTCTACAGAGACGGGAGAGCGTTAAAATGTATTCTATTTGCATTAGATGTCAGGACACGAAACTGTAACTTTCGCTTATCTCAGACATACGGGCAGACTATGTCTGCACTCTCAGCTGACAGGCGCAGTTTCTGCGGCTGAGCGCTCAAAAAAGGCGCGATAAATGACGTCTCCTTGGCGCAGTTTGAGACATTTGTCTGGAAATCCCACCTGACACGACCCTCATTGCGGGCCATGGTCAGCGTGAAGTGTGAAAACTGCCGGGGCATTGGAGACAAGCCGTCTGAGACTCGCAACTGACACGCGCACTCTCGGTCAGAAGGTGGCAGTTACGGCATGCGTTTAAGTGATAAACGTAATCGTTATAGACGGAAAGGGGGATTATTTCGTTTTGCGAAATAAAAAGTTTACCTCTTGGTCTGGTAATAGATATAACCAAAATGTTAAACTAGATTTTCATTCTCGCTCCTAAATTCGCAGTAGACAGGACGTTTCGTGCTAATAGAATAAGCTGTATAGCGAAGTTTCTCAGTTTGTTTCGACAATTTGTCGAACTTCTAGACTTCCATAAATATTCAGCGTATGATTCTAAGTTGTGCGACTACCTGTAGTTCTGTTTGAGGTAAAAATATATTATATCTAGTATTTTGTGAAGTGATAAAGTGATAATCGCTTATTTCATATTTCACTAGTTTCTTTTGCGCAGAATGAATATATATAAGTCGGTTATATTCTCTAGCTGATGAGTTACAGTGAAAAACATAATAAAGTATAATTTCTAGCTTAAAGCCAGGTAGCCATAAGGAATTAACTTTAACTGCTAAATAATCAGACGAGAGTAATTTGTCTAAACTAACTTATAAATGCTAGAAGCTTTATGAGTGGTGACGGAACACGTAGGTATTCCTAATTCATGAGGATTGATGATTTTATATATAACTTATTTCACGAACATCAGTTGGAAAGAATTCAAGACTAATCGACAAATAAGAGAAGACTCTAGGCAGAAATATGTCTCCGACTATATAAGGAAAAGACGATGGTCATATATCGGTCATGTCCTACGAATGCAAAACAACAGAATACCACTACAGGCATGGGTTCCTGAGGGTAAGAGGAAAAAAGGAAGACCAAAAGAAACACTCAGAAGAACAATAATAAGAGAAGGAAGAACGTTGGGCCTAAATAATGTGCAAGAGCTAAGAGGAGTGGCGTCACAACGAACAACCTGGAGAGCACTGGTTTCTGCCTTATGCGCCGTGTTTGGTGCTTAAAGAATTTATTATTATTATTATTATTTCACGGGAAAATTTAAATGATAAGACAAGCTACGCTTGCAGTTTAAATTATCAGTTATAGTATGTATAATTATTTGATATGCGTTTTTTTCCATTTATATATAGTGAAACTGTGGTACCAAAACTTTGCCAGCGGTTGAGTAAAAGAGATAAATCTGTGAAGAAAACAACAAACATTCTTACCTTAAAGATTTGATGTATAACTTTTACATGAACTTTAAGAGGTTAAAGAAGTAACGGGTCATCGAGCCTGATTTGATTCTTCCTGAGAAAACTCTAGTCATTTTCCCGCCTTGGTGGCAAGTAACATATTTCAATCAGTAAATTTCCCGACACTGTTGACAAGTGGTGGTGTTACCAACTAAATTCCTATATTGAGAAAAAGCGCCGACCCGACATTCCTCATTCGTTTGAAAACTAAGATGTTGACACTGTGCTAGCTATAAACGCTCGTGCCTGGACAATTTTATGTGACTTAAACAGACATCCAATACAATAGTATTCCCAAGAGAACCGTCCCGGAAGTAGTGAATTCAACCCGTCTTTTTTGGACCTGGGGTTTTCTTGGCCAAGATTACCATTGAAGATTCTGTATGGGCAAGTCCTAAAAATAATTTTTGTTGTTGTTGAAAAATGCACGTGAGCACAGTTGAATGAATAGAGCGAATGCTGGACTGAGCGATCCCTTTATGGCGGTATTGTGACACCCATTCATTTTTGCTGTCATAACAGTTCTTTATGCAAGGTATTGCTAACTATATATCTATATTTTCCCTTATACTAGATCAGAGTATCCAGTCTGTTCATACCTTAAAGGGGGAAGAATTTTAGACTAAATCATATGTATCTGTGACTCTTTGGGCTATCACTTTCTTCTAACGGGACTGTGGGCTATCCATCGAGGGAAGCATCATACCAACGGGTCTATCATTCTTGTAGCATTTCTTGATTTTTGTTTATGAGGTTTTTTTTGTATATGCTTGATGTAATTTTACATGTTGTGACGTAAGTTTACAAATGATAAATAAACTTAACAATAAATTAATCAGCAGGTTGGTCAGCTCGTTCTAAATATCTATATAATCATTTGTTATAGTCTCCCACGTCTGTGTGTCTACCTGTCGTCACTTGAATGTGCATGCACGTGAGTGGATATATATATATATATTTAATGTATATGTGTTAGACTGTCTGACTACTCTAGATCTGTCGTAGAAGATAGGAGAGAGAGAGAGAGAGAGAGAGAGAGAGAGAGAGAGAGAGAGAGAGAGAAGATTTCTCGCTCTCAGAGACAGCCTCTATCACAATTCTACCACCTCACTCGTGGAAATCTATTTTGTATTTCTATCTCACACTGTGACTATCACTCATTCCAATCTATTCAGAAGGGACCAACCCAAGTCTTAATTCTCCTATGAAAAATCTACGACAAACGTAACTTATACGTTTAACGCAAAGATAGAACAAAATTTTCCTATGACACGAAAAGATACCAAGGAACATATTACAATGCTGGTCATGTACTAGAATCCATATTGTATGAGAAATAGAGGCAGACAAAACACACACATACACACACACTTACACGCTCAACGAGAAGATAAATCATAACTTAATAATACATTTAATACGAACATAACACAATATGTGTTCATTAAAGGTAGTCCGATACCACATACTGCAGTAGAGGAGTGAAATGTTAGAGACTTCACTAAACTAAGTCCAAAATCGAGAGGTGAGTTGACCAGTTCCTTTCCTCGCTTCAATTTCCTTCCCTAACTCGAGTGCAAAGCCAGGTACCCATTTACAGCTCGTTAGACTGAAGCGTGTCGATACCGTGAATCTTTGCTGCTAGAGACCAGCACTCTAACCACCAGTCAATCGGACTGTCGTAGAACACAGAAATGAGCAGTACTTGCACGTGTGGCACACAAAGCACGTTCATTGTTTACAACAGTGCGATTAAATAATTTTTTAACTTCTAAGAAAAGATTGAATTATATTTATATCGGTTTCACACAAATAGAACAATATCTGTATGTGTAACCCAAAATTATCACAATATTTACGTTTATTAAGAAGGATAGAACATTACACTTTTTACATTTAGATACAAACAATATTTAGACAGTAAAAATCAGGGTCCATTAAGCTTAAGCGGTTATGGCGCCATTCGGGGTAAGGTTACCTGGTTCCGGGAGCGAAACTTGGCAGCATCACGTTCTAATCTACCCAGTTGTAAATGGGTACCTGACTCTGCTCTTGGAAGGTAAAAGTAGCGAGGAATATAACTAGTCACTCTACCTTTAAAGCTAGGTCTAGTATAATGAAGTCGAGAGCACTTTACTCCTCCGTGGCAGAATCTTGTGTAAGATTACCATGACATTTTACTATTAAAATAAAACTGGATTAGTTTATAAGGCTTGTACCGATCCTTACTTACTTACTTAGTCGTTCCTCTTCTATCATGAGGTGTAGGGGTTTGGAAGAGAGAGCGCCATACTATCCTATCGGTTGTCTGCCTCCTGGCCTGGTTCAATTCTAGTCCTCGGTCCTTCAGAGATTTTCTAATGTTGTCCTCCCGGCGGACTCTGGATCGTCCTGGAGGTCTGGATCCCTTGTTCTTAGTTTCCCACACTTGTCGTTGTAGCCGATCTACTCCCAATATGCAGACATGGCCAAACCATCGTAGTTTGGATCTGCAGCGTTTGGCCTTGACGTATCATCTGGTTGCTGCACATTTCTCTTCTTGTTACTTCAACTACCTTTCTCAGATATCTCATTTCTGAGATTTGGATCTGGCTTTTGTGGGTTTTAGTCATTGACTATGACTCGCACCCATACGTCAAGACTGGGACATAGGTGGAGTGATATACAGCCATCTTCGTCTTCTTGCGAACCTTTCTTTTGCTGAGGAATCCTCGATTTATAGCATGAAAGAGTCTCCCAGCTGCTGTTCTTCGGGTAGCCATATCTTCTTTGATGCCTACCGTAAGACTTGAAGAAGCTCTGTATAGCTTACTTACTTAGTCGTTCCCCTTCTACCATGAGGTGTAGAGGTTTGGAAGAGAGAGCGCTAGACTATCCTATCGGCTGTCTTCCTCCTGGCCTGGTTCCATTCTAGTTCTCGGTCCTTCAAAGATTGTCTAATGTTGTCCTCCCAGCGGACTCTGGGTCGTCCTGGAGGTCTGGATCCCTGGCTCTTTGTTTCCCATGCTTGTCGTGGTAGCCGATCTTCTCCCATTCTGCAGACATGGCCAAACCATCTTAGTTGGGATTGTTCTACTTGGGTCTGCAGGGGGTGGGATTTAAGGCCTTGACGTATTGTCTGGTTGTGGACCATGTCTCTTCTTGTTACTTCAACCACCTTCCTCAGATACCTCATTTCTGAGGTTTGGATCTGGCTTTTGTGGGTTGTAGTCATTGCCCATGACACGCACCCATCTTCGTTTTCTCTGTATAGCACAAACCAGAAATGCTGGAATGTTCTTCCTTGCCAGGCAGTCCCAATGCCTTTTCCAGATCTAAGAAACACAGATGCACCTCACCTTTATACTCAAGAGCCTTTTCAGTCAGCTGTCTGAGTGTGAAGATGAGGTCCTTAGTACTTCGGTTTGCTTGGAAGGCACATTGGACCTCATCCATTTGTGGCTCAGCTATACATCGGGGTCTCTTCTTCAGGATTCTAGAGTAGATTTTACGATGACACTGAGAAGGGAAATGCCTCTATGATTTCCACATTGTAGGTTGTCACCCTTTTTGAAAAATGAGTGTTATGATGGCAATCTCCCAGTCCTTTGGTATGGTCTTGTTGTACTACGCTGCCTGTAGGACCCTTAAGAGTAATAGGTCGCCTGCTGCTCCCATGTACTTAACCATTTCTGGTGTTATAACATCATGCCCTGCTGCTTTGCCCATCTTGATTGTCTCCAGTGCTGCTTTCAGTCTTCAGTCTTTATGTCATCTTTACCACCATTGGTTTTCTCTTCTGTGCTAGTTGTTATCATTTCTGATGCTTGGCCATGCTCACTATCATTGAGTTCTGAGAAATATTCTTTCCATCTTTCCATTATTTCCTTTGGGGCAGTAAGCTATTTGCCTTGCTTGTCCTTTATAAATTAAAGAGGGTACTGTTTTTCCATCCTCGTGTTCTTTATGGTCTTATAGAACAATTTCTGGTTTTCTTGTGCATCTTTTTCTAGCTTTTCTCCAAATTCTTCCCAGGACTTCTGTTTTGCTGCTAGCACCTTCACCACATGCTTCTGCTGCAGCTGTCTTTATGATGTCCTTGAATTTAAGCCAGGGGGTTTCCAAGTCATCAGGTTGTTCCTATGTGTTTCTCACTACTGTGTCAATAAGCCCCTGATATCTGGTCTTAACTTCTGGCTCTCTCAGCTTGTAGGTCTTAATGCTCATTTCTCGTTCGATTACTTAGCTTCTTGAGTGGTGGTAGGCATTTCCAAGGCCGAGCAACTCTTTCAGTTGTTCTTTTAATTATTAGCAGGTAGTGATCATTTCCGGTCTCCAGCCCTCTCCGGATTCTAGCATCTCGGACATATTTGAATGAGCTCTTCCTAACTATGGGATGGTCGATCACTAATTTCTCATTTATTGTTAGCTCACATCTAGTGTATGCATGTATGAGCTTATGGAGGAACTTTGTGTTTGTAATGATCAGGTTTTACTCATTACAGAATCCAAGAAGTCGCTTTCCATTGTCATTAAATGCATCTTCCCCATACCTCCCGATAACTCCACCCCATCTAGCATGGTCATTTCCAATTCTGGCAGTGAAATCTCTAAGCAGGATACCTCAACAACAGATACAAACTTGTGACCGAAGTAAAAACATTGGCTTGTTTCCACGGTCAAGATAACAAAACAAATCACAGTTGTGGAATGCTGCTGTCTGTATTGTCAAAGAGCTTCATATTTTAGTTTATATACTGTCAAAATAAGAATGTTCTTGTTATTTTTAACCCATGTACAAGAAATGTCAGATCTTTCTTCTTCTTTTTTCTTCTTATTCCTCTTCCTTTTATTCCTATTCTTCTTCCTGTTCCTCTTCTTCTTCTTCCTATTTCTCCTCTTCTTCTTCTTCCTCTTTCTCTTATTCCTCCTATTCCTCTTCTTCTTTTTCCTATTCCTCTTCCTCTTTTTATTCGTCTTCTTTTTCTTTTTCCACTTTCTCATCTTCTTCCGCTTCATCTTCTTCTTTTTTTCCTCTTCCTATTCCTCTTCCTCCTCTGCTTCTTCTTCTTTCTTCCTCTTCTTTCTTCCTCTTCTTCTTCTTCTACTTCCTCTTCTTATTCTTCCGTTTCCTATTCCTCTTCTTTTCGTTCTTCTTCTTCTGCTTCTTCTTCTTTCTTCTTCTTCATCTTCTTCTTTTTCTTCTTCCTATTCCTCTCCTTCTTCTTCTTCTTCTTCTTATTCTTCCTTCCTCTTCCTCTTCTTCTTCTTCTTCCTTCCTCTTCTTCTTCTTCTTCTTTTTCCTCTTATTCTTCTTCTTCATCTGTTGCACCACTACTGCAAAGCACGGGAGGCAATTCCTTGACAATGAACCACCTCGAAAATGAACACATCCTTCATGATACTCAGGGTAGCTATAGACCTATGAAAACAACTTGGGGTAATGCTGGAACGTTTGCGTACGAGGGATTCCATGGTAAAAGAGAAACGGCGGCTGTCGCAATTGATCTAGATGATGCTTATAACAGTGTGGACTTTGCAACCCTAATAGACTGTATAATGGCATGTAGTGTAAACCCATGGATAGCAAGGTGGATAGCAGCTGCCTTAATGGAGAGATTAGTTGCATTTCGCTTGGGAACATGGACATCTGAACCAATGCGCATTTGCCCGGGAGTACCCCAGAGTTCTCCACTGTCACTAGTGCTGTTTAACATGTACTCAGCAAAAGTAGCAACCTTTCAACCAACAGGACTGGGATGAACATTAACTTTCGCAGATGACATACTAATGTAAAGTACTGGCTCAGACAGGCAGGAAGTGGTCCATGGCATACAAGAAATACTACAGCCGGTTTCTAAATGCTGTGAGGAAAGCAGATAAAAGGTCAACCCCAACAAAGCCTGCGTGATGTGGTGCTCTTTGAACAACTCCATAGTGAAAGCAGGCCTTCCAGACATCACTTTCAATGGGCAGAACATTGAAAGTCAAGACATGCTGAAGTATCTGGGTGTAACGTTTGATCGTTCAAGTATTATGTCGAACTGATCGGACAGACGTGCAAGCGAGGACTGGTAGCATTAAAAACAATAGCTGCTGCACGCTTGGAACCGAGACTAATGTTTCTCCTGCATCGCCAGCTCGTGATTTCAGTAATCGAGTTTGGGCTAGGAATACTCACGCTGTCAGTGTCACAATGCGAACGACTGGAACGCAATCAAAATGAACAGATGTGACTAGTTTTGAGCTGTACGCGTGATACCCCCATTGTGACAATGAGATACATGGTCGGATAGCTGTCGATTAGATCCAGATATGTGATGGCCCAGGCAAAAACCTAAATACATTAAAGGAGCAAGAATCAAGAGGGAGGTGTCATGGATGGCACAGGCAGAGGCTACGATTGGTCAGGTGACCAGGGTTGAAAATGTATCTAAAGGGGAAGAGTGGAGTAAGTCAGGAGAGAACTGGATAAACTACCAGCAGGTTATCATTAGCCTTGGCAGAGAGTGCAGATCTTGGGGCAATGGAAAAGCAGAGCTGGAGATTAATCAGCTGATAAGTGATTATGCTGGGGATAATGACGCCATTGTGTACACTGATGGGTCTGTAGTGCGTGGGGAGAAATTGGGATAGGGCTTCTCTACGATAATAAAGGGCAGGGTCGTCACTGAACAGAGTGGAGCCTACATGACAACAACCTCCAGCATGAGAATGGAGGTAGAGGTAGTTACTGCAGCACTAAGGTGGCTGTCTGAAACTCCATCAACCAGGGCAGTTATGTTGTCAGACTCTCAAGCCATGCCTCGGAAAGTTCAGAACGGATGGCTGCGGCAGGAATGGAAAACATCAAAAGAATCATCAAGTCTTGAAGAACTGGTGTGGATCTACTGTCCTGGTCATGCAGGGGTACATGGCAATGAGAGAGCTGACAGACTGGCATCGAGAGCACCCATTGTGGGGACATTGGACATGGATAAGGGAGAGATAATAAGGGCAATTAATGATCGCCTGCTGAATAATGACACTGCAATGGAAGAATCAACAAGGCTGAGACTGCTGGAGTTCGGCATTAAAGATGGGATTAGCAGAAACGGACGTGAGAGGGGATGCATCCGTCGTTTGTACAACCAGCTTGCTGCAGGTACAATTAGCATTCATACTCTTTGACATTTGGTATGAGAGACTGAGCACCTATGGGTTTGACCGGACTGCAGTGAGGTCGATTCTGATTAACAATAACAATAACACTCTCAGACGCCCACTTAAATGTTTTCAAAGAAAGCAGAGTCAGATAGAGGCTTTTTGCATCTGCGTAGATTTTTTCACAAATACGAGTAGTACTGGTGTCGCCCAAATGCGTTTTCTCTGTTCCACATATGTTTGGGCACCTTTGAAGCAGATGTTCAGCAGTTATTTTATCAGTGCCACAGTTACAGCTTCAAGATATGCAGATCTTTCTAAGTGCATGTTGGTAATAATTTGGACGGGTTGTGTTGTTTAAAAAAAAAATACTGGCTTATGTTTTTGCTATTTTTTTTCTTTCAGATTGTAAACTTTGTCGTTTGTTTCGTAGTATCTTTAAACGGACTGAAAAGTACTTGAATTATTTTTTAAGTATGAGATATTTTGTGGCCGGGAGAGTGGACGGGAACGGCACCAAATCAAGTTAGATGTGACCGGGCTAGGTCACGGCGACAAATCAAGTCTAGTGTGACAGGGTGAGAAATGGGTGGAATCTTTTATCAATGTTCATCTGTTGTTTTACTGGCGACTGCCAGAGATGGTGATTACAGAATAGGAATTGGAACATAACCCAGGTGGTTCTTTTGGGAGACTCGTAACTGTGTTTATGTTTCAGACTGTAAGATCGTAGAAAATATGGTAATATTCTTTTCTCTATTACCTGATGTAAACAAACGACACTTCCTACTGACGTTCAGGAAATAAGTTCAAGCTGGACTAAATATGAAGGAATACCTTTATTTAGTGTCTGTAACCTCTGACAACTTCATAATAGTTCATAAATACATGTGCTTCTGTGGTATACAAACCAGTCATCCCATGAAATAACACACAGCCATCGAACTTACAAGATGGCCCAAACCCCAAAATCACTGTCTCGCTCGTCCCGTGCTCAAAACCAACTCACTTAACCCCCCTGTCCTCAAACCATCACTTCCGTCCTAACTACTGGGCAATTCTACCCCAAGTTCGATGACGTCATGTCTGAACACTTTAATTAAATCACTTATAGGATATGTGACTAGTGTTATTACACTAACTAGACACGTTCAAATACTTAGTATTTAATCTTGCTAAGTATTCTTACCCTAACTATAATTAAGTGGCAGCACCTTAGTGTTAATCCGACGTAACAGTCCGTACTGTCACAATTTTGCGATAGTATGTGTTGTAGATTATAAATATGGCGCTTGTTGGGAAGATGGCTAATGCCGAAAGAAGATTCATATAATTAAAAAAAAACCGAAGTTTATGAAAATAAAAAACAGTAGTCAAATTATTTGAGAATGATATAAGAAAAGTTGGATTCCATTACTACAACAGGCACATCTGTCGGAAATTGAGATTTAGGATGTCAGAGACAGTAAATACCAGATAATTTAACGCCAAGGCATGGAAAATTATCACCAACATTAATGACAAATAGCATTAGGGACATGAAGCTGTAGTGAAACTTCATCTTTTTTCACTCGGCATGCTTGATAAAATGAAACTGCTATTCAAAACAAGACTGCAGCTTGACAATCTACATTCCTGTACATAATTTTGGTATTCGCTATTCTCCTAAAGGGGCATTTTAGTGATGTTCCTAGTTGTATCAAAGATTTTCTCTTGTGCATTCTTATTTCTCTTAACATTGCAGGAAAGGAGCAAGTTGCGGAATTCTTAAAGCTGGAGATAGCTGTAGCACAAATGTCACATATCACGTTCTTATTCAGAGGCGTGTGACATTTAATGGAAAGAGAGCCTACAGTAATCTGACAGTCTTTTTGTGACCTCGTAGCGTTCTATGATTTGCTAGAAAAAAAACCCAGGCATTTACAGCCTGTGTTTACTCACTTTTTCTCCCACGTCTCTTTTTTTTTAACATAATCAAACGAAGTTTACAAACTTTCGTGACCTGTCAGTCATAACAGATAGCGAATCAGGTTTGTTTACCTAGTTTTCTCACGCGAGCTTATCTGTCAATCATACGAAACCTGACAGACCGCACGTGAAAAACCACAGACCCTTTGAAGTTCGTACTCAGGGGAGTCAGAAAAACCCTGGGCTCTTTGATCTTCAGAAGGGGGCAAAATCTTCGAGAACTCCGTTACACGGATATAAGTCTTTTGATGACGGTTGAAACCTCGCCAGAAGGCCGACCGTAAACTTTTATCTGGGAACTCTGTTCTGATTCTCCGTTACTCACACAATAGTGCGAAAAGTAATATCATCTATAGATCAGAGAAACATAATGATATATAAACTGTGTTTTCTTAAACCTGCTTATCAGTTGTTACTCAGAATTTGTGGATAGTCTAAGCACGTAGTTCTAGAACCATTGTGGAAAATGTGTTAGTAGCATTCGTGGGGATTTTTATTCTGATTTTCTAGTAATAGAAATTAGTGCTTACGTGTTTAAAAGTGTTAAGCTTTTACCATTATAATTCACTTAGATTTTCTAGCTGTTAAAACACTAGTGAAATAAAATAACGAGTAGCTATTTCATACCAGATGTTCAGTTATCATGTTAATTTTCACCACACGCTTTCTCACGCAAGAAAAGATGGTTTTAGCTGACTGGTTAAGTGCTAGGCTTGACTGATAGTGACAGAAAAGAATTCACGTTTTATTTCATTGTGCGTATTTATTATAAGTGCCTATTATTTAATCTCATACGACTAAACTATCAGGTGCCGACCAAATTAATAGCTAAGCGACGGGTGATAGGGTAGGCTAAAAACACCGTGTGCCTTTTAAATTTAATCAGGACTGACGAAGTGGATAGGAGATCGTCTTGTCCCCGTCTGTTTGCATATATGTAGCTATATAGAATAGTAACATTTTTCCATAAATATTCTTTTTATATATTTCTGCAGACCTGATCAAGAGCGTCTAGTGATCTTTTGGTCTTTTCTTTTTTTACTGATTGGTTAACGTTGTCTTTTCTTGGCTTGTGCGTCACCAATCTCATTGGTGAGCAAGTATCTGCCAACGATACATGAGAAACATTTTAACTTGTAAATTTAAACTAGACTTTCCTAACCCAGCAATATTTTTCAATTTTATCAGCCCTCTGGTGTGTGAAGAAAATAACATTCATTCCCGACTTCTCACAGTCGTATTCAAGCGTAGCATCCAGAATTTACGCTGTTTCAGAATCGGCACTCTACCACAGAGCCAGCCGATAGGATTATCACCATTTATCAATTGTAACATTTTTAGCAACCAGATGTCTCCCAATGCTGGACGTATATTCCTCTTTTAACTGTGAACCCCAAGATCACGGTTCTACATCAACAATTGGCGGTGACCTATTGTTCATCCAGGAAAAACCCACACCAGATTCGGCGTTCACCTCACTAGTCTTTATTGTTAGAGGATGGACTGGGGCCAATTTGGGAATTAAACCTGACCTTTTTTATATTCAGGATAATTGTATTTCCAAGGGATGTCACCAAGAGTAGGCAAGAGTGATTGAGTGGCCACTGTATGAAAGAGAGAGTGAATATTTTTCTTTGTTACAGGGACTTTACCAAAACTGGATTTGCTTAAACTTGTTAACTTTACTAGGTAGCCTATAATAGGAACCTGTTTACTTTACAGTCTACTCTGTAACATAGTGCTAACATTTGACCTTTGGGTTATTAACTTTTGGGGTTCTTTTTCTCCAGAAGGGGAGAACACATTTATTCTGCTATTTTCATATGTATGTAAATATGATTTTATTTGATCTTTCTTTGTATATTTGATGTTGTCACGTTTAAATGATAATAAACAACAAAAGAAACTTAACTTTGTGTGTTGGTCAGACCCATACCCAATTGACCGTAGTTTTTCACGTTTGCGTGTCTTGTTGTCACATAGCTAGCTGTATGTGTGTGTGTGTGTGTGTGTGTGTATACTTAAACTTATAATTATATGAATGAGGAGGGCAAGGTTGTCTTGTACTATATTAAAGTCGTATAGATAGGCTGGAATAGAGAAACTTACTCATTCCAGAGACATATCTTCTCCTTAAACTATCACTCGTGAAATCTATTTCTCACACTTTTTTCTCACATATCTATCACCATCCACTCTACTCAGATGGGACAAAATAACTCACAACCTATCTGTACGACAAGGCGTCCCTAAAGTATTGGGAACCCGGGGCGGATCCTACCTTTGACACTCTCCCCTATAAAGAAATACACTTGTATGTATATTTTTAACAGACAGTACTATCACAATATTGTCTGAGGGCACCCTTTTCCAGACTGTCACCCGGGGCGGTCCGCCCCCCTCGCACCCTTTTAGTACGCCACTGTTCTTATTTACTGGTCACGCTGTAGGGAACGAGAGAGTCTGAGTATCTTAAAGCTAGCGACAGTCTGTGACAGAATTGTCAATTCTCTTTTCCTAACATTCATGTTTATCGCTGACATTATTTCTCCAACTCTCATTTTCTGTACTTAATCATTGTTTATACTTCCCTAAATTCTTGTCATGTCGGGACTCCAGCGACTATATTTTGCTGATTAGGGTAATTAATCACTTTCGTTTGTACTCATATTGACACCTGAATCTGTAAAGAGAAGTGCGGCTTATCAATGTGTAACACATTTTCCTACCAGACAGTGTATAGGAGCGACCGGATTTGTGAGTAAACAACCGTGGGATGGCCACAGTCGATTATCTTATCACGTGAAAATAGTTCTGTCTGACCAGTTTGTTAATTGTTGTCTGGACTGGGTAAATGACAAAACCATTTCCGGATAAGACTTGTCGGAGAATAATTATCCATCTTGGAAGAGATTACCTGTGATAGATTATGAAGTCTTGAGTATAAACATGATCGATAATAGAAGCTGGCATAGCTTATATGGAGAGGTGACTAGTAAACAACACATTTTTGTGTGGTTGTCACGCAGGAATTTTCCGTGAGAGCTAGGGGGAATGTACCCCACCAAAATATACGAAAATTACATGCTATTGGTTTGGCATTTGAGATGAAAAATTACAACATTTCTAATTGGAGCCTTGTCATATAGTAGCAATCTGGATGCGTGCCAAATGTTGCCATGTAATCAAGCGCCTCTCGAGTACGACACTGTGAATTTCAACTCGTCAAGAAGACAGCCAGAGAAGCCAGAATAAGGAATAGGATCAGGATTCCATTTTAAAGTACCGGGCAACGTGTTTGACCATCTTGCGGACTTACACAACAACTCTTCATTTATTAATACGGAAATCCGAATCCTAGGAATCTGATCACTAAGTCATAGTGGGAGGGAGTCTATTGTAAAGGAACACCCCAGACCACGCGTAAGAGTTATCTTAATCAAGTTGTCGAAACTATTTCTCTGAGCCAGAATCAGTATTCTCAAACATATTTGGGATGAGTTGTACATTTTATAATTCTATATTTTGCTTTTATTAACATGTGAAAATTGCTAGTGGTTGTCCACGTCAAACGAGGCTTGCAACCTCAGCATTTAGAATGATGGTTTCGTGAACCACCACTACAAGAGCAGGTGATTGTTTTATGCGGGTTTCACATAGAGAACCAAAAACAGAGGTAATCCCAAGTTCAGTTTGGAGCAGGGAGTGGATGATAACAGAGCTGATGTACCTACTTACTGTATTAACCTTTCCAACCAGTGCATATGTAAATGCAAACATGTTCAATATAAATGCAATGGATATTTTCCGTTCCCTGGAATTACCATTAATGCTCAGAGAGGGTAAAGTTCGAAGGAAGATAGGATGGTGGAATGGAAAAAAAAGGGGGGGGGGGGGTTGCACCCGATTTTGTGCAAGGAAACCCAATAATCAGGAGGGTATTCGTTTCTCTCTTATTTCATGATACTAGTCAGTGGTATTAATTGGTGATACTATATGTGGAACAAATGTGTGGTATTGATTTAGTCAGCTTAAGTGAACTGCACCTATATGTCCCAGTTATTTTAAATACTTATAACAGAGCTACTGAAGTAATATTTTACTGAGTTAAATCAGTTGGGGGCTCATCAAAACGAGCAAAATTCTTTCTCCTCATAGAAATTCTGGGAAGATAGAAAGTTTACACATCTTGCATCCTATCAGCCGTAGTACATGATTTCTTAAATTCCTTTGAGGCTTCCTAGAATTGAAGCACCATTATTCAATTCACATCTCTGCCAAGAGTAATCTTGAGCGAAAGGTAGACACCTTTGAAGACCCTCAGTAGATACTCTGACGGTTAGTCACTGTTGGATTATCACTGCTGAGCAAGGGGAGTAAATCCCGTGACACAGTTGTAGTACAGTTATCAACATCCACATTATTAATTTTCGTTCACGCTGTAGGACAAGAGAAAACGCTGCATATCTTGAAGGTAGAGATTGTAATAACTCGGATGTCAAGTGTCAGTATTCTGATTTACCGCTGACATTGTAGGAAAGGAGAAAGTACCGTGTACCTTGCAGGTAAGCCGCGGTAGCATAGTGGTTAGTGCACTGGCTTCCTAGCGAATTGGTCTATGGTTCGATCCCCAGATGACGTGGGATTTTTTTAGGCCACAAACGGCTCCTGGGTCGACCCAGCCCGAAATGGGTACCAGAGCAACTCTGAGAAGGTTAAGACGGCCGGCGTGATGCCGACCACATCACCCCTAGTGTGCCGACGGTCAAGAAAATATGGGCCTAACACCATATTCCCAAAATGCCTCAATGGGCGTGTAACGGGTTCCTTTACCTTTACCTTTACCTTGCAGGTAGAGATAGTTGTAGCGCAACTATCATTCTTCTTCTTCGTTCGTCCTGAAAAGGATGTTGGTTGCGTTGTGTCCGTTTACAGCGAAGCTGCGATATTTGCGTCTTTCGACCGACACATCCGACTTCAGCATGGCATTTTTGGGACCGGGTTAGCCTTCCCTCTTCGATCCCTACTCACTCAGCCAGACTGCAGTGATGCAGCCAGTGTCCAGGACCACCACTTGGAGGTGGAGTAGGGTCTTTGTAACAAAACCAATTTCGTCCATTTGTTTCATCTGTCTTTCTCCTATAACTACTTCAATTTTCCATACCATTTTCTTCCTTATCCTATAATAAGCGCAGTTCTCAGTTATTCACTGCTATTTTCTTTATTCAAATGCCCTTTGGTACGAGTATTAGACTGTCTTCGTGGAGTAGCATAACAGCTCGCGGTGTAATGTTTGCAGATATCATGCATTTTTAATAAAATAGCCCTTGATTCTCTCACAGAATCTGTTGCTTTCACTCTCTCACTGAAATCCTGTTGTCAGTCTTGGTTCACTGCAAGCAGACTGCATTCCTCACTGTTGAATGCGACTTAGGTGCCGCACAATTATCAAGTTTCTACGTTCTGATTTACCACTGATATTGTAGGGCAGGAAAAAGTAACGGATTTCTTAAAGCTAGCGACAGTTGTAGCACAGTTGTCAAGTGTTCACATTCTGATTTATCGCTGACATTGTAGGAAAGGAGAAATTACCGTGTATCTCGCAGGTAGAGACAGCTATAGCACAGATGTGTCCACATTCTTATTTACCGCTGGCACTGTAGAGCAGAAAAAAGTAACGGATATCTTAAAGCTAGCGACAGCTGGTTTGTTCCGTATTCTAAATTTTTATGTATTCACTCATTACACTTCAGCTCCCTGTGGAAAAAAGAACATCAAGAAATTCACGCAAAGCCACTTTTGTCACGTGACATTTGTTCAAGGGGTTTATCACATCTTATAAATGATATTCAGGTCTGTCTGTAATTCCTTCTCCGCATGTTTTTTTTAGGTTTTACTCTGTTTCTCTCGAGTGTCGTGTGGCTGACGATTTTTTTATGTTTTATTTTTTTATTATTGAAGAAAAATATTCTGTTCAACCTCTGATGGGTTATAATTAGGATATTGTTACGTTGGTAGTGTGGTGGTGTGGGTTTAACTTGATATAGACTGACAATACTGATGTTGTCAGGAAAGGTCGGGCTTACAGTCTCTGGCCGACTTATATTTTATAACGCGAATACAAGTGTGTGGGCCGTAAGGATAGGCCAATGGTAAAAGGCAATGTCAATGCAGCAACGACAGGGTCATAAAGTTGACCAACGTATAAGTCAAGCAGGCTGGACTCGTTGTTGAAGATACATCATTGACGAGACAATTTATTGGACGAAAAGACGTTAACATCATGGTTTCGTTGCAGAAGAAATACATCATAGTTTCATATACTGTTATACATCATGAACGATATGGCCTTTAGCTGACGATGCCAGTTATAATAATAGTAAGGTCAAACGTCCTGACCAATTCGGAAAAACTTCATCGAATTGCAGCTTATTTTAATATACGAGTATATATTCGCTCCTAATGTTCAGAGGGACGCACTAGCCATTGATCATTACAGATGCAATAGAAGCTCTGCCTTGACGAATAGGGCTCTGGGTCTTGAGGCAGGAGACCTTGAAACGTGCCGTTAACTGGCAATAATTATAAATGGACACGAATTCCTGGAATAATCCCTCAGGAACAAAACTCTTGAGTACTTCAATATATTCGTAAGTATGGGTTTTCTCTTTACCGGTAGAGACAAACCCCCAGAAAATATGCGTCCATCAACGAGGACCGAAATCTTACAATGCCTCAAGGGTATGATTTGTATAGCAACAAAAGTGCGTCATCTGCATTCAATGGTGATGCAGAAAAGTATGCATAACTATTTAAACAAAGTACATCATATCAGATGCGCTCACATGTGCGTCTATCAAAATTAGACTGGCATGTGAAAGTCTCACACACTTAAATCCCACGCGTAAAAAGGACTTAACAATATATATATTGTTTTCAATTCCAAATGATATGAACAACTGCCGATATGAGAAAGTGACATCATACCTGGCAAATCATTGTAAACAGGGAAAATCACAACTACCAATTATGCCTATATGTTAAAAAAATACAAACAAACAAACAAAAATCAAGATGAAACTCTGAACAAGAATAACAGTAAAGTGGAGGGGTGTAAAGGCCTGGTGGTTCCAGTTATATAATTGACTTTCTTTCTTTCTTTGATCCTTAGCCGCCGACCGTCAAAGCAGTCAGTGGCCATTACGCCTGGTGGCGTCTTGTAGGGCAACAACAAATTGATTCCACTTTGCTCGGTCGGCGGCCATCCTTCGTACAGTGCCCCAACTCTGGTTCATTCTTTGCATCTCAGCCTCCACAGTCCTCCGCCAAGTTGTTTTTGATCGGCCTCTCTTTTGTTTTCCGTCAGGGGTCCATAGCATAGCTGTTCTTGTGATGGCATCGGGGTCTCTTCTGAGGACATGGCCAACCCAGCTCCAGCGTCTGCCAGCTATGATGGTGTGCATGTCCTCTTGCTTGCTCCGAGTAAGCAGATCTTGGTTGGTGATGGTATTCGGCCAAAAGATTCGGATAGTTTTTCTTAGGCATGTTGTGTGAAAAGAGGACAATTTTGACATTTCCTTCTCTGTAACTCTCCAGCTCTCCGCGCTATAGAGAAGCACAGAAAGCACACAGCTCTGATATAATCCCAATTTTGTGCTTGTGCTGTACTGAGAGGACTTCCAGATGTTGTTTAGACTAAAAAAGGCTGTTCTTGCTTTGTTCATTCTGTTGTTGATGTCTTTGCTTGCTCCGCCGTCTGGTGTTACTATGCATCCTAGGTATGTGAAGGCATCTGTCTGTTCCAGTTGCTGATTCCTTACTGATATGGGCTCAGGGTTGCTCACATTGAGCGTCATAACCTCTGTCATCTTTAGGTTAATGTTCAAGCCCACCTGCTGGCTATACTTATTAAGTCTATCCGTTTTTTCCTGGATGTGTTGATGAGAATGTGCTAGCAGTGCAATGTCATCTGCATATTCCAGATCTTCCAATGTAGAAAATGTAGTCCATCTTATTCCTCCTGCATTGCCTTCTGTCGTCTGGCATAACTGACTTTAACAGATATTTAATTGACTTTCATCTGTTAAAAGTCATATGCATTGTAATAACAGCATCAGACCTTCACATTCCCAACCACTATATATTAACATTTGTTCGTGTTAAATATTGTTTGACTATATTATGCAGTTCTCTGGGTCTGTCTATTCTCAACACCTCTTCTATATTAATAGGTAAGTTTGATGCCTGCAAATAATCTAATATTGGTATTCTCATTTGTTCATACCTCTTAAATTTTAACAAGAAATGTTCTATATAATTGCCTTGTAGACATCCTGCACAGTAAGGTTCTTCTATTCTGAAATAGCCTTTTCCCAGCTGTAATCTGAGAAGTTTCTTATTACTGGGAATTTTCAATTCCCTAGATATCTGACATTTTCTTGTTGGAGCCTTGAACATCTTATATGCATGTCTTCCTTTCAGATTTTTATCCCACTCTGCTTTCCATTCATCTGTTATTAAATCTTTAATTAAGCTCTTAATCTCTGATTTACTCATCCCTACATTTATTAGATTTTTATCAGATCTACCTTTCTTGACTTCTCTATCTGCTTTTTCATTTCCCTGTATGCCAACATGTGAAGGTATCCAAGCAATTAAGACTGAACATCCTCTGGAATATAAGTATGTAGTAGCCAGAAATATCTCCTCTGCTATATCATGAGTTAGAGCATTTGCTTCTCAAGGCAAAGCTACCAGGTTCAAAACCTGTTAACGTCACGCTAAAGTATACCAAAATGTAAATGGGTACCTGACTTAACTCTTGAGTTAGGGATGGTAAAGTCAGTAAGGAAAAATCCCGCCACACCACATCATAAAGCTGAGATCTAGTATTGTGAGGTCTCTAACACTTTCCTTTCCTACTGCAGTATCGGCTAATAGACTACCTGTATACTTTAAATATTTCTCTTGCCCTGGACATTTCATAAGATCTCCTTTGTAATGCTACCTGGTTCCTTCGTGTGTTCAATCTAACTCCAGCGTGATATCCTCACCTATTGTTCCTGTATTGATTATCTGGTTTATTCGATCAGAGTTCCAGTGTTGTGTACCAGTTTCATTGTATCAGTGTTCCAGTATTGTGTATCTGTTATGTTGTATCTGTTTTCCGGTATTGTGTATCTGATTAATTATATTATATTAGTTATTAATAAAATATAGAATGTAAAATCACAACCTACGCCAATCCTGGCTCACAGAATTTTTGCTCAGATGAATAAAAGAGACTTGAATCGGCCTCTTACACGCGTCTGGGAGTCGTTAATTTAATAAGTTCCCTCTCTGACTTCGTGTGTGGCCGTTTAGTTTCCTCAGTCCCGGTTTCCTTATTTAATATGAAAGAGATTTCCTAGGCTATGAAAGTCCGTCCAAAATTCTCCAATAAAAGGTGTCCGGTATGTTAAGAAGGAATTCTGCATTCTAGGTTTTCACTCTAGCAAGGCCTGGTATCTTGGCAAGCGATCTTCACAGTGGAATAACACTGAAATGTGTCAGGTTATATTTCCGGTCTCCCACGTATCTGTTTGTTATGGAGTTAAATAAACGACCCAATCATTTTCAAACAGGCTGGTGAGGGTGTGGTGCTTTCAAAATATTCCACGTGAAATAAGATGCGTAAGGCAAAAGGTCACGTAATACCATATATGCAATAAGATATACGATGCCTTGCGTACAGACTCGTAAACATGTCGTTAACTTCATATGACAACGTGTGTCAAAAGTAACAATTCATATTTTATCAGAAAGTAATCTCTTATCTGTGTGTCCATTAGATGGGTCACCGTATTCCAAGCTTTGGTGATGCGCGCACCCGTCTTATCAGTGATTAGGCAGATAGCGCAAGGCGATATACGTGTTAATCCGTAGCGGCCAAACTTTGTACAAGGGAATTTTACCAACCTGCCTCTCGTAATATTATCTCTACCTCTCCTTGCAAATGTGAGGTGTTTATCATCCACAAGGAGTGTCAGATAACAGACAAGACACAATATACTGAAAATAGTGAAAGAATACTTGAAAATATAAACTATCTGCTACATAGTATAGAAAGAAAGAAAGTGCGACAATTGAAAGCACGCAATAAAATCAGTACCCCAAATGCACCGATTACTGCCGGGGTGAAACAGAGATCGAGAGGGGCGTCCCATTCTGTCACACTTATATCCGTGCTCCAGTATTGTGTATCTGGTACATTCTATCAGTGTTCCAGTATTGTGAATCTGGTTAATTATATCAGTGATGCAGTATTGAGTATCTGATTAATTATATCAGTGTTCCAGTATTGTGTATTTGGTTAATTCTATCAATGTTCCAATATTGTATATCTGGTACATTCTATCAGTGCTCCAGTATTGTGTATCTGGTTTATTCTATCAGTGCTCCAGTATTGTGTATCTGGTTTATTCTATCAGTGCTTAAGTACTGTGTATCTGGCTTATTCTATCAGTGCTCCAGTACTGTGTATCTGGTTTTTTCTATCAGTGCTCCAGTACTGTGTATCTGGTTTATTCTATCAGTGTTCCAGTACTGTGTATCTGGTTTATTCTATCAGTGCTCCAGTACTGTGTATCTGGTTTATTCTATCAGTGCTCCAGTACTGTGTATCTGGTTAATTATATCCGTGCTCCAGTATTGTGAATCTGGGTAATTATATCAGTGTTCCAGTATTGTGTGTCTGGTTAATTATATCAGTGTTCCAGTATTGTGCATCTGGTTTATTCTATCAGTGCGTAAGTACTGTGTATCTGGTTTATTCTATCGGTGCTCCAGTACTGTGTATCTGGTTTTTTTTCTATCAGTGCTCCAGTATTGTGTATCTGGTTTATTCTATCAGTGTTCCAGTACTGTGCATCTGGTTTATTCTATCAGTGTTCCAGTACTGTGTATCTGGTTTATTCTATCAGTGCGTAAGTACTGTGTATCTGGTTTATTCTATCAGTGTTCCAGTACTGTGTATCTGGGTTTTTTTTCTATCAGTGCTCCAATAATGTGTATCTGGTTATTTTATCAGTGTTCCAGCATTGTGTATCTGGTTAATTCTATCATTGTTCCAGTACTGTGAATCTGGTTAATTATATCAGTGCTCTAGTACTGTGCATCTGGTACATTCTATCATTGTTTCAGTATTGTTATATCTGCATCATTCTATCAGTATTCTAGTATTGTTATATCATGTTCATTCT
This sequence comes from Oreohelix idahoensis, assembly GCA_024509875.1. Classification (NCBI taxonomy): domain Eukaryota; kingdom Metazoa; phylum Mollusca; class Gastropoda; order Stylommatophora; family Oreohelicidae; genus Oreohelix; species Oreohelix idahoensis. Next base: position 75,169 of record JAMPIV010023228.1, on the reverse strand, counting down.
ATCAGTGTTCTAGTATTGTTATATCTGAGTCATTCTATCAGTTGTCTAGCATTGTGTATCTGCTTCATTCTATCAGCGTTCTAGTATTGATTTTCTGGTTCATTCTATCAGTGTTCAAGTAATGTGTATCAGTTTCATTCTATAAGTGCTCTAGTAATGTGTATCAGTTTCCTTCTATCAGTATTTCAGTAATGATTATCTGGTTCAATCTTTCAGTTGTCTAATATTGTTTTTCTGGTTCATTCTATCAGTGTTCTAGTTTTGTTATATCGTGTTCATTTTATTAGTGTTCTAGTATTGTGTATCTGTTTTATTCTGTCAGTGTTCTAGTATTGTTATATCTTGTTCATGATATAAGTGTTCTAGTATTGTTATATCTTGTTCATGATATAAGTGTTCTAGTATTGTTATATCTTGTTCATTCTATCAGTGTTCTAGTATTGTTATATCTTGTTCATTCTATCAGCGCCACGTGGCTGATCTTGACATGCCATTTCAATATTTCTATTCTGCACAAGAAACAAGTTTACTATATAGATTATCGTTTGTGTTGTGTCAGAGACACATATTAAGACTGGCAAGAAATAAGAGTTCATGGCGGCTTTTTAAAAATGTATTCAACTTCATTTCTTGTTATTTCTAAATGTATTATATTCATCATCATTTGCTTTAAAGCAAGAGGAGCTTTCATTGCATTGGGAAACATATTGATAATAATCGTGTTTTATATAGGTAAAGTGAGTGTGATTGTGTACTGGCAAAGTCGTTCACACAACAGGGGAGCACACGGGAGTCATCGAGTATGGAACGACTGGTGATATTTACTAATAGTTTATTAGCTTAAGTCACAGCACATCATCACGTAGACATATACGAACACAGTTACATCGTATCATAAATCTCCACACTACAATTAATACATAATACGGCCTGTCCACATCCTGGCCTTATAATAGTTTCATCACAGCTTCATAAATCTCCACACTACTCAACAAAGCCTGCTCACACGGCAGCTATAATAATCTTCAATATGGCCTAAACAATACTCCATTACACAATAAAGCCTGCTTACACGGTAGCTATAATAATCTTCATAAGGCCTAAACAGTACTCCATTACACAATAAAGCCTGCTCACACGGCAGCTATAATAATCTTCATATGGCCTAAACAGTACTCCATTACTCAATAAAGCCTGCTCACACGGCAGCTATAATAATCTTCATATGGCCTAAACAGTACTCCATTACACAATAAAGCCTGCATCACACGGCAGCTATATCAATAAAGCCTGCATCACACGGCAGCTATAATAATCTTCATATGGCCTAAACAGTACTCCATTATAAACAATACTCCATTACACAATAAAGCCTGCTCACACGGCAGCTACAATAATCTTCAGTATGGCCTAAACAGTACTCCATTACACAATAAAGCCTGCATCACACGGCAGCTATAATAATCTTCATATGGCCTAAACAGTACTCCATTACACAGTAAAGCCAGCATCACACGGCAGCTATAATAATCTTTATATGGCCTAAACAGTACTCCATTACTTAATAAAGCCTGCATCACACGGCAGCTATAATAATCTTCATATGGCCTAAACAGTACTCCATTACAAACAATACTCCATTACACAATAAAGCCTGCTCACACGGCAGCTAAAATAATCTTCAATATGGCCTAAACAGTACTCCATTACACAATAAAGCCTGCTCACACGGCAGCTATAATAATCTTCATAAGGCCTAAACAATACTCCATTACACAATAAAGCCTGCTCACACGGCAGCTATAATAATCTTCATATGGCCTAAACAGTACTCCATTACTCAATAAAGCCTGCTCACACGGCAGCTATAATAATCTTCATATTGCCTACACAAATCTTTACTGCAGTTTATCAAATAGGCTGTACACACAGCAAAATATATAAGTCGACATTTTCTTAAGCACTACATAGGCATACACTATCCAAACACAGGGACTCGACCTACACGGTCCACGTCCAAAACACAACTCTCTTAAATCACACACCCTAGTCCCGCTAAAAAACCCGTCACGAGACTCGGCTGTTTTGAACACCGCTCTCAATAATACATGCAGCCTAGCTGCGAGCTATTCACATGGCTCAAAACAGTACAGAATAAATACATCTCAACATTTGAGATTAAACAGCGTTCACACGCTTTTCTGTACTCTGACACTCGAAAAATAGGAAAGGATAATTCTATCCTAAAGTCAAACAAGTATCCGCTTAATCAAGCGTTGCAACTCGAAATTTAATTTGTCCAAAACATTCTAAAGATTACTTCCCTTCCATAAAATCCACTTGCAACAGTTACCACCCCCTCCGGGAAAAAAAATGATTCTATCATTTTTTTGAAAAAATTAACTCCCAAAAACAAAAAATTTAGAAGAAAATGAAGCTCTAACATATGCTTACAAAAATCATCTTATTTTAAATCAAATTATATCTACAACAAATATCAGCAATAAAGTGTAAAGTAGCAATTAAAGCATACAGCATAATCAGCTAAGTATAAAAAGTAATTAGCTAAATATACAAATATGATCAGTTCCAAAATTAAGTCAAGTATACCCAGTACAAACCAAACCGAAACCAACCGATCGAAAGAGAAAACACAAGATCAATCAAAAGAAGAATGATCTGTAATAAAGGAAAGTAAGAACTCAACAATACCATATACTCATAATTAAGTTGGACAATTACATGTAAAATAAATACAACTATCATAAGTAGATATATTATATCAAGTCATATAATCACTCCAACAATACAATGTAATAGTCAGTCCTGATAAGATGGCATCAGAAAACAAACCCATTAGTACTCATTCCCAGAATGGTAATCATTTTATGCTAAACAAAAAAAATTCTACCATTCCGGTTACTGGTCATACTCAGCCCAAGCAGTATGATCCATCTGTTAAGCACATTACCGAAATAAAAATAACAACAATAAAAAAAAAATTATAGCAATCAAATGATGCATAGAAATAATCATTACAACAAAATTATATGTTATTTCAAAACAGCAACATGTCATGTACTAATATAGAATACAAAAATATTTACTGTCTTAACATAAAAAAAATAATAAATCAGACGCGAAGTCTCCCACTCTCTTGTAAACATGCTTGACCTTCAGTAAGTAATACGTCAGATGCGCTCATGTTGAACAAAATTAGCACAATTGCGCTTATTATTTGTTCTATGATCAAAATACTTATTATTACCGTTGCCTTGTTTACAAATAATGACTTTAGTCTTTTGTTGAGGAACATTACTCTGGTGATGTAAAGCAACATTTGAAAAGCCATTATCTCTATCATACTTTCCAACATTCTTACAATCAAAACTTGTTGGAGATCAAGAGAAATCGGATACAACACGAAAATAAGAATCTTCAACTCAAATGTGAAGTCAGTCCTATTGTATGGATCTGAGACATGGAGAACAACAAAAACAACAACTAAAAAGCTACAGACTTTTATAAATAGGTGCTTGCGAAGAATAGAGGGATTAAAATGGTATGACAAGGTTACCAACGTGGGACTGATGACAAGAACTAGACAAGTACCAGTGGAACAAGAGATGAGAAGAAGACGATGGCGATGGATAGGACACACACTGAGGAAACCTGTTGATAGCTTTACAAGGCAGTCCTTGTTCTGGAACCCCCAGGGCAAGAAAGGCAGAGGTAGACCAAGAAGCACATGGAGAAGAGAACTGGAAACAGAGGTGAAAATGATAAGGAGAACGTGGAAAGAACTTGAGATGGTGGCACGTGACAGGAGGACTTGGCATGTGTTTGTTGAAGTCCTATGCTCCTTTGGGAGTGGAGGGTTATGAATGAATGAATCATTTGCTTTGCGGTCCTTATGAAGCATATAGCAACCACTGCAGTTGTTTCCCTTGCAGGAAGCCAACATCAAGCAGTCACGTGCTAGTGCAGCTGTAGTGTCTGTGACAATTTGTTTACACGATGAAGTTGCCAATCCTTAGCCCAACCTCATATTAGCCATCTTGTTTGACAGGTCTGATGGAGCAGTATGTCTAATCTTTGTGTTGTATCACCTGACATTTAAAAAAGGCGTTCCCCATAGTGTGAAGTGTTAGAGACTTCAACATGTTAGGCCCAGCTGTACAACACAGTGTGTTTGGGAAACTGTAGTGACAATAAACTCAATGTATGGCTGAATCAAGGCAATACATGAAAGAGGATCATAACTCTTAAAGTGGTGTGGTCACTATAATCATTTCTTTTTTTTAGCCCCCTTATGTATCACAGGAGCATCCGATTGGCAGAGTGGCTAGAGCATTGGTCTCCCCTGCACAAAGGTACCGGGTTCGAAACATGGTGACGTCACGCTCCCGTCTACCCAGATTTAAATGGGTACCTGAATCTGCTCTTGAGTTATGGAAAGCAAAGGCAGCAAGGAGGGGATGTGGCCACCCCTCTCTTGAAGCTGGACCCAGTATAGTGAAGTCTTTTAACAGTTCACTTCCCTACGGGAAGGAGCTACCGTGAAATGCTGTCTTCGATATTAATCACATGATTTCAATGAAAATGCAGAGACTTGACCTACATCAATCATAGATGCGCGTAATGAAGAGTCTGATAGTATTGCATCCTTGGTTGTCATGGAAACTGTGGCCATATTGAATTCATTTGTTCTGTTTTAAGTTGCTAAGGGTTTTTTCTTTAAGCCTTCCGTACCAAATTTAAACAGACTGTTTATCATTATATTTTAAAACTTTTGTCAGATTGGATTTTTTGGTTACTTGAGTAGATCCTGGGATACAGAACTTTAAATTTTGTTTCTAAAATAAAGTAACAAATTTTTTCTAAATTTTACAACATTATTTGCAATAAATCAAAATTTTGATAAGCTATCAAAAATTAGATCTGACAAAAGTGTAATTATCATATGGAAAGTACTATTGCCAAATCTCATATTGATTGACTAACAAATGTGCACGTTATAAGAACATTAGCAACATAAATCAAGGTTCTGAGAAAATCTTCATAGAAAGCGTAAATTTCTGAAGAGAATACTATTTACAAAATCAAAATATACATACTTAGAAAATATACTGACAATTAATGATTTTCACATATTTCGATTCTGAGGAATATATACTATTTAAATATAGAATAATCCCAATTTTCACTTTTGTGCTGTAGCTCATGTCCTTACACACAATGTATTGAATTTTATTTAGAAAGTATTATGACAATGTGACTTATTGGGGGGGGGTGGGGGGGCGGGGGGGGCGGGGGGGGGGGGGGGGGGCGGCGGGGGCTTCCTAAACAGAGCCCCTAATAGACGCCTCTGACCAGAACACCAACTGTTGCGTGGGGTTTGAGAGAGTTGGTTGAGAGTTCGTGCTGATTTAAATATTTATATTACGCCGTGAGTGTCCAACAACATTGCATCCAACTTGGATAAAGTTAATAACACTAGTCATGGCTGAGTCCACAATTACTTACATTTAATGACGAATCATCACAATAGTTTTCATGCAATCAAATAGTTGTACCTACATCAGTTTGTCTCCTGCAGTCAATAATGCATCGTCGCATGTTAGTCTATATACTGGCAATACCGGCAAGCGGACATATTGGAGTAGCGATGACTGACAGCTGGCGATGGAAATATACAATAATTCTCCCAGAACTTCTTTCTTCAATTGACTGCTCATCAAATTAGGATGCTCGAATACTGCATCAGTATAATTAAAGTGGCGACCTCCGTTCAATTATAAGCCACGCAGGAAGACTATAAAATCCAACAATGTTGGAAGCAGTACTAATCTACGTCTTGCTTAGACGGATTCCAATGACGAAGGCCAAGAAGAACAGTTGCCTGCCTAGTGCAGCGCCTTACCACGTCATCCTATTATTAGTGACGTCTACACATAATCGCGTTCAATGAAAATATTTTATCGTGTGAAATACATCATGTTGACCTCAGATAAATATGTTAGCGCATAAATTTAAACTGGTAATTGTCGTGGTTGAGTAAAGTGTAGAGTATTTGTCGAGTTGTACAATAGTAGGGAAATCGACAAGGGATAGTGGACTGACAGAGTTATAGATTACACACACAGAAAGGTGTAAATAGGAGATGGACTTCAGACAACCTGGAAGAAGATTTATCAAAATGATCTCTCTCTCCAAGCCTCAACTCACTTTTACTGTCTAAGCACCTCCTGCTCTCACTCTTTTCTCTTATCAAACATAGAGATTATAGTAAAGAGCTAAAACAAGTTAATTATGGATGAAGGGTCGGGAACAGCGCATTAATAAAGGTGTAAACTTTATTAAATGAAGAAAAGCATGGAATAATGCATCTCATCACAACAACATAAAATTACATCAATAATCATCAATAATCAATTAATCATCAATAGTCATCAATATTCATCAATAACCACAAAGATGCAAATGCCCCTACAACACACACACACAGACCACCGATCATAAAACCTGTAGAACACGGAGAGATAAATAAATCGAGTGTCAGTCCGTCCGCTTTCGGGGACCAGATGAAATAGCTCCAGTAAGTGGTTTTTTCGTACATATCCTCCATGGGTGATGGAATTAACCTGAATAAAATCACTGTATAGGCGCTATCGTTGGTGACTCCTCCCTAATGGCGCGAGGTGAGCTGAAAGACTCTATTTACCTCCGTTTTACCAAATGAATAAACTGCGTGTCAGCCTGTCCGCTTTCGTGGGACCAGAAGCTTGCTCCAGAAAAGTGTCTTACAGATAAATATCCTTCAAGATGAATGAAGTGAAATACCAAACTTTCCTTGTTGGTGCTATACTTTGGTGACCTTAAATGCGCGAGGGAAAACTGGAAGACGCTGTTTATCTCCTGCTGACCAATTAAACGAACTGAGCGTCAGCCTGTCCGCTTCCGTGGGACCAAATGTGCTAGCTCCAGAAAGTGTCTTACGTGCATATATCCTTCAAGATGATTTGAATAGACTGCATAACGTTCCTTGTAGGTGCTATACGTTGGTGACCGCTACTTGCGTGAGGGGGGCTGGGACTCTGTCCATAGATAGCTGCTCATACGTGCGAAGTTCTACATAAACCCAGAAATACATCAGACGAAGTTACTTGAGGACAAAGAGTCCCAGGCGCTCTTATCCGGCGCTATTGCTTGCTTGGCTGTAAATCCGGTTTGGGCTGGTTTGACTGTAGTTTGACGGACTGCCCCGTTTAGGCACACAAAGGCGGGTGATATGAAATTCTGCTATAGACGCTGGGCTGATTGATATGCTGTAAGCCGCGATGCTCTGACTGGCAATCAATAGGCGAGTAAGGAACTACTACTGCATCAGATGATTCTCCAGGATTTAGCGTGGGCTCGTTGCACTGCGTGAGCTTAACTTGGCGTTTACAAAAGGGGTTTTGATTCAGGAACGGGGTTGACGACTCGTGACGCTAGCGGTATTCAGAAACCCTCTAGATCGAAGAGAACATGACGTTCTTCGCCTGACTGGAGTCTGCTCTAGCGATTCGGTCTCCCTGAAACTGAGACCCAAAAAAGACACCCTTTACATCAAGCAACAACAAAATCAATCTAATGTTTTATAACCTAGTTATGCTCCGCTCCTTCCATTCTATCAATTATAGCATGTGCCCGCATAGGCTTAATATCTTTTGTACACCCATGTACCTGTCAGTAAATGTTCTGACAGCAAAAACTACTCCTCTTCTCCCAATCTCAACATACAGGAAACCTAACCTTGTAGTTACAGTTAAATGAATATGCTTATTCATCTTTCAACATTAAATGAATTTACATAAACAGATTACAGCATTTGACATTACACAAATAAATCGTATGTCCCCTTTGGGAAATATATTAATATTCCACAAAATGAGTACATAGAAAATGCAATGTTCTTGCTATAATAATACAGTTGTGGCTGAATCATAAGATATAATTATATCTATGCCTGGTGACTGCTTTCGGTGAAAGTTATAGACTAGTGCCTAGCCACACAAGGAAGCATAAAATGATTCTCTCTTGCCACTAGAAATATCTATCAAAAAGGAATAAGTGACTATCTCCTATAATTCAGTTATTGCCTGCATCTCACTATTCAGTTTTAAGTGAACAATCCACACCTGACATTATCTTACAGAAATGGCAGTTAATTAGCCTATTCTTAACCCATGATAAGCATCTGTGGACTGATTCTACGCCTAGTATCTGTTATTGTAAGTTTAACATTTAACCCATGATAAACCGTAACAGTTTAAGCACCCTTACTAAGGCCGTAGACAGCGCTACCTTATCACTGAATAAAATTACTAGGAGAAGTCCTCAGAAATGAATTCACGTCACTTTCCTATCAGATATATAAAAAGATAACATGAATATATCATATTATAATTATAAGATATGTCAACTCACCCCGAAAAATGACTAGAGATAGGCCTTAACATTTTAGTTCTGTGTTAAAGTTTGCCTTATCTCATGATGGTCCACCTCGGGCCAGGAATATATTCACGAGTGTGTTTACATGATTAAACCCTTCACTCTTATAGTTTACAAATAAACACCTGGCACCTTAAATGCGTAATATTATGACCACTACTGCTGTGTTCTAAGGGGCAAAAACCCACAAAGGCTGACCGCGATTGTTATCTCCCCCTGAAACAGATCAAACTCGTTTACCGATCGCAGAAGATTTGATCCCTGCTAACGAGCCGTGTCTACACAGAAACCGTCTTCGCTCGTTCAAACGCTTTAGGCGTAACAGAAATGTTTCTCTGGTCACGAACCACAGGTGCGTTGAGATAACATTACGTTACCGCTACGCTGACCGTAGCTGGAATTTTCTGAAAACCAGCCAGAACGTACACAACCGTCGGGTGGGGTTTGAGAAGGTGAAAAAATAGTGCCACAAAGGCTGGAAAGAAAATATAAAATGACAAGGAAACCAAAACATTAGTTTATTTTAAAAAATCGGACGAGATGGTAAAGTAAATTAATAGTCACGTGACAGTAATAAATTTAATAAGGCCAACATGTAATATACAAAAATATACCATAACACCAACCCAGAAAAATTGTCTAAATAGGACACTTCTTGCACCAGCCCCTTTGTCTGTGCAGAGGTGTTTACCCTAAATAATATATGTAGCAAAGTTGTAGCATGAATACTGGGGCACAATTTAGTGATTGTAGCTGAAATAACTTGAATAATATTTCATTTCAAACTGACGATGTATCTGTGAATCTATACATTGTATTGTTTAAATTGAGGATTATCTACGAATCTATATTTTGCGTTATTTAAGTGGTGAATTATCTATGATGGAAAGGAGTTAATGTATACCGTTACATGTACACTGATGCATATTGGAAATATGATGTGAAACCCATATTTGATTATCTATGAAGCTATATACCGTATTTGTTATTCAATTGCTTAATTACCTGTGAGTTTATGTATTGCGTTATATAAGTTTGAGATTATCTATGAATTTATATACTGTATCTTGTAATAGTGAAAGTGGTGATTTTTTAATGGATCTATATTCTGCGCTATTAAAGTGGTAATTATCTATGAACCTGTATTGTGTATTATTTATAGTGGTGATTATCTCTGAATGTGTACATTACATAATTCAGATTTGTGTTTTATCTCTGAATCTATATACTGTATTTTTTAAAGTGGTCATTTTCTACGAATCTACATGCTGCATTTGTTAATTCTGTGACTATAAATCTATATTGTATTTTTGAAATATTACATTATTTAAAATGGTGATTATCTGTGAATCTATAGATTGCATGTTGTTTTTTATTAAACTGGTGATGCATATGTAAATCTATGCAATGTATTTCATTATTTGAACTGGTAATTCTATATGCACATGTATTTAAATTAGTGATAATTTGCCATTCTATATATTGTGTTTTTCAAATAAGTGGTTGTCTATAAATCTATGTACTGTATTATTTAAACTGGTGATTATCCTTGAATCTATATGTGTTAAATTATTTATTAAACTGGTGATTATCTGTGAATCTATTTGTGTTATATTATTTAAACTTGTGATTATATGTGAATCTATATGTGTTATATTATTTAACCTGGAGATTATCTGTGAATCCATACACTGTATGATTTAACCTGGAGATTATCGGTGAATCCATACACTGTATGATTTAACCTGGAGATTATCTGTGAATCCATATACTGTATGATTTAACCTGGAGATTATCTGTGAATCCATACACTGTATGATTTAACCTGGAGATTATCTGTGAATCAATATACTGTATGATTTAACCTGGAGATTATCTGTGAATTCATACACTGTATGATTTAACCTGGAGATTATCTGTGAAACCATACACTGTATGATTTAACCTGGAGATTATCTGTGAATCCATACACTGTATGATTTAACCTGGAGATTATCTGTGAATCCATACACTGTATGATTTAACCTGGAGATTATCTGTGAATCCATACACTGTATGATTTAACCTGGGAGATTATCTGTGAATCCATACACTGTATGATTTAACCTGGAGATTGCCTGCGAATCTGTGTCCTCCCTTTTTGCCCCCCTCCCTCCTTGCCCCGCCACTTTCCTTGATATCATATATCCACTCCTTCACCGATATGAACTTTAGTTCAGGAGAAATATGACTAAAAGAAAAGACCTCTGCTAATTTATCAGTATCATCTTTGCATAATTTATATTGCGAGGTGACAGCACGATCGTGACATCACGTGACATTCGCCAGAACTAACATTGTGATATATTGGTCACGGGGAACATATTCATGTTCCTGTGAATATTTTGTGAAGTCATCATAATTTGACTCCCTGTCCGGGATTACGAAAAAGTACGACTTTTATGACCCAATGTCCTTTCCTGGGACCTTTGTCTAGACGAATAATAAGACTATTGCCTGGTCTTGGCGTTAATGTCTGTCTATTTCCAACGGTCGCTTAATGTCTAGAATTAGCTCTGTCTTTAATCTTTTGCCACGTCACGCAATCATTTTGTCTAGGTAATTCTTAATTTTTTTTTTTTTTTTTTTTAAATGGTAAGACTGAGCTCGTTGCAGAATGCGACTAAGGAGGATTGGGACCGGTTATCCTCTCCTTTAAAAACCTAAAGTCAATTCCTATTATAAAATTGTTATTTCTCCACTGCTATCCAAATAATTTACATGAAAGAAATGTCAAAATAAAGACAATTAACTGTCGTTTTAATACGTAAAAAAATGTGTCATATTAACATTTCAGATAAATATGAAATTTGGTCTGTTCAACGGAAGATTTCATAGCGGGCAGAAAATTGTGCTGTCTCTTGTAACGATAGGAAACTCTATACAGAGCGATACAACAGGAGGCAATCTGATCACCAGAAGAGGTTCCTCCATGTTGCAACAGAAGATTTCTTAGCCGGCAGCAAATTGTGCTGTATCTTGTAACGATGTTTCCTGACCATTTTATATTTTCATTTGTTTCTATGAAAAAAAAAAAAAGATACATAAAACACTTGTCAAATAATCAGTAATTGTTCCGTATCCTGCCATTTGTATCATGTATATCCAGTCAATACAGGTGAGGATATACAAATGTAGAAATAAAGACTGCCTTTTTCTATCAATATGTATAATGGATCCCAATGGGCTGATCACCCGTTGGCTTGTCACACCGATTACGGAAACAACGGCAGATGGATCTATTTGTTGTTGCCCTAAAGACGCCGCTAGGCGTGATGGGAAACTACAACAGAGAAAATCAATCTGCTGTTGCCCTTAAGACGCCACAAGGCGTGATGGCCTCTGACTGCTTGGTCGGTCTTTGGCTAAGGACGGAAGAAGAAGAAGATGTATAATGGATGAGCAACTATGCATTTATCTGGCCTCATTATTTCTGGTTTCAGAAGCATCAAATTTACCAGCGGGTCCCAGCGTCAAGGCAGATGTGACTGCTACCGTCATGGCCCTAATCAATGAAAGTAAGTCAAGTCTATGTTCAGCATGTTCCAGCGTTGTGTTTGATTGTTTGTATGAGTAGATTTATGTTCCACCCCATGAAAGTAAGTCATGTTCTGTTACTGTTATTTTACTAGTCGTGCTTGCTTGTACGCATGGGTAGGTCTATGTTTCGCCGGGGGAAAGCAAGTGAAGTCTATATTCAGTTTTATTATCTCCTTGCGTTTGCTTGTAGTATGAAAATAAGTCAATTCTATGATCAGCTACTTATGTTCCCGCCTTATTTATGCGTGTATACTGTGTATCGTTCATGTTAATTTCCGGGTTCGAAATTCAGAAGCAAGAAACATGTACACGGCCTATAAATGTTGTTACATGCGGTTTAGAATGGTTATGGGTGAGGTAGCAACTTTCATCATGTCAAATACATGTTTACACAGGCCACCATTACAATATTGTAAACGAACTGTCTTGGCCGACTTCCTGCTACTGGGGGAGAGATGACAGCATTATGCAATAACAGCATTATGCTAATTTGGGAGAAAAACACGGGCAAGGAAAAAAAGAACTTTCAATGATATAATCATGTGATAGTGTGTGTGGAAAAAAATATAATTATTAATAGCCACAAACGAACAAACGAGAGAAAATGCAGGATATGACTGATAATGTGGTACACACAAAAAGTAAGTACCTATAAAGATCGCCCACGGTGTAAATTTGCCGAAGTTTACTAAGATGGCGTGGTGAATACGGCTTAGAAACTCGACACGTTTTTAGGATTGCGAAATGGAGAAATTCTGGTTCTAAGTCTGCGTCTTTATGTGACTGTTTTTCCATTAAAAAGACTCAGTCTTTCTATTTATCAATGTACCTGTCTGCCTGTCTGTCGCTCTGTCCATCCATTTACTTGTGTTTTACATCTGCCTTTTAATTTGTTCTGTGTGTCCTGTTGCCTATGCATCTGTCTGTGTATCATTTTGTCTATACATCTATGTGTGTGTCATTTTGTTTATGCATCTGTCTGTGTATCATTTTGTCTATACATCTATGTGTGTGTCATTTTGTTTATGCATCTGTCTGTGTGTCATTTTGTTTATGCACCTATGTGTGTGTCATTTTGACTATGCGCCTATGTGTATGTCATTTTTACTAAGCATCGGTCTGTGTGTCATTTTGTCTATGCACCTACATGTGTGTCATTTTGTCTATGCACCTACGTGTGTCATTTTGTCTATTCACCTATGTGTGTGTCATTTTGACTATGCATCTATCTGTGTGTCTTTTTGTCTATGCACCTATGTGTGTGTCATTTTGTCTATGCATCTATGTGTGTGTCATTTTGTCTATGTATCTGTCTGTGTGTCATTTTGTCTATGCACCTATGTGTGTGTCATTTTGTCTATGCACGTTTGTGTGTGTCATTTTGTCTATGAATCTGTCTGTGTGCCATTTTGTCCTTGCACCTATGTGTGTGTTATTTTGTCTATGCATCTGTCTGTGTGTCATTTTGTTTATGCACCTATGTGTGTGTCATTTTGACTATGCATCTGTCTGTGTCATTTTGACTATGCACCTATGTGTTTGTCATTTTGACTAAGCATCTGTCTGTGTCATTTTGTCTATGCACCTACGTGTGTGTCATTTTGTCTATGCATCTGTCAGAGTGTCATTTTGTCTATACACCTATAAGTGTGTTATTTTGTTTATGCATCTGTCTGTGTGTCATTTTGTTTATGCACCTATGTGTGTGTGATTTTGACAATGCACCTATGTGTATGTCATTTTGACTAAGCATCGGTCTGTGTGTCATTTTGTCTATGCACCTACATGTGTGTCATTTTGTCTATGCACCTATGTGTGTCATTTTGTCTATTCACCTATGTGTGTGTTATTTTGTCTAAGCATCTGTCTGTGTGTCATTTTGTTTATGCACCTATGTGTGTGTCATTTTGACTATGCACCTATGTGTTTGTCATTTTGACTAAGCATCTGTCTGTGTCATTTTGTCTATGCACCTACATGTGTGTCATTTTGTCTATGCATCTGTCAGAGTGTCATTTTGTCTATACACCTATAAGTGTGTTATTTTGTTTATGCATCTGTCTGTGTGTCATTTTGTTTATGCACCTATGTGTGTGTGATTTTGACAATGCACCTATGTGTATGTCATTTTGACTAAGCATCTGTCTGTGTGTCATTTTGTCTATGCACCTAGGTGTGTGTCATTTTATCTATGCACCTATGTATGTGTCATTTTGTCTATGCACCTATGTGTTTGTCATTTTGTCTATGCATCTATCTGTGTGTCATTTTGTCAATGCATCTGTTTGTGTGTCATTTTGTCTATGCACATATGTGTGTGTCATTTTGTCTATGCATGTATGTGTGTGTCATTTTGTCTATGAATCTGTCAGTGTGCCATTTTGTCTATGCACCTAAGTGTGTCATTTTGTCTATGCATCTGTCTGTGTGCCATTTTGTCTATACACCTATGTGTGTGTCATTTTGACAATGCACCTATGTGTATGTCATTTTGACTAAGCATATATCTGTGTGTCATTTTGCCTATGCACCTACGTGTGTGTCATTTTGTCTATGCATCTATCTGAGTGTCATTTTGTCTATACACCTATGTTTGTGTTATTTTGTCTATGCATCTGTCTGTGTGTCATTTTGTCTATGCACCTACGTGTGTGTCATTTTGACTATGCATCTGTCTGTGTGTCATTTTGTCTATGCACCTATGTGTGTGTCATTTTGACTATGCATCTGTTTGTGTGTCATTTTGTCTATGCATCTGTCTGTGTGTCATTTTGTCTATGCATCTATCTGTTTCATTTTGTCTATTCATCTTGTGTGTCATTTTGTCTATGCATCTGTCTGTGTGTCATTTTGTCTATGCATCTATCTGTGTGTCATTTTGTCTATTCATCTTATTGTGTGTCATTTTGTCTATGCATCTGTTGGTGTCATTTTGTCTATGCATCTTTCTGTATGTCATTTTGTATATGCATCTATCTGTGTTTCATTTTGTCTATTCATCTTGTTGTGTGTCATTTTGTCTATGCATCTTTCTGTATGTCATTTTGTCTATGCATCTATCTGTGTTTCATTTTGTCTATTCATCTTGTTGTGT